>WNWK01000901.1:162500-357677 GCA_009830355.1 Cherax destructor
GGGTCACCCTGCCTCGGTGGGAGACGGCCGACTTGTTGAAAAAAAAAAAAAAAAAAAAAAAAATATATATATATATATATATATACACACACACACAACACGTCGGCCGTCTCCCACCGAGGCAGGGCAACCCAAAAAAGAAACACTTTCACCATCATTCACACATAATTACTGTCTTTGCAGAAACGCCCAGGTACGACAGCTCAGATGTCACTCCAAACAGCCAGAATTGCAAACCCCTCCTTTAAAGTGCAGGCATTGTACTTCCCATCTCCAGGACTCAATTCCTGTGTGTGTGTGTGTGTGTGTGTACTCACCTAGTTGTTGTTGCAGGGGTCGATTCACAGCTCCTGGCCCCGCCTCTTCACTGGCCGCTACTCGGTCACTCTCCCTGCTCCATGACCGTTATCATACCTCTCCTTAAAGCTATGTATGGATCCTGCCTCCACTACATCACTTCCCAGACTATTCCACTTCCTGACAACTCTGTTGTAACTGAAGAAATACTTCCTAACATCCCTGTGGTTCATCTGAGTCTTCAACTTCCAAATGTGACCCCTTGTTGCTGTGTCCCACCTCTGGAACATTCCGTCTCTGTCCACCTTGTCGATTCCTCTCAGTATTTTATAAGTCGTTATCATATCCCCTTTATCTCTCCTGTCTTCCAGTGTCGTCAGGTCGATTTCCCGTATACCTCGTCCTCGTATATGTACTCACCTAATTTTACTCACCTAATTGTGGTTGCAGGGGTCGAGACTCAGCTCCTGGCCCCGCCTCTTCGTTGTCTGCTACTGGGTCTCTGCTCTCCCTGCTCCATGAGCTTTATCATACCTTGTCTTAAAACTATGTATGGTTCCTGCCTCCACTATATCTTTCTCTAGACTATTCCACTTCCTGACTACTCTGTGGCTGAAGAAATGCTTCCTAACATCCCTTTGACTCATCTGAGTCTTCAGCTTCCAGTTATGTCCCCTTGTTTCCGTGTTCCCTCTCTGGAACATCCTGTCACTGTCTACCGTGTCAATTCCCCGCAGTATTTTGTATGTCGTTATCATGTCTCCTCTGACACTTCTTTCCTCCAGTGTTGTTAGTCCTATTTCCCTCAACCTTTCTTCATAAGACAGACCCCTGAGTTGTGGAACTAACCTTGTCGCAAACCTTTGCACTTTCTCTAGTTTCTTTACGTGCTTGACCAGGTGTGGGTTCCAGACTGGTGCTGCATATTCTAGTATGGGCCTGACGTACACGGTGTACAGTGTCTTTAACGATTCCTTGTTAAGGTAACGGAACGCTAATCTTAGGTTTGCCAGTCGCCCATATGCTGCCGCAGTTATCTGGTTGATGTGTGCCTCCGGAGACGTGCTTGGCGTTATACTCACTCCAAGGTCTTTCTCCTTTGCCGAGGTTTGTAGCCTTTGTCCGCCTAGCTTGTACTCTGTCAGCGGTCTTCTTTGCCCTTCTCCGATCCTCATGACTTTGCATTTGGAGGGATTGAATTCGAGAAGCCAGTTGCTAGACCAGATGTCGAGCTTGTCCAGGTCTGTTTGCAGCCCTGCCTGGTCCTCTTCCGATGTGATTCTCCTCATTATTTTCACATCATCATGTATGTATGAATGTATTTGTGTGTATTTATGAACGCGGTATGGAGGAATTGTTTGCTAATCTGGAGATTTTTCAAAGCAGTTAAAATATTCATTTCCACATTTGGTACAAATTGAAAAATTATAAAAAAAAATTTAAATGTTTAACCCTATTTGGTAAAAATAAGATTCACACTCAATGCTTAAACATCCTTTTCTTTCAAAGTTCTATGGAAGACACTACTGTCAACCTTTTGCTCAATATCCACATCAAAATTCTCTAACTTATGATGAGGATTCCATTTAAGTCTGTAGTGAGAAGCGGAAGTTAATTAAGAGCGGTTCCTGGAGAAAAGTGGGAGCTGTGTATAACTTGGAGTAAACACCCTTTTTCTTTTCCTACTCTAATTTCGTTTTCTATCCCTTATTATTATTATTATTATTATTATTATTATTATTATTATTATTATTATTATTATTATTAATATTATTATTATTATTCGAGGACAGCAATATTTAGCACTTGAGAAAACTATGAAAAATATATCTAATATTAAATCTTGTTAAATAATTTACACCTGCTAATTACTGCTGTCACTGCCATAACTTGCTAAACTACTGCTGTCACTGCCTTTACCTGCTAAACCATTGTTGACACTGCCCTAACATGCCAAACAAGAATGCAACATGAAAATAAAGATGTATTTATCCCATAAAGCTTTAGAATGCATGGTTGCAGGGGCTCTTAAGCAGCTGAGTATAGAGATAGACAACCTTCACGGATGATAACAGAAAGCGACAAACACAGAAACCTAGTAGTACAGTGCATTTTTGAGGAAACGATCATCTGTAAGGGTTTTACAGAGAAAAGGCTATCAGTTTTGCTCCAAGGAAGGAGAGGGTAGCTCCAGTTTCTTGAAGGGACAAAAACCTTCAAGTTTGCCTTTTAAGTAACTTATTTTTTTATTCTATACATGTGCTCTAGTCTCTAAAATCTGTAAACAAACTAGATGTACTTCAGTCGCTCCGCAGTCCTAGAAATATATCTCCGTTCCCCTTTAACCCTAGCCAACTTAACCGTAATAGTACTGAGTGGCATAAGTTTCCAGTGCAGTTAAACCATTTCAAATGGTGTCCCTTGCCACTGAAAAGGAGTGCTTGATCCTAGAAACCGGACCTTTTCTCCCTTTCTCGGGTCGAATCTAAATATTTCTACTCCTTCCCCTCCTTTTGGGCTTATTAGTGGGGATATTTCTCATTTTGTGAAATCCATTTACTAGGTGTTACTACTGCTGGGGATGTTGGAACGGCAACTGAAGGTGTTAACTCCTGACGTTCTTTTGGGTTTAACCCACCCACCCCACCATTATAAGGTGAATAAAGTTTGCATCGTTAATGCTTTTGTCTGGTCAGGAAGTTTTGCTAGGCCTCGCTCAGTTTATGCCATCCTGGTGATGTGCGTCAGGAAGGGTAGTAAGTGGTTTCCAGGGAACATCAGAGGCGACCGTGGTTCATAATAATAACAACAATTATAATAAATTTAATAATGATAATGGCCAACAGGTAATAGAATGCACTGGTCACGTGAGGCTATCGTGAGCAACGTGCGGTTGAGAGAGAACAACCAGAGGTCCTTCGTGCTGCCGAAGGAGCCTCAGGAGTGGGACTCTTCAGCGGTGGAAGCCACCAGCTACGCCCTGTTGGTGTACCTCATACAGGAAGGTGTAACGCCCCGTGCAGAAGCCATCATGCGCTGGCTCAACTCCGTCAGGGACTGGACATATGCCTTCTCCTCTACTGTGGTAACTAAAGATTTTCTTTACATTATTTACAATTTTACATCATTCCTGCTAACACCGAGACTTATCCATAATGTTAGTGCTAGAGAGAGTTAAAAATGATAATGTAAGAGAATTTGAATTAGAAAGTGGGACAAAATGAGAATGATAGTGAATGAATATGCTGTATAACAATGGGTAAGGTAAGTCATATATGACATGGAAACGGGAGCTGAATCTGTTACAGGATATAGAGTGAAGGTGAGACTAGTGAAGCTGAGGATATTGAAACGAGTAAAAAAGATAAGGATAGCGAAGATGAGAGTAATGAAAATGATAGTATTGAAGATTTATTACACCTACAGGATACAGTGGTTGCCATGCGGGCCCTGGCAGAGTACAGCTACAGAGCCAGGTTAAGGGACCTGACCAACCTTAGGGTGGATCTAGAAGCTACTGCCAACCCTGGTGTCATGCACACCTTCTCCATTACCAACCTTTCCGTCTCCTCGCTCCATACCATGGAGGTAAATATCTAATCACTATAGAAGTCAGTTTATATACACTGTGGAGGTGAATATCTGTGCACAGTTTCCACACCACACAACTCAGCATTTATGTTGTCTCCACACTATACAGGTTAATATATGTACGCACCAAACTATAGATGGCAGTATCTTTATAGTAGAGAGGGGAATATCAGTGTATTATACTGCTCAGTATCTCCACGCTAGAGAGTATAATTGCACTATAAAGGTAAGTATGAGTAAGACATGTGCAACACCTGGGTATCCAATGAGTATTTGAAGGTGTTGAAACTGTAGACAGTAGAAGGCGAAGTAATCAGTCCCTACGTCTAGATGGTGTCTTGATGAATCTGAAGCTTGGGTAAGTATTTTCACATTATACGCTCTTAAATACTATATAGGTCAATATCTGTATACCATAAAGGTCAGTATACCTTTAATGACTGTCTAATTTCAATATATTTTGAAAGTCTCATTTCTTCAGTTCCGTCTCGCAAAACATGTAATATGCAATGAACCAAAATTCACAACATTAATTTCTTGATCAAGCTCTTTTGCCTAATTAATGAGTCTTTTAATAATTTAGACTCTTACAGCCTGAATTTCAAAACACCATTACGAAATTATAAAAAAATAAAACTTAATAACCTTCACAGGTTCCGCGCCCGTGGGGCCACATATATCTTGTGGCCAAGGGGTCAGGTCAAGCAGTGGCGCAGATGGAGGTCAGCTGGGGTGTTGACCTCGAGCGCTTTTTAAAGAAACCAGCAAGAAAGTACTTCGACCTCAGCGTCAGCGAGACTTATCACTTCCGTAACAAGACACTTATAAACACCCAAGTGTGTGCCAGGTATGCACGTTTTCCTTGTGTATGTCATGTATAGCGTCATGTGTTCACATCTCGAATACCATCCTCCTTCAACCCTTCGTCAACATCCACCACCCTTTCCCTCCGTTCACAGCTTACTCTTGCAGAGCCTTTATTCTCACGTTGACAGGTGGGCAGCAGTGGATGTGTCGAGGACAAGCCATGCAGCCCTGCTGGAGGTGGAGGTGGCCACGGGTTACGACCTGTACCAGCCTCATGCTAACAAGTTCGTTAGGGAGGCTCAGGCAGCTGACTTTCCTCAGCTCATGGATGCCAAGACTGACCCTTCCAGGATATTCTGGCAGTTTAACCATGTGAGTACCTTGTTGGTACTTATAGTGTATGTTGGTATTTCTAGAGTATTGTAGCATATCGTCCACACCTTACATAACCGATATGTTATTTAAAAAAAAAAAATGTCATATATGTATATGGTGTGTTACTGGACTCGCACAGTTGCCTCAGAATTAGTCCTAGCGACAACGATGTCCTGTGAGAACTTTTAAACAACTTTCTTGACATGAAAAAAAATGCAGGTTCTCTGAGATATCTGTAAGATACTCGGATTGATAACTAGAAACATTAGCAATGGGAATGCTGTACTAACCCCATAAATTTACCTTCCTCTTGTGAAACTTTCCATGGTATCAAATATGATTCTTGGTATGTGTAAAACCTGGTGATAGCTTGCCATTTCATATTTTAATGCTTTTAGTGGATCGTAAAGTTTAAAGCTGCTTGTCTTGATAATACACATATTAAGGTAAACTTCTTAAAATATATCCATGATTTCTAATGAGAATATGTTGAATATTAGGCTGTGTTCTTTACTTTGAATATCTTTAATACTCATTACTTATTACTGTACTTTTTTCTTCTCCGTTCATAAGAAGTTACGATGTATTGAGTACTTTGAGTTCTCAAGCAATTGAGGTTAAAAGGTTTTTGTTTTTCTACGGAGATGTTATGACATATCCTAATTTGCGTCCTGAAGTGAGTAATCTGGCATATCATAGTTTGTATTCAGAAAGTAACCTGGCATCCCAGTATGTTTTAGAGGTGGTGGAGTTACATATCGTCGTCTAACGTACCAGATCAATAGGCTTCAGCTTCATAAATAATGTACTGTAAATAGTGGTCGGCTACGTCGAGGCGTAGTAGCATGACTGTATTTAACTTTATGGTTGTTTTCATTTCTAAAACAAATTGTGAAATATGGTAGGATTCAAAAGAGTAAATACGACTATAGAAGAAATATGGCAGAAGCACAAATGCGATAGATGTCGTGTGAGCAATGTTAATCTACTGTGAATCAAAACTATTGACAAGATTTGCTAGCGACTTCATACATACGAGCTTTGTGTGTGTATGGTAAATAGCACTGTTTTCATTTAGAGCATGAATGGCAACAAGTCACATTGACTAGGTTATCTTAGGTTAAATCTACATAATTTAACACTACTGTATCTCCATTGTATAAATGTGTAGTAGGCTGTAAAACCATATGGAGTGAACCTGAATGAAACTTACAGTATCTTGCATTAATTAGCTCGACTCAGGAAGCCAAAATGTGTACATAAGTTTGTACCCCAATGGAAGTGTATATTATTTAACTGTTGGATTACCCTTGGTTAAATCTTCAAAATTCATTACCATTGTGTGCCCATGAAATGTATCTAATGCAACGATTGTAGAGAGATGTAACAAAAATTCATAAGACACTTGTATA
The DNA here is from genome assembly GCA_009830355.1 of Cherax destructor. Classification (NCBI taxonomy): domain Eukaryota; kingdom Metazoa; phylum Arthropoda; class Malacostraca; order Decapoda; family Parastacidae; genus Cherax; species Cherax destructor. Next base: position 168,983 of record WNWK01000901.1, read on the forward strand.
TTTACCCTCAAAAATCTTGTACTTCAGATTGAGAGTGAAAGGTATCGTTGCTTTAGTTACCAGCTAGTACGACACTTCCCTGCAGCCAACCTCACAGCTACTCGTTCAGCTACCATTATGGAACTCTTCGCCCCAGGTCAGACTCTTCTTGCCCAGTTCCTTAGTATTAGATGAAAGGGTAAGGTATATAGAAAACAGAGAAGTGTATATATTCTGGAGCTTGAGCATCCGACAGGCTCTTGTTTGACCGTGTTAGATAGGAGTGAATGGAGACAAGTGAATTTTAATGTATGTGCTGTTGGAGTGTGAACACGGTAACTGAACTTGAAGAGTCCTGGAGGAGGTGGAGAAATACCATGGTTAAAAGGGGTTTAGAGCCTATCGACTACACAAGGATTATTAAGGCTCGACGTAACCTTTTTCAAAACTAGACAAGAATACGTAAATCCCAAACATAGGGATTAAAAGTCTGGCTAACCGGTTTCCCTGAATCCCTTCACAAAATATTACCCAGTTCACACTCCACCAGCTCGTAAAGTCCCAAAAACCCATTCATCTTCATTCACTAACATGCTCACACAAAATCTCTTTTACCCCCTTCCTCCATCCTTTTAGTAACTCTGCGCCATTGCCCTTTAGACACGACATCTCCACTTCCTCCAGCCTCCTCTTTGCTGCAATATTTATAACCCATGCTTCACACCCATATAAGTGTTGGTACCACTATGCTTTCATATATTCCCTTTGCCTCCATGGATAACGTTATTTGTCTCCACATATCTCGTCCTTCATAAAGCCATCCTTCGACAAGTCTACTCCCAAATACAGTCACCAAAAGTGTACTGACATTACAATTGAAATGAGCCCCGACTGCAACATCCTCACCCCTCATTCAGAGTGCAAAAGCTGTACCTCCCACCGCCAGAACCCAAGTCCAGCTAACAGGTTTTACTGAATCCTTTCATAAATGTTCTTGCTCAAATTCCAACAGCACGTGTAGCATTAAAAAAAAACATTTGTCTCCACTCCTATCTAACACCCTCAGACAAGCTTTTTCTCCCCAGATATAGTTGAAAAAGAAAGAATAGCCTTTTTATAGTATATCCTCAAACTCTATACTGTGACTAGACATGAAAAAACTTTCAGACTGTTAAATAGCATTTCGTCTTTGCTAATTAGCTTTTGTAAAGTTCACAAATCGTACTTACCATAAAATTCTTCCTGTGAATTTGAGCCTCCCTTCTTTGAATTAAACCTGATTACTTTTCATTCCCCAAGTGTTGCCTGACCCCTATTGGTTTAGTTTCCCTATGAATAGTATAATAATTCCATTGCACATGATTAGCAGTATCTCGCTCGACCCCATCCTCCCAGCAGTTCAAGTACCACTTTTCCGCTGTGTGAGGCAACATAACCCGAGGTAAACATTGCAAGCAAATTCCGTGCACACTCCACATTTAGCTTCTTTCCATTCACCAAGACCCCTCCAAGTATTACAAACACTTCATGCTGCTTCTTTGTATTTCCCTCCTTTTTCATCACTGCCAACTTCCTTGCTTAAACATATCTCGCTGGTGTTTCATCTCATTCACGACTTCCACAACCTCTCTATCCGGCTGAGTATTACTACGGGAATCTGCAACATTTCTTATCAATTTACTAATTTCTAAATCAAGACAACACCACTACTACCACCTTGTTCGTGTATTAAGTTACATTACCTTTTTCGTATATACTCGGTTATATTTCTTTGTTCTGTATTCAGTTTCACCACCTTGTTCTTACTTTCTCTTACTGACCTTAGTGGCTGGAACATATTGGCAGCTTTTTAACATGCTAGCATTTTGTTTTCTGGCATTAAGTGTGTTTATTTACAATAAAGCGAAGTAAAATAATTTCAGAGAGCATTACAAGTAAACGTTTATGTGTAAATGAGAAAAGTGTACTGTATGTTACCAGTTGCCCTCTGAGAGGTTCCAGTTCCAGTTTGATTCACCGGCATAATCCCGGCCCGGGTCATGTCCATGTGGTGACCCGGCGCTCTGAGAGGAAAGTCGTACCGGATACGGTATACCAGTTGTCTTCTGAGAGGAGAGACGTGCTGGATGCCATACCACTAACTCTTTAATTATACTTCAGCGGATTTTGAGGCGTGAATGCTGTTTCGTGTAGAGAGTTTGCTTTTAAGGCAGTGTGAACTTAGCCAGGCCAACCAGTAGTGGTCTTGACCATGTCCCTCAGTGTGGTCTTTACGACCCAATCTGGTATATGCCATTGCTTCCAGTCACGACCTTTACATCATACACATGTACTTTTTTATACAATGTGTGTACATTATGTTAGGTATTGGAATATCCCACACTATAAAGAGATATCAGTTATTTTCGGACCCTCTTTGCAGGCGAATGTATATCTAACCCACCACATTGAACTTTGACATCATACATATTTTTTTTTTACCTTACTGCCCCATTATACGTTTCCGTAACTACTCAATTATAAGTTTCCGTATACTGCGTCATAATTTTCGTATACTGCCTTATTATGCGTTTTCGTATACTATTTAGACCAGCACCTCTAACCCTGAGCTCGTTGCTAACAGAGCACTTCGAGACCACCATGATCAACGCGACATCGCTAGCGGCTCTGGACATCTGCGAGGTGTGCGGCTCTTATCAATGCCCTTACTGCCCGTACTATAGCGGCACTGGTGGCCTCCCTCTCCTGGACACAAGACTCGCTGCTCTATCACTCATTCTCGCGATTTTAGGGTCTGAAATGTTAAACATTTTAGCTTAGGAAATATTATATTGCTTACTGTTATTAGATTATTAGTGCATATTTGTATAAAAATGTTATGTAGTTGAATTAGTGCAAAAAATAAACTGCATATATTATGTAAGTCAGAAACTTTAGGTATCCCCACCTAGTTTAATTAGGGAATGGTTTTTACCTACTTTTGTTTTCCATTACTTGGCTTTCATGCAATAACATGAGTATATTTAGAAAGAAAATATGGACCAATCACATAAGTGAACAGTACTTAGATAAGAAAAAAATTTGCCCTTTGAATTTTAGAAAAGGCACATGACAAAATGCAGAGACGTGGCTAGTACTGGAAATAATGATGGACATTGTAAGAGCTGTGATCTTAATACATTAAGAGTCAGTTTAAAGTGAGAGTTTTCATAGATGTTATTTACAGATGATACAGTGCTAGTAAGAGGTTCAGAAGCTGGAAACTTTGTTCGAATTTGGAAGGTGGTGTTGAAACAAAACGTTAAAGGAATACAGAAAAGACTACAATGTAATAAAGGAATGCCTGATTAGAGGGCATTGCAAGGAACATGAAAATTTTAAGTATCTAAAGACTTGGAAATGGGGATATCAGCAAATGTGTATATGAAGGATATTATTAGTAGTAGTATATTCATGGGGAAGTTCTAAACCCATAGGAGTCATACAGCACTTGGAGAATGGGAAGCATTCAGGTTTGATCAAAAGGAAGAGAATCTGAAAAACCACAGAATAAATGAAATCGAAAGTAACAGAAGTTTAGAGCAATGTGGAAAACAAATTGTCAGTGGATCAAAAGAGGAATGTGTGAGAGTTGAGTGGTGAGGGCATTTGTATGTGGGTGACTCAAGTAGAAGGTTGAAGGAAGGGCAAATATCATGTGCACGTTCTAGTTGTGTCATGACTTGCATACGCATAATAAAGATTGAAGAGATTATAGACGCTGACAAGGACACATTTGCAAGTTTTGCTGTTAAGTGGAGTTTTATGTAGTCATGGCTTGAAAAATAAAAATGCTTAGAGCGAAAAATTGTACCAATGAGGATTTGTTCGGCATACTTCTGCCTTTGTCTACATAGTTGTTGGTGTTGTGTCCTTTAAATTCAAATTTGAAAACGATACGGTGGTGTGAAGATATAGTTCAAATTATGTATGCTGAGATGGTGAGAACCTAATATGTAATATCGACAGGTTGGGCTTAAAGACACGTGAGCAAACACTTAGGGTATTTTATTATGCGAATGTTTCGGTCCTGAGACCCAAACGTTTCATAATAAAATTTCTTAAGTGTTTGCTCATGCGTCTTGAACCATGCTGAGAATGATTAACCTTTCATGGTTGGTAAATTGCTTTGATGCCTGTGAAGGGCTCTTGATCCAAGGAATTGGAATTACACTAATTTTCCCTGGATCAAACCTAATTACCTCCCATTCCCCAGGTGCTGTTTGACCTCTTCAGGACTATGAAATGAAATGATTAATGTATAGGAAGACCGAAGAAAATTAATTGTAAAAGTTTAAACTTTTTTAGAAAAATGTTTCTATACTCTCGAACACTTGGCTACGTACTGACATGTTTACACATGTCACGCAGTGTAAATTTACAATATAAGTTTGCTTAATTTTCTGTGAACTGTCACGTAGCATGATAATAATTTTTCATTAGTATTTTCTTTTGATAGTATATTGAATTTGATAATTATGTAAAACCAGAGGGGATTCAAACCCGAGGCTACGAGTGCAAAGGTAGCTCAGTGGTGTTTATAATAGAGAGGAACCTTCAGTGTCAATATCAGTGTACTTTAATTGTTTGTTAATATATTATTGTAAGTAAATTCGCGTAAAACAGGACGTGAATCGAACTCCAGGCCTTGTGTGTGTGTGTGTGTGTGTGAGAGAGAGGAGAGAGAGAGAGAGAGAGAGAGAGAGAGAGAGAGAGAGAGAGAGCTTGCACTTTAGCATTGCACTTGGGTGGCTATACTGGCCAAGCAGTGTGGCTTATTTGTGTTGAGGGCGTTCACTCCTCTCTTGTGTGACGCTACCAACAACACTTCCTCTTATGATTCATGAAATCGTACTAACATAATTGCAAACAAATCTGTGATTTAGTTCTTATCTTGTTACTGCCAGGTGAACAATGGCAGCAGATGTAATTTGTGCCCATTCGTCTTGCCTCACCTATGAAATGAATCTTGGAGAGCTGAGCAGTTGTGAGCTGACTGCTCCACCATTGAGCTACGAGTAACCGTGTACCAACGAGGGCATTCCCAGTGTCATGGAAATAAAATAATTAAGTGTAAAAGTTAAATTATTACAATAGATGTTGCTACTTAACTAGAAGGAAAAATGTTAATTGTGATTAACATGACAGTAATGTGGCAAGTGGGGTCCATCAAGGATCAGTTATTATTCTGAGGATTGTTGCTTTATCACTGATCTACCTAAATGAATATTTGTGGATTATGCAAACTCTTATACAAAGTACGAAATCAAAATGTTAATTTTTTCAGATATGGGCAGCATGACCAACCTTTCCCTAACTCTTGGCCGAATTACACCAAATTCTAAAAATTGAGCACAACAGAATGTTTCTTAAAAACACACTTTAAAGTTAAACTATATTGTACTGGAGTCTCACATGCGATTATTCTCATTACGAATGACAGACAAATAGACGAATGACGAACAAACATGCACGCACGCGCACTAGCATTTTATTGTTTAATTGTATCTTTTTTCTCTAAGGCGTTATTTAATTTTAATTGCCAAGATGGCTGAATGATCTGCGTTGTCAAACCACTCTTCAAATTTCAAAACCACCCACCTACTTGCGCGGATAAACGGGTGTTAGCAACGAGGAATAAATGTAAAGTTTCGCAGCTTTATGTATTTTATTTCCAAATCACGTACGTTTTTTTATTGTATTTTACAAACATAACTTAGGCGTTGTTATGTCTGCTCTTGTAACAATCACAGGCGTTATGCTTACTGTACGATATATAACAAACGCTAATCAGGCATATCATTTCAAGGGTAGGGGGATCCTTTGCTTCGGGGTCTCTTGATCCGAGGAATTTGATCTCATTCTCGGATTGAATCTAAATACTACCCAACCCTCCCTCTCTTCATTTGGCTTCATCATTGAGGAAATTTCCCCGTTTGTGAAATTCAAAGGAAAAGGGACCACTTTGAGCCTTGTTCAGACGTAGCTTCCGTTGGTAGTATAGTTGTAGCCATGTCACTTCAGCTGATGGAAATAAGATAATCTTAGGACGTGTCAGGTGACCCTCCTGTAAGACATTGGGTAGCCATCTGACAGAATTATTACCGGAGGTTGATTCTAATCTAAAAGGGCAATTGAAGGTACTTGACTCCTGGCATTCATTATGGTTCGCCCACAGTCATTATTAGCTGAAAGACGATTGCACGATTATTGTCTAATCAGGCGACTTCGCCAAATCTAGTTCAGTCAGTTCGAGGGAGGTGCCATCTTGGTATTGTGCATCAGGCAGAGTAACAGGTGGTCCAAAGAACAATAGTACTACTAGTTCCAACGGAGGTGATCGTGATTCACCGTGGGTACGTGGTTTCTTTTCGCTTATTCTCGGAACTGACCAATTTTTCTTTGCTTTATTGATAAACGAAATGATCTGAGATCCTTAGTGACAGCGACTCCCTGTAAAGACCCTTGCTGGGAAATGGAATACCAGAACCTGGAATCACTTTCGGGTAATCCTTTGTTCCCTGAATCTGGTACCAGTATTGTGCTTATTCCCTTTGGTTCCTCTGATCCCACCACTGGAACTGCCTTTTTCCACAATGCAACGACGATTCACGGACAGTGACTTGAAGAAATCTGCCAAGAGAACGACAGAGAAACGATGCTGACATAAGGCATACACCTCGATCACACCCATTGACAGAAATCTTACAAACCCGACATTGCAAAATATTTTTTTTTAGTTGCAAACAACTAGTCTCGAAGCTTACAAGAAAGCCCACATACTCGCACAAGCTCTTGATGCATATCGGTCAGGGTATCTATTTCTACTCGTCTTGTAAGACGTCATAAGATATAATAAAACAATAGTATTGGAACACCTAAGCAATAGACGGATAAAATACTCAACCAATATAACTAAACCGAAGTTCGGCAGACATCGGTATAAATAGGTCAATTTCTTTCAGCCCTAATCCTGTAAGTTAGGTTAGGAAAACGAAATATATTCCTTAGCCTTCCCAGTTACTCGTAAAAACTCGATGGCATTCATCATGAATAACTTCTCTCTGGAGTCCTTCAGTATTTTGTACGTTTCCACAAACTTCACGACCCTTATACACACAAAATAATCAAAAGCTTAAGTAAAATTGATTTATTTAATCGTTGACCCTGTTTATTATGGCCTTTTGACCTCTGCGTTCCTACTCTGCATGTATCTTAATTCGCATCCCCGTCTCCTTTGCGTGGGAAGTTCGACGATTCATGGTTGTTCTTCCCTCCAGAGTCCGAAGATCACCGCATCTGCTTCAAATTTGCTTTACTTCAAATATTTTCAATTAAATTTTTATGAGTCGGTGTACACCGACCACTACAAATCTGCGGATAATATAAGGCATCCAGTTGTTTTTCCAGATGAAAAACATATATAATAGAATCATCCAGCATTTTCTCATTATATAGGTGTTGCAACAATATTAGCTTCCTCGTTCGTTATTACCTGGAGAGGGTTTCGGGGGTCAACGCCCCCGCGGCCCGGTCTGAGACCAGGCCTCGTAGTGGATCAGGGTCTGGTCAACCAGGCTGTTACTGGTGGCCACACGTAAACCGACGTAAGAACCATAGCCCGGCTGATCAGATAGCATAATATGCTATCCAGAATTTGATTCCTATTGTATTTTGCATACATCAATGGTTATGTTACATTTCTAGCACGATCTGCCAATTTCTTACAGGGGGTTCATTTTTTCTGAGTATTTTCCGGTACTCTCAATGCCCTATGCCAAGTACCTCTAACAAATTTACCGCCATGACGCACAAACTTTTAACCGTCCTCCTTATTGCTACAACTATGACGTTCATTTTACACACTCCTTAACAGTCCAGTCCACTGTTGCACTCTGATATGTACAGTTTTACCTCTTGTTTTTAATTATCACAGGCACTGTGTTATGACAAGTCTTATAACAATGTTTTCAATAACAAATTATGGTAAGGGGAAAAATTCCAGCAACATCACTAAGGTTGCACCATTAGTGCCTCAGGTCGGAAGAAATGTGAGTCAACATTTGCGTTGCGGGTCGACACAAGAAGATAGATGCCTGAAGTGTATAGAATCGAAGAAAACGTTTGTGATTGTCAGACCATAAACAGCATCAGATAATGATGTTGTTTTTACGATCGTCTCTATCATACGAGTGAAAAGAAGGGGAGCAGCAGGGTGGAGTATGCAGGGAGCAGCAGGGTGGAGTATGCAGGGAGCAGCAGGGTGGAGTATGCAGGGAGCAGCAGGGTGGAGTATGCAGGGAGCAGGGTGGAGTAGCAGGGAGCAGCAGGGTGGAGTATGCAGGGAGCAGCAGGGTGGAGTATGCAGGGAGCAGCAGGGTGGAGTATGCAGGAGCAGCAGGGTGGAGTATGCAGGGAGCAGCAGGGTGGAGTGCAGGAGCAGGGTGAGCAGGGAGCAGCAGGGTGGAGTATGCAGGGAGCAGCAGGGTGGAGTATGAGGAGCAGCAGGGTGGGATGCAGGGAGCAGCAGGGTGGAGTATGCAGGGAGCAGCAGGGTGGAGTATGGGCGCAGGGAGCAGCAGGGTGGAGTATGCAGGGAGCAGCAGGGTGGAGTATGCAGGGAGCAGCAGGGTGGAGTATGCAGGGAGCAGCAGGGTGGAGTATGCAGGGAGCAGCAGGGTGGAGTATGCAGGGAGCAGCAGGGTGGAGTATGCAGGGAGCAGCAGGGTGGAGTATGCAGGGAGCAGCAGGGTGGAGTATGCAGGGAGCAGCAGGGTGGAGTATGCAGGGAGCAGCAGGGTGGAGATGCAGGGAGCAGCAGGGTGGAGTATGAGCAGGGAGCAGCAGGGGTGGAGTATGCAGGGAGCAGCAGGGTGGAGTATGCAGGGAGCAGCAGGGTGGAGTATCAGGGCAGCAGGGGAGGCAGCAGAGGGTGGAGTATGCAGGGAGCAGCAGGGTGGAGTATGCAGGGAGCAGCAGGGTGGAGTATGCAGGGAGCAGACTGGTTGAAACGGCAGTCGACTGTTTATACGTATGTGATCTGTCCTACATCATGCGAACTCGGGGTTGACCTCTTCAAAAGGGCGCTCTCATGCTGGTGATATTTTTTTTAATCCAAGGAACTGGACTTATCCTTCCCATCCTTGGCTTCAACACCTACACATGCCTCACCTCAAGCCCTGTGACTCAAGAAACAAACATGCCGGTAGGGAGGGGGGGGCTCTTCATTCAAGGAATTGGACCACCCCTCTCCTGCCTTGGATTGAACCTGATTGCTTTCCATTTCTCTGAATGAAATGAGAGCTTACTTGTGTACAGATATGATACAGTTCTGATAATACAATTTTTGTATGTGCTGAGGTGACTTCCTTGTATGTGAAGTATTTCCCGCAAACTAAAACAACTTATTATTAGTACTACGTATGGCGTAATTTTTTTTTACATGTACGGGTAATTTAGATTACAACGGGGAGTTAAAGATGAATAATCTAACAGTTACGATACCACTGTCATAGTAGGTAACTATAGTCATGGCACAGTATAGTTTGTGAACTGGTACTTCAGGTTTGAGATACTTTTTGATAATGTTTTTGAAGCTTTTGGAAGACAAAGCAACTTTTAAATCCTTCAGGTAGAGTAGGCTCCATTTTTTTTTTATTTGCGTAGTGAGTTTACTCAGATTAAACCTTAACATACAAAGTAACCTTGTCATATACTAGTAAATGATCATGAAAGTGTACATCAGTTTACTTATAAGTGCAATAAACTGTTTTATTATTGATCCTTGATATATGATTTGCTTTCTTATTACACTTGAGAAATGTCTACTTTTTGGTCACGAATATATATATATATATATATTTTTTTTTTCAACAAGTGGCCGTCTCCACCGAGGCAGGGTGACCAAAAGAAGAATATATATATATATATATATATATATATATATATATATATATATATATATATATATATATATATATATATGATCTGGATACGTTGATGTGGTCGATTTGGTTAGACATCATTTAGATTAAGCTGCTCAGTGCTGGTCTCCATATTACAAATGCGCTGGAAAATATACAGAGAAGGATGACGAAGTTGATTCCATGTATCGGAAACCTTTCCTAGGAAGATAAACTGAAGGCACTGAATTTTCACTCCTTGGAAAGGCGTAGAAATAGAGATGTGTTTGAAGTGTACAAATGGGAAACAGGAATAAACATCTAACCAAGACAGGATTCGCAGCATTGTATTCAAGTTAGACAAATTTAGATTTAGAAAGGATTTAGGGAAGTACTGATTTGGCAACAGAGTTGTAGATAAGTGGAGCAAATTCCCAAGTTGCATCATTTGAGGAAGAAACTTTGGGCAGCTTTAAATAGGTGTAAGTTAGATCTGCCTATCATGGGCCAATAGACCTACTGTGGTATTCCTTCATTCTTGTGTACCCCTGCTGCATCTTTTTTCATTTTCAGCCAACTCTCTACAACATTTCATACTTTATTCTTGGTCTTCAATCACTGTAATAATTCTAATTCTTCCTTGTCACATGGAAGAAATTTTTCCTTCCATTTCATCTACACACATTTTTTTTTTTCAAAATATTATGTCTCATCTGTCTTACCAAACATTTATCCTTAACAAACACGTCCATTTTCTTCTGATTGTTTCTCATCTTTATCTCGGTAAAGCTGTTTCATATTTTATTAAAATGGTCTAAAACGCCTAAACACAAGCTTCCAGAAATTAACAGCGATAGAATTTTTTATAAAAAAAAAATCATTGATTCATATTTGGTTAACTTGTAAATGCAACTTTTCAGGAGGGATTCTTAATACTATAGGCTATAATTTTTGTTGGCCTCTGCCGTTAAAATAGGGCACCACATGGAAAGTCTTCAGATAAAGCTCATCTACTAAAAAGTTACATATTCAGTCAACTTAATGGTTGTCAGCAGTCAAGAACTGCAGAATATCAATATCATCTGGAGTAATTTGGGCTCTCTGACGAATTTCCTCAAACGTATAGTCGTTCAGTAGTTCTCCGTTCTCAAACACAGGTACAAGCAAGTCCTGCAATCCATACAAAACATTATATTTATTACTCATACGTTTAATTAATTTAGATGTAAAAGTTATTCTATACGTATACTAAAACAGGGAACCAGTGTTTGAATTACATATGTGAAGTCAACCTGCAGCCGCAATTTTTTACACATTTTTAGGCCACTTAAAAGTAATTCTTACCTTCTCTGGGTCACCTTTCCCGTGTTCAATAGTTATGTAATTTTTGTTGTGTGACTGAAGGGTAAGACGACCCTTCTTGCTGTTCTTGCCAGTGTCAGTGATGGGTTGCTTGTACACCTCTCTCTCTCTCCCGTCCACCACTGCAAAGCTGCACTTTAACGCGAAGTTCAGAATATCTCGATTGATCTGTAGACAAACCAAGAGGAAACATTGGCCTGAGAGAGTAGCAACGTCTGTCTGGCAATTAGCAGACAGGGGATCTAGTGACGCTAGATAATCCACTGAATAAGCATTTTATATATCCACAATTTATACAAACCGGTGTTGGTAAACCCACATCGTTAGCTTCAGTGTTGTACATTTTATTTTAGCTTTTTAGCTTTTGTATTATAAAAGTCGAGATGCCTTGTAATCCTAACTCAATAGATAGTAACTATGACGTAAACTTAATACAATAATATTAACCAAATAAAACAGATTGAAATAGTTGAATATAAACTAGACATAGTATTTAAACTTGCATAGACACATGATCTGGGATCTATTTACATTAGTTTCCCCGTCTTTATGGACAAATTATAATGAAAAATCACACGTGCAAGATAATAAGATTTCGTTCGGATTTTTTTTTAACCCCGGAGGGTTAGCCACCCAGGATAACCCAAGAAAGGCAGTGCGTCATCGAGGACTGTCTGTCTTATTTCCATTGGGGTCCTCAATCTTGTCACCAGGATGCGACCCACACCAGTCGACTAACACCCAGGTACCTATTTGCTGCTAGGTGAACAGGACAACAGGTGTAAGGAAACGCGTCGAAATGTTTCCACCCCGCCGGGAATCTAACCCGGGCCCTCCGTGTGAAGCGAGAGCTTTGCCAGCCAGACTTGAAATTATGCAGTATTTTGTTTTGCCTTCTTAACGTATGGTAACTAAAGCCCTGCAACAATCATTGTCAGGTTCCACTTTCATCAGTATTCATCAAAGTAATGAAAATATCGTTACTTTACACTTTAATTTTGTCATGTTGAAATACAGATATGAATAACCAATGCCAGGAGTCTATGCTGCTGTCATCGTTCGTAATTTTTATTAGTACTGTACATTACCTTCTGTAGGAGGGAACTGCCCGCACCCAGCTTGAAGTTACCGTTGACCATCCATGACGCTCTGTAGTCCTCAAGATGTTCACTGTAGGATAAGTTCAATTTCATCAGAGCTGAAACTCTGAATATATGGATAAATAAATCCCAGCTATATTGGTATGAAACGGAAACGTTCTCGCACATTTCTTCCCTTTACAGGGATACTTTGATACTGGTCAAAGGCTCTGTGTCCAAAGAATTGGGTTACCCTCCCCTTCCTCGGGTTAGACGTGATTACATACTTCCATTCATCATGCGCTGTATGACTCTTACAGGTTTAGTGCTTCCCAGTGAGCATAGTAATAATCAGGCATTTCTAGAATGTTTCCCAGTCATGGACCTGGCTGCAGGGGCGTTGACCCCCGGAACACCCTCCAGGTACTACTCTATCTACATAACTTCACTGGAATATGGTAATTTTCACAATATCCTGAATTAAGATGTAACTCCCATATATTAGTAACTCGAGCCCTGCCCAAACTAAACCTTTATTGTGCCATAGTGGTGGTGGTATTTTGCTTGTCAGCAGAAATAGGGAAAAATGTTCCTAATGAGGAACGTGATTACATGATCCGTGAATGTTTTGGTCATCTGACAGACTCAGCTTGCTTACTGCATATTATAAGATCACAGAGTAGTCTTAAAATGCCCATAGTGGAATGCTTGAAAATATTTCCATCGCTCTCCTAGTCTCCCAGCTCAGGCTGACACATTCCATTACCTTATGTGTGTGATCGCATACGACATGGAGATATAGTTAGCTTTTGTTCCCACAATGCAGTTATATAGAATAGGGTATCAGCACACTGATGATGCACCTAATTATATATAATAAGTTATATAGTTTCTGAGATTACTAATACTTTTAGGAACCTTTAAGAAGAGTGACTGTAAAGATTACCTGTATTTCTGTTTTAAACTTTGTGATATATATTCTTTTTTTCAAATAATATATATGAATAGAACAACTGACTTACTGAGAGACTGAATATTGATGCCGTCAGAGTGAAAGACCTGCAGGAAAGCAGGTAGCATCTTGTAGCCCTTGTTGTTGATCGCCGTCCCAAAATGTTGTCCCAAAATCTCCAGACACTGCAGGAGGGTCATGGGTACTGTAGTGCGACTCATTTTAATACCCTGGCACATGCACACAACCCCAAAACAATGCCACTTGCCTTGATCTGATTGGATAGCTTTATTATTCATGTAGATAAAGACACATGAACAGTTTAAGACATTAATTGAGGAAACATTTCGCTACAAGTGGATCGTTCAGCCACTTGTGGCTGAAGAGGTTGTGCATAAGCCTTCAGCCACTTGTGGCTGAAGAGGTTGTGCATATGCCTTCAGCCACTCGTGGCTGAAGTTGTGAATATGTATCTTCAGCCACTTGTGCTGAAGTCTCTGCATATGTATCTTCAGCCACTTGTGCTGAAGTCTCTGCATATGTATCTTCAGCCACTTGTGTTGATGAGGCTGTGCATGTCTTTATCTACAAACTGTGGGTATCACCATGCCTCTTCAGGCTTTATTACTCATGCCCCAATCATCCTGTGGGCGATGTCAAAAAAATTTATTGGCCCCCGTTACGGTAGCAATGAATTATTTACAAAAATATTGGATTCAGTCAAATATAAATTAGTAATGGAAATAATAGTAATAATGATAGTGATCTTTCACGTAATCGTAATTAATATTAGCATTATATTCTTAGGTGGACTCCTAAACTCGTACGCGCCATGCAGCACTTGGGGGAATGAAAGGAATTCGGGTTCGTTCCTAGGAAGGGAAGGGCTGGTCCAATTCCTTAGATCAAGAGCTCTTTGGTCCCCTCAAAGGAACTTCCTTCGGGGAGACCATGTCTCAGGTCTGTGAAGTTCATTTTGTGTTCATTTAGCAGCTAAAGGCCAATGGAATAGTGAGCTGAACAAGTCCGGGACAAGGAAACACATCATGAAACACTGGCGGACAACACTCACCTTGAGAACAGCAGTGGCCGGGTCGTCGCTGTCTGGTCGCACCGTAAACACTCCTCCTTTCTGACCATGTTCCTTCACCAGGTCCTTCAGCTGACCACATATGATCTCCTCAAGACATTTATACATGTCATATGAGTCTATCACACACGATACAGGCCCTAAAAATGTATTACCCCTCTTAAAACAAGAATATTCATTACATGATGCATAGCCTATATGGGAAGAATTCCAAATATTTATTAACTTTATTTTCCAGTAATTGTGTTGTTTTGGTTAGTTATACATATATACTCTTAATATTAGTGTTGTTACAAAAAAAACTCTGATCTATGCATAAAGATTTATGGAACAATATACAAAAAAAAGGCGTTTCTGGCAATTGCCAGATTAAGAAGTGACATCAGAAAGTGAGAGGCGTCATACTTCCTGGATACATGTTGAGCATGTGTTTGTAGGCGTCTGCTTCCCGATGTCGCCCCCAAGACGTGACTGATGAGTGTTCAGAACACGGATCTGCATAACCCCAGGGCGTCTTCAAGTGGTAGTACTTTCTCAGTAAGCACACGCCAGCCACTGTACCTGTAATCTGTTATATTCCCATTTAGATCACCTGAAGCTTCGCCACTCTCCCTCCGCAACTCCTCCCCAAAAAAACATTTAACTAGACTTAAGCAAGTTCTTAGTTAAGTAAATTAGACTGTTTTATATAACGAGAATTTTATGAAAGTTAGGCTTCGTTGTTAGGTTTAGTTTTAGTAAAAAACAAATTGAGATATATGTTTTTATGAGATGGTCCCCTAAACTAGATATGTGACCTGATTTTATGCAATATTAATATTTTTCTTACATATACACATTTTTAAAAAAAAAGGCTGACCTTAAAGTGGATCATGTTAGCAGCGCCTCCTATGGCACCACTTTCAATAGATGAAACTCCTCGGTACCCACAGTCATGAAGCTGTAATCATGAAATACACCTCTAGTTTATATCGCTTGAAAATTTATACCATATCTAAAAATAATATACAATCATATACTTTGTAAAGATGTATATTGTATATAAAATTAGTTTAATACCTATTTTAGAGGTTAAAGCATTCTTGATGTTAGTGAAGAGCTTAAGTGCAGCTTAATGACCCACGACCATTTAATAGGCTTTAAACTTAACACAATAACTAAAAAGTTATAACGAGTATAACTTACAGAAGACTCGAGCTGGAGAAGGTTGTCGTTTGTAAGGGACAGGTAGTGATGTAATATTTGCTTGTAGACTCTGGAGATGGTAGCAACCGTGGTGGGGTACCACACATGGACCAGCAAAGTCTGTAATAAACACAGGTCTCTCAGAGTAAATTTTAAAAACGACACTGCTACGGTCTATAGATTATTAGTATTATTATGATAATGGGAAAGCGTTAGTCAGTATATTGCGCCTAGGAAACGGGAGGTAATCAGGTTTGTCTCAAGGAAGAAAATTGCTCAAAATTGAAAGAGCCCTTCAAGATCTATGCATTTATCTTGTGCAAATATTGAGAGGTAGGGAACTTCCACGACCGAAATTAAACATAGACACGGAAAATAATTAAGGTGGATGCTAGTGGCTTGGGTGGTAGCGTCCTTAGCTCACATACTGAGGGTACGGAGAGCGATCCCAGCACGGGTGAAACGTTGTGCATGTTTTCTTACACCTGCTGCTCCTGTTCACCTAGCAGTAAGTAGGTACCTGGGTGTTAGATAACTGTTGTAGGTCGCATCCTGGGGAACAAGATTAAAGTAAGTTGCCCAAAATGCTCTACATAACCAGGGGCTTTCTATATAGTATACCAATGTCATCTAGGTCTATAAACACGTGTCCACTGATCAAGATATTTATTAACGTAACGTTTTGCCATAAGTGACTTCTTTTGTCCTAATACAGAGACAACTAAGGAACAAGTATATGCAGTGACGGGACTCAGGAGTGAGGTGGCAAGCTGGAAGAGGAGTGGTAGTAGAAGTATAACAGCTGTAGTGACATGGGTAGGGTTTGAGAATAACCTGTCAGCAGTGGAGCAATATATTAAAAGCATCATCTTGGGTAATCTCAAAAGGCTGGACAAATGTAAATACAAGTAGGTTGGCAGACATCCTGAGCACTCCATGGCTCTGTAGTCATCCATTGGCCGTGTTAATGTGTAGCATTCGTTTGGCCAAACGATAAATGTCTTGATCACTGTATGCCTGTCTTACATATGGAGGATAGTTCAGACAGTTGTCCTAACCATCCATTATTACGTCTGATTTATTTTAGTGCGTTTTTGGCTTCGTTTACAACAGTGAAATACATCACGGCAGCACAAGACAACTAAGAATATTTTCACTTATGATACAAGCTGTGGTTCTTGCTTCCATATATCAAACCTGATTACCGCCTATTTCCCAGTAGCTGTATTCTATCCTCATGAATATAATAATATTGCCTAAAGGAAATTGTTAATTTAGGGCATGTACTTAAAATAATTTGGTGATGCACATATGTAGCAAATAATTTGGTGATCCAAGTACCAACTCAAATAGGCACATTACTTAAAGACGCTAATGTTTAACTGCGCGAACTTTGAGAAATGAGGTGTTTCAATGCATGATGTATACACAGTACTTGAGATGAGCTGGTGACTACAGTACACATTCTAAAACAAAATTGACTTGGTACGCACCACAAAGAAGTTACTGCTTTAATGACTGTACCTCGAAGAAAGTGGTAACCCACGGTACTGCAGGGTCAGTGTTCTCGACGGTAAATAAGACATTCTTGGTAGGCACGTTGGTCCCTCTGGCACAGCCTTGATTCGCAGTGGCAGCCGACCTCCATGATGCTGCAATATGACGCAAGTTCATCAACCTCCAGAAATATTATCGGTATGAAGGAACAGCAATAGGCCTACTGGCCTATGCTAGGCAAGTCCAATACACACACGTGTACATGTCAAACCTATATTTAAAACTACCCAAATTTCTTGCCGCAATGGCGATACACGGGAGTTTGTTCCACCTATCTACATTTCTATTGTAACGGTAGTCCTACCCCGTAACTTCATAATGCCCGCCTACCCTGTTTACCATAGCGCTCGCTAGGGGGTCTTCACTGAGGTGAGCCATTGTGGACTTACCTTTATGGTCTACATGAGTTTATTTTTCCTGTCTTACGTCTACACTACGTTACCTCAATTCCTAAGTGGAGGCAACCCTACAATATTACTACACTATCATGGTTGCGAAGTCAGTACTTTCCTATATATCCTTTCCAAATCTAAATAAATACAACTGGAATTCATTGCTGCAAATCCTGTCTATATTAGGTATTTTCAAATGCCTCATTTTTTCATGTTTTCCATTTATATACTTCAGTCATATCTCCCCCAATTCTATGCCCTCCCAGTGAGTGCAAATTCAGTGCGTAAGTCCCACAGTTATTTTATTTTCCTAGGATTAGAACCTTACACTTGTCTGCATTGAACTACATCTGCCATTTATGCGACCATAACATTAACCTATCCAGGTCATGCTGTAACTTTTTAGTATTATCATCAGAATTTATTTGACCGCCAATTTTATTGTCATCGACAAACTTGCTTATGTTGCTATTTATTCCCTCATTTATGTCACTTATAGAGACTTGTAAGGGATCCTCATTCTGATTTCTTCCCATTAATGCAAATTCTCTTGCCTATCGGTCAGCCATGCGTCGATCCAGATCATTCCTCCTATACCACGTGCCGCTACTTTCTTAATCACTCTTGTATCCATGTATACTATCATATTCTTTATTTTTGTCTACCGCCTCGAATACCTCGGTGAAAAAGGTTAGTGAAGTCGTAAGCCAAGAACATCCTCTTGTAAAACCATTCTGAGATTCATTGATCACATTATATCTTTAAAGTTGGCTTTGAATTGCATCAGCAATTATTGATTCCATCAACTTTCTCACAGTTGAAGTTAGGCTGATTGGTCCATAGTTTGAATCTAGGGACCTATCTCCTGCTTGGTATACCAAATGGGTATCAAAATTTCCATGTTCCATTTATCTGGTACGGCACCCGTTTTTAGTGATCTCTTAAAGAGACTAGAAAATGGTTTGCTAAGTTTATCTTTACATTTCTTTAGAACCCTTGAAAACAGCTCGTCAGGGCCCGGTGACTTGTTTGGCTTCAATCTGTCCAGTTGCCTGAAGACCATGTCACTAGTGATTAGTAGTGCATAATTTGTTTTCGTCCTGGCCTGAATAATTTTCACCTCTCAGAGCAAAGATCCCTATTACATTAATGACACACTTTACTCTCTTTCAGTATCACCCATACTGATCTGGTAGTTATTTTCGAACATAATGGAGGTCTAAGCTATCCATGAATTACATCATTTCTAAGATGTACAAGTTATTTCAAATTCCCCATCAGAATACCGTATCTATAATGTAAGAATAATTATATCCTTTGAAATAAGTATATTCATGGGGAAGCACTCAACCTGTAGGGTCATACAACGCTTGGGGAATGGGAAGCAAACAATTTTGATCTACGGGAGGGTACGATAAGTCAAATTTCTTGGATTAAGAGCCTTTCTCCGGCATCATGGCATCTCCACTGAACTCAAAGAACTTAGCCTCTAGCATAAAATTTTACTCGTAGAACATTACCTATAAAATGACTCAAGAAATCGTAATGACACAATTGCAAACAAACCACGGTACGGGCGGGGATTGAACTCTTCGGTCTGGAGTTTTACGACCCACCGCGCGTTCGATCCCCGCCCGTACCGTGATTTACCTGTAAAATATAGTTCCAAATCTATCACAGTGCCTTACTGCAAATATTTAATTCTGAACACTTTACTAAGAAGCTACCACAAGTGCTCTAGGATCATTACGGGTTTAGAATTTCTAATAACTATTATTAATAAATAGGATAGCTGCTAACATTCTAAAAATCACATACAACAATACCAGCCATTTTTGTTATAAAACTGTCAAATTTGCATTAGCACAGCCTAAATACAATACGAACCTTCCTTTAAGTAAGATATGCCAGTGTTGAAAGTTTGAAACCGATCAGAAAAGTTTGTTTTTAATGCTTGCTGGTACAAGAATGTGGTTGTCTCAAGCCCGTGAGTGTCACAAGTCAAATTACCCACTCTTCCTGCCTTACATTTTTATGTATCACAAAAATATGTAATACCCACTAATGCAAATATATATATATATATATATATATATATATATATATATATATATATATATATATATATATATATATGTATATATATATATATATATATATATAACAAGTCGGTCGTCTCACACCGAGGCAGGGTGACCCAAAAAGAAAGTACTTTCATCATCATTCAACACTTTCAGCTCACTCATACATAATCACTGTCTTTGCAGAGGCGCTCAGATACGACAGCTGAGAATAGTCCCTCCCAACTGTCACTATCCCAGACCCCTCCTTTAAAGTGCAGGCATTGTACTTCCCATTTCCAGGACTCAAGTCCAACTAAATCAATTAACTGGTTTTCCTGAATCCCTTCACAAAATGTTACCCTGCTCACACTCCAACAGATCGTCATGTCCCAAAAACCATTCGTCTCCATTCACTCCTATCTAACACGCTCACACATGCCTGCTGGAAGTCCAAGCCCCTCGCCCACAAAACCTCCTTTACCCCCTAATCCTAATTAAAATTTCCAAACGTTGCACATGTGCCTACTTTAAACGTGTATTTTATATATAACCAATACAAGTGTAATAAACACATATGCTAAAGAAGCGATACACAAATAACCCGCAGATAGGACAAAGTAACTTATGACGTCATAAGTTACTTTGTCCAGTGTGCCGGTTATAAACTAAGTAATAACCAACATGAAGACAGAAACTCTGAAAATAAAAATGAAGATCGCCGCCTCTAAGAGATTCCAGATTATCCACATAAAGCCTCATCTCATAACATATAGTTTCTGAACCCACTTAAAGAATTTCACCTCCAGAATATAGTTCCAACCCTCTTCATTGAAGTCTTCATCATTCTTGTACATGCTGGAGTGGACTTGCTTAGCCTCCAGGATGACCTGACGAGTGACCACAGGTCCCACCAGCCATCGCTTGAGGATGTACTGCAGCCCGAAGAAGCAGGTGTAGGGGAACCTTGCCACAGAAAGTTATTAATTATCTGTAGTCACAATCAATTAGTATTTTCCATGAATGCAACAACAACAACAATAATAATCAAATCTGATTTCCTACCATTTCCCGGAGGCCGTTACGATTTTAGTGCTTTTCCATTAATATAATAATAATGTCTCATGTATGTTAACTGTTATTCCCACCATGTAATTTATATATAATAGGGCAGTTGCACAATATGCTTGATCAAAGTTACTCTAATAAAAGAAAAATCCTAAATAACTCGAACTGAAGACTGAAACGGACTACAGGACAAACTTAAATCATTCAGTAGAGCAAGAATGAAATGTGAGAAACTTGGAAGTGACAATGTCAGAGGATTTCGCATTCGATGAATACAACAATGTTATTATTACAACCGTAAGGACTAATGTGAGAGACCTAAGAGAGATTAATGTTAACAGGTCTCACTATCAAAGATCATAACAATGTCACTATCACAATCGCAAAGAAAATGAGAGGCTGGATGTCTAGAACCTTCGAAACTTTCAGAGCAAGGGATGCCAGGCCAATGATGATATTCTTAAAGTCACTTGACTCACGAAATAATAATAACACGATTGCAAACAAATCACAGAACGGATAGAGCTCAAACCCATGGCAGGAGAATCCTAAAACTCGTAGACCAGTATGTTAGTCACTGGTCCATGCTAGCCTCACAAGATTAAACCAGCAAGGTTCACAATATTCAACTTTAACTCATGTTCCTTCAAAGCTGTCATCATGACTCACGAAATAGTAATAACATGATTGCAAACAAATAAAAATGGGTGAGGTTCATGCTAACATTCTTATGGTTTATAAAAATATACCTAGCTAGATGTTGCCATGAGTTTGAACCCCACTCGTTCTGTGATTTACTTAGTCACTTGCTCTTTCTAGGCTGGAATACTGCTGTATTCTAACAGCTTCTTTCAAGGAAGGCGAAATTTCAGATCTGAAAAATGTGCAGAGAACCTTCACTGCCCGTATAGATTCGCTCAAACACCTAAATTACTGGGAACATTTGCAGTCCCTCGACCTGCACTCCTTGAAATGTAAACAGGAGAGAAACATTATAATCTACACCTGGAAAATTCTAGGATTGGTTCTCAATCTGCACACAAATATTTTCCCATGAGAGGAAGAGACTTTGCAGAGGGGGCAAAATACCCCCA
This sequence comes from Cherax destructor, assembly GCA_009830355.1. Taxonomy (NCBI): domain Eukaryota; kingdom Metazoa; phylum Arthropoda; class Malacostraca; order Decapoda; family Parastacidae; genus Cherax; species Cherax destructor. The sequence continues at coordinate 190,742 of WNWK01000901.1, forward strand.
ATGAAAAGCAGGGGTGCAGTAAGTACACTAAGAAAAGCTCAATAAGTGTGAAGAGACCAAAATTTTCAATGTCCTCCCTTCATACACAAAGGAGATTACCAACAGACCCCTGGGTATCTTCTAACAAGAACTGGGCAAGTTTTTCAATCACATCGTAATCACCCGGGCGTTGGTGTTTAGGTTCGGCTTCATGGGGGGGGGTAGCGTCAACAACCTGGTTGATCAGGTTATCCACCAGGAGGCCTGGTCTGGGACCGGGCTGCAGAGGTGCTGACTCCAAGTAAATGAATGTGCCCTCACGTCTGTCCATGTTGTTTTTTGCTACTTCATATTCTAGTTTATTATTACTCAACATGTTCATCAGTTTGTTGTCTCTTCATATTTGTGTATGTGTGTATATGTGTGTATGTGTGTATATGTGTGTGTATATGTGTGTGTGTATATGTGTGTGTGTACTCACCTAGTTGTGGTTGCAGGGGTCGATTCATAGCTCCTGGCGTGTGTGTATATGTGTGTGTGTGTATGTGTGTATATGTGTGTATGAATGTGTGTATGTGTATGTGTGTATGTGTGTGCATGTAGTGTGTGTGTGACCCAACAATTAATATTTGCACCAATAACTCATTACAGTTGTGACCGGGTGTAGACTAATAAATTGCTCATTACCTTATAATTTGTTCATGATTACAACCATGTATAAACGTAAGTAGATTTACTTACTTACATTATTCATTACCTTTGTAACTTGTGAGTTCATTAACTTTGTAACTTGTGAGTTCATTAACTTTGTAACTTGTGAGTTCATTAACTTTGTAACTTGTGAGTTCATTAACTTTGTAACTTGTGAGTTCATTACCTTTGTAACTTGTGAGTTCATTAACTTTGTAACTTGTGAGTTCGTTACCTTTGTAACTTGTGAGTTCATTACCTTTGTAACTTGTGAGTTCATTACCTTTGTAACTTGCCCAGCTATCAAACTTTGAGGCCCAGTCCCTGGATGGGTATGGGGTGCATAATAAAGATATTAAACTAAACTTCATATTTGTGTTTGTTATTGCTCAACATGTCCATGCTCTTTTATATCTTTAAAATGTTTATGGTTGTTCAGTATGTTACCAATAGTGAGTGTGTGTTCTGCACACAAGCAATTATGTTACCGCTTTATTATTAGGTGTTGGATAATACCTGATGAAAGGTGAAAAAAAAGTTTTTGAGTTTAGCCAACTATTTATACTAGCCAACTGTTTATACTAGCCAACTGTTTATACTAGCCAACTGTTTATACTAGCCAACTGTTTATACAATAATAGCTGCTTAAGAGACCTGCAGTAACTTCAGCGAAATAAATCACATTTTTTGGCGTTATTAGTTCTCCCCAAAGGAACACCTTTAAGTGACTGCCTGACTTAATTCTTTTTTTTTTTACTTCCTCCAACTTTTCAATTTTCTTTCCCTCATGACTCGAGAACCAGCTCAACCTATCGGATTCAAATTTTGAATGCTTGTGTACGATAACGAGGACCACATTCTAGGAACAACTGGTATGTGCAGGTGCCCTATGACCGAAGCTATTGACCTCATTCCCATTCTACAGGATTCTACTTGTGTTAAAGTTTTTCCTAAAAAAAAATAGCAATGTTTATTTTAGAATTATTTTGAACTAGGCCGATTTAAATTATTCATAGCTAAACCACAAATTTAAAATGGAAACTAAACATTTCAGTCCGTTATGGACTATTATAACACCACTTTTAAATTAATAAATATGCCTGAAATGCTCTCCATAACCATTTGTAACTATTATAAATGCTTTTCGGGAAATAAACTTCATTTTCATAATCCATGACGGACAGAAACGTCGTTTGAGTTCCATTTCCAGTTTGTGGATTAAGAGTTTTTGCAGCCACGGTGTTATAAATGTCAAGCATGTGTCTGAGAGGACTTACTTTCCTCCACGAGACTCGAAGTAGGAGTAGAGAAGAGTTGTCCCCGGCGGGTAGTGCCTGTAGTGAGTCACCTGGAGAGGAAGTACAGTACTTGGTAACATGTAACATTTATAATATTTTAGGACTGTCTTGTCCTCCGAGGTCTTGGTAAAGCAGGCATCGTCTATGTCTACTTTGTCTTTCCTTGGATATGCTGCATCGCCTACGTGACTGACTGACTTAACGTCTTGAAACCAACAATGGAGACACCTTGTTTCACAAGTCCGGACTCAGTCCGTCGATGCGTATTTGATTTACACATATTTTTATTGTATTTATTTTATTGCAATTAATTTTTCATGTATTCGATTTACTCAGTTTATTTAATTTTTATTATTAAAAATCATGACAGATTTTTACTATATGTAATAGGCTAATAATATTAAGGAAATACAAGAACCTCAGTGAAAATAAATCACTCTGATTTATCTTCTTAACTTCTAGGTAATTTACACATATGTCATTATGTAAACAATTGTAAAATTGTGTAATTGTACCTGAATAAACTTACTTAACAATTAAGTCAAACACTTTAAAAAACCTATCTCTACTTTGATTTAATACGCTGGCACACGTCTTCTGGATACTGAAGCCCTACCAATAAACCTAAGCCGATGCCTCACACCCATATAAAAGGGTTGGTGTCACTGTACTCTGGCACATCCTTCTTTTTACTTTCATTAATAAGTTTCTTTCACCCCACAGACGCCTCAACACACCATTTATCATTTTACCTTCATTTGTTCTATAGCTGACCTAGACTTTCATTATCTGCCGACATGTTCACTCCCAGATATTTAATTCATTCACTTCCTCCTTCCAATCTAATATCCAATCTTTTATTGCTTGAGCGTTTTGTTACTATCATCACCTTGTTCTTTTATGTGTTCACTTAATTTCCTTTGCTTGTTCATCCTTCCAAACTCTTCCATCATCGGCAAAGAGTAACTGAAAACTCTCACTTTGTATCATATTCATTATCTTTAATCCCACACCTCTTCGCAACACCCTAGCATTTATTTATTTTACAATCCCATCTATAAATATATTAAACAATCATGATAACATCACATATCCCTGTTTAAGGCCTACATTTACTGGAAAAATATTCCCCTTCTCTCTAATATACTCTAACCTAAGCCTCACTTTCTTCATATAAACTCTACTGTTTTTAATAAGTACTGCGAATTCCATTCATTTGCAACATGGTTTCTCTATTAACTCTATCATATGCCTTTTCTAAATCCGTAAATGCGACACTTAAACGTAAGAGACATTACCTTATAACCATCAGCCAGAAGGATAACGTTATTAACAGGTCCTGCGTCCATGACGGCTCGTCTCCCACTGAAGGACGTCACATCAATGACCACTGGCAGCTTCCCCTCCCATCTTAAATAGGAGGAACCGGTGCCAAGAGGCGGTGAAGGGCTTTTACTACAAGGAGTTAGTGTTGTCCTCCCTGTCATCGGATTATCCCTGATTACCCTCTCATTCCCCATAAATATGATTAGTCACCCTTAAGGGTCTTTGCACGGCCGTGTTTAAAATTACTGCATAATTTTCAACTTTAGTTTTCTATTTTCCTTTAAAATTATGCGAGTGTCTATGCGTATATATTAGGATCTGTATGTATTTTTGTGTTATTTAAATACTGAAATCATATAAAGCCTGTATTCTTGCACTAAAATTTAATCTTTAGCAATAATCTCAATAATAATGTAAGTTGTGGTCGTATTGTATCACCATGTACTGTACATTGTAAGATGTGGTCGTGTTGTATCATCATGTACTGTACATTGTAAGCTGTGGTCGTGTCGTATCATCATGTACTGTACATTGTAAGCTGTGGTCGTGTCATATCATGTACTGTTCATTGTAAGCTGTGGTCGTGTTGTATCATCATGTGCTGTACAATGTAAGTTGTGGTCGTGTCGTATCATCATGTACTGTACATTGTAAGCTGTGGTCGTGTCGTATCATCATGTACTGTACATTGTAAGTTGTGGTCGTATTGTATCATCATGTACTGTGCAGTATATGTTATGGTCGTGTCGTATCATCATGTACTGTGCAGTGTATGTTATGGTGGTGTCGTATCATCATGTACTGTGCAGTATGTTATGGTGGTGTCGTATCATCATGTACTGTGCAGTATATGTTATGGTGGTGTCGTATCATCATGTACTGTGCAGTGTATGTTATGGTGGTGTCGTATCATCATGTACTGTGCAGTATGTTATGGTGGTGTCGTATCATCATGTACTGTGCAGTATATGTTATGGTGGTGTCGTATCATCATGTACTGTGCAGTATATGTTATGGTGGTGTCGTATCATCATGTACTGTGCAGTATATGTTATGGTGGTGTCGTATCATCATGTACTGTGCAGTATATGTTATGGTGGTGTCGTATCATCATGTACTGTGCAGTATATGTTATGGTGGTGTCGTATCATCATGTACTGTGCAGTATATGTTATGGTGGTGTCGTATCATCATGTACTGTGCAGTATATGTTATGGTGGTGTCGTATCATCATGTACTGTGCAGTATATGTTATGGTGGTGTCGTATCATCATGTACTGTGCAGTATATGTTATGGTGGTGTCGTATCATCATGTACTGTGCAGTATATGTTATGGTGGTGTCGTATCATCATGTACTGTGCAGTATATGTTATGGTGGTGTCGTATCATCATGTACTGTGCAGTATATGTTATGGTGGTGTCGTATCATCATGTACTGTGCAGTATATGTTATGGTAGTGCATCATTAGTGTGTATCGGAGCTCACAATGCTCAAGTCATGATTATAACTCTCAAAAGTTTTCCACTCCCTTGAATTAATATATTCATGGGGAAGAACTATCTCTTGGGGGCTTTTACAGCGCCTAGGCCCTAGAGAATGGGAGGTATCAGGTTTGATCCAGGAACAAGAAGGTAGCTCTTCTGCAGCTCTCTCTTTCCATTATTTGTAAGTAAATTAATAACCAACGCTGAGGGATACGATAAGATTTGTTCGTATTTTTAATTCCGAGGATTAACCACCCAGGATATCCCAAGAAAGTCTGTGCGTCCTCGAGGTCTGTCTGTCTTATTTCCATTAGGGTCCTTCAGTCTTGTCCCCCCAGGATGCGACACACACCGGTCGACTAACAAAGTACCTACTTACTACTAGGTGAACAGGAAACATGCTCAATGTTTCCACATATGCCAGGGATTGAACTACGGGCACGCAGTGTGAGGCGAGAGTTATAAATTGTTATAATAATAACCATATATGTAAAGGGATGGACCGGTAAGCCAGCGGAAGGCCTCGGTCAAATGACTAAAAGCTCCAGCTGCTGGGCATCATATGACTAAGACCCGCGTCAGGAAACACTTGTCCTGTTTCCTAACAAATCTTACCTAACCTAACCTATGGAACTGAACACCTTCTATTTAGGCAGAGGAACTGAACACCTGAAGATGATTTCCCACTTCAATGAAGACTGAGGGACTGAAGACCTCAAAATCTTCAACTATCATCATTCTTATTCTAGTGATCTAGTGTAGGCAAAATACATCATTTTATGTTTTTACATTAGTACCAAACCTGCGAGGAAACCTCGCCACATCTCTAAGTGCTATCATCCTCTCTTTGTATTGGCGACCAAGTCTGGTTCTAACAAGTCCAAGTAGAGCAACTTCGAATCTCAGGTATTTGTATCCGGTCAAATATTTGAGCCGAGACCCAGTGGTCATTATGTAAATGGATCCTGCAGACTGCGCCTTCACGTCAGGAAGGATGCCCATTAGTTATTTTAGTTTGATATCTTTATTATGCACCCCATACCCATCCTGTGGGCGGTAGTCAAAACATTAAAGAGGTACATAATGGGTCCAGGGACTGAGCCCCAAAGTTTTGATAGCTGAGCAAGTTACAAAGGTAATGAACTCACAAGTTACAAAGGTAATGAACTCACAAGTTACAAAGGTAATGAACTCACAAGTTACAAAGGTAATGAACTCACAAGTTACAAAGTATGAACTCCAAGTTACAAGGTAATGAACTCACAAGTTACAAAGGTAATGAACTCACAAGTTACAAAGGTAATGAACTCACAAGTTACAAAGGTAATGAATCATGTAACTAAATTTACTTACTTACGTTTATACATGGTTACAATCATGAACAAATTATAAAGTAATGAGCAGTTCACTAGTCTACACCCCTAAAAAAACTAAACAGATCACAGCTAAGAGACTTAACAATCCCTGGCTAACACCCAGCATCCTTAAATCCATTAACAAAAGGCACCAATATGAAAAATAATACAGAAGGGGTCTAATAACCAGAGAACAATCCAAACGCTACTCATCAATCCTTACCAGCCTGATAAGAAGGTCCAAAAAATTGTATTATGAGAACAGACTCCAGAACATAAAAGGTGATATGAAAAAGACCTGGAAACCCTATCTGCAATTCTAGGAAATAAAAAGATATCCAAGAGCAATACCATCAAATTATCAAAAACAGATGAACCCCTACTCTCACCAACTGAGACAGCAGACTTAATGTATTCTTCTCCACCATAGGAAAGAATCTAGCGAGTAAAATCCCAAGCTCGAACACCCGTCCAACAGGCTACCTCACCAACACCTACCCTAATAATAATAATAATAATAATAATAATAATAATAATAATTTTTATTTCAATGCATGTTACAAGTGTACAATGTTATTGGTAGTTACAAATATAATACAATTATAAAACTGTAATGCAAGGAGAGCCACTGGCATGCCATGGCATTAGGGGCAGTTTATTCTAGAGACTTATTCACTAAGTACTTAATGCTAAAGAAATTGATTGAGTTTATTCTAGTTCTATATTATTTAAATTATTAAATGGTTATACATACTATTTAAAAACAATACAAGAGAAAATTGGTTGAGTTTAATCTAGTTGTGAATTTATTCAAATTACAGTATGTTGATACCATACTAATATAATAACAATACTAGAAATAGTTTTTAGAGTATCATCTAGGGTATATATTTTATTTCAAATTAAGAAAAATGATGATACTATAAGATTTTAAATGACAATAATGATATAAGATTGCAACAAGTTTTAGGAGGATAACATATCAAAATAGAGATCTTCTTAAGTAAAATAATACACTATTCCTAACTCCTACCAACCCAATTGAAGTCTCGCTCATAATCAACACCCTTAAAAACAAGGCAGGAGACATAAACAGCTTACCACCTTTTATGTACAAAAAAAAAAAAGCTTCACAGGTACTGTCACCAATTATAGCAACACTATTCAATAAATCCATTGAAGCCTCTACCTTCCCATCAATTCTCAAAATAGCTAGGGTCACCCCGATCCACAAAGGAGGTGATCAAACAGACTTGAATAATTATAGACCAATTTCTAATTTACCACTGCTTTCTAAAATCTTCGAAAAATTAATTCATAGACAGATCTATTCCTACCTCGTCTCACACAATGTACTCAACCCCTGTCAATTTAGTTTCAGGACCAACAAGAGCACAAACGATGCTATTATACACATGCTAGAGTTAATATACACCGCACTTGAGAAGAAAGAGGTCCCACTGGGAATCTTCATTGATCTAAGCAAAGCTTTTGATACAGTCGACCATGATTTACTGCTCACAAAATTAGCACACTATGGTATAAGGGGGCACCCACTCAACTACCTAAAGTCATACCTTAGCAACAGAAGCCAATACGTGTACACAAATGGAGCGAACTCTTCCACACAACAAATTACAGTCGGAGTCCCTCAAGGAAGTGTCCTGGGGCCACTCCTATTCCTCATTTACATATATGACCTACCGAATGCATCACAACTACTCAAACCCATATTATTTGCAGATAATATTTGCAGATAACCCAGCAAAAGGCTGCAGTCAGAATGATAACAAATTCCCACTCTAGACAGCATACTCCACCAATATTCAAAAGCCTAAAACTACTCACCATAAAGAACATTCACACTTATTCTTGTGCCTACTACATACATAAAACTCTACACTCTAATATAAACCCTCCGCTCAAATTTCTCCTCACCAACTTTAATAGGACCCATGACCACAACACAAGACACAGATCACTTTTTTATATACCCCGAGTCCATATCAACCTATGTAAAAATTCTATGCACATAAAGGGCCCCAGAATCTGGAATTCATTACCAGTAAATACTAAGATAACCTTGTCTGAAAATCAATTTAAGACTTCTCAAAAACCACCTACTCACCCTAAACTAAATACTCATACTGTAAACTACATTCAAAAAATGCTCAATATTATTTTTCTATAAGATAATTTCAATTTTTACTAATATGTTACTATTATGTAACCACCTACCCACCCTAAACAAAATACTCATATTATAAATTACTTTAAAAAATGCTCAATGCTATTTTCCTTAAGATAATCTCAATTTTATATTACCATCCTCCTAAACACTTGTTACAATGTAATATCATCATATTGTAATTTTAACAGTGTAATATCATCATATTGTAATTTGAAATCAAATATATAACTAGAAAAATCTCAATCAATTTCTCTAATATTATGTACATAGTCTATAAGTCATTAGATTAAGCTGCCCCTAATGCCATGGCATGTCAGTGGCTCTCCTTGCACTTCACCATGGCATGTCAGTGGCTCTCCTTGCACTTCACCATGGCATGTCAGTGGCTCTCCTTGCACTTCACCATGGCATGTCAGTGGCTCTCCTTGCACTTCACCATGGCATGTCAGTGGCTCTCCTTGCACTTCACCATGGCATGTCAGTGGCTCTCCTTGCACTTCACCATGGCATGTCAGTGGCTCTCCTTGCACTTCACCATGGCATGTCAGTGGCTCTCCTTGCACTTCACCATGGCATGTCAGTGGCTCTCCTTGCACTTCACCATGGCATGTCAGTGGCTCTCCTTGCACTTCACCATGGCATGTCAGTGGCTCTCCTTGCACTTCACCATGGCATGTCAGTGGGTCCTTGATCACATGTCAGTGGTCTCCTACTTCACCATGTTATGCTCTCTTACACTCAGTTAGATTAACTACAAATAATAAAATAATGAAATCAAATTTACTTACTTACTTACATAGTCTAGTAACTAATAATAATAATAATAATAATAATAATAATAATAATAATAATAATAATAATAATAATAATAATAATAATTATTATTATTATTATTATTATTATTATTATTATTATTATTATTATTATTATTATTATTATTATTATTATTATTATTATTATTATTATTATTATTATTATAAGTAGAGAAATAAATATTGGTTAAGTAAAAAAAAAAAATACTTTATGCTCGCTTCCTCTTGCTCCTCCCAGACCAAAACTAGGTCGCAAATACAGTTGCACTTCTGCGCCGGCATTATTGGAGTGGACATCTCACTTTATCTGCCTTCAGTATCACTGACGAATTTTCCTTATTTCCTCTCCCTGGCACGTTTAACCCTCGTCATACACTGCCCACTGCTGGGAAATTGGTCGGGGCGTCATATTAATTACCTGTATACTAGCTCTTGCTGGAACTATGGAAAGCCTGTTGTTGTTGACTCAAATAAGGAAAGTTGTGTGAATGTTTAGCTCTTCCGAGGTTTTGGCGAGGCGATTCACCTGACATAATTTGGAACTAATTGTTCCCGTTTCTTCTTCCGGAGGAAACTTTGTTTCCTTTGTAATTCCAAGCTAGTTTTGGACAACATATTTTTCCCGGGAAGCAAGGCTCAATACAATGTGAGCTTTTGTAACCTTAACAACCTCAACAACAACAACAACAACGCAGTTTTTAGTGTAAATTTCTCAGCTGACACAAGATGACTGAAGAAATTGAGGAACACGGTGTTAAAATAAACATTAAAGGCACTATCCAGGCACCCAAAAGGAATGAAGTTATGTTCAATTCAGACATGGTAGTAAATAGGTAAGCTTTCGAAATATACTTACTAAGACCATATTTATCCAAGACCCTAATGAAAATAAGTCACTTTGTCTGACTTTCTTGAGTTATCCTAGGTTATCTACATATGCTGCTATTTATGATCATTTATGTAACCGTATGAATATACTTAGGGATGTTAATCCAGGATGACTTGAGATCGCTAAGCAGTGTTGCATATTTCCAGTGGGTGTCTTATGTCCTCTGCCCCATGCAACATTACCCTATACCATTAGGGCCAGATTTTATTCTAGTACCTGTACTGCCAACTTGTTTTAACAAAATGAACAACACTGACAGATCTAAGTCCCACCATCTTATTATGGTTGATAACTTTACAAGAAAAGTTCACCAAAACATATTAATACATTAATAATCACGTTGAGTCCAACACTAAGATGCTGGGGCTCATGGCATTAGGGTTCATATCACTGAGGTTCAGGGCTCAAATGATAGTGTTTGTCATACACTTGAAGGACCTTGGTTCAGTTCCGGGACGAGTGGAAACTTTGGGCATGTTTCTTTGTGTGTTGCACCTGTTTACCTAGCAATATGTATCTGGTCATTAGCTGACTGGGTAAATATCCAGATCAATGGAAATAAAAGGACCCCAATGAAAATAAGCACTCTGAGTTTTTTGGGTTATCCTGGGTTTTCTACACATATGCAGCTATGTATGATAATCTATGTAACTGTATTTGTGTATACAGTGGTACCCCGGTTTACGATATTTTTTCATTCCAGAATGCTGTTCAAGTGCCATTACCAAACGAATTTATCTCCTTAGAAATGTTGAAAATAGACTAGTCCTTTTAGACCCCCAAAATTACATTACAAAAGCATTTAAAATAAACTTACATAAAGGGTGAGTTTGGGGACCATCGTAAACGGGTACCACTGTACCTGAATAAACTTACTTACTAATCAGATTCTTATGTGATTTAAATGAAATTTTTTCCTTAAAATGTCCAATATTAAGTATGATTAGTCATACACATTTTTTATTTTTGTGCAAGTAATAAATCATGTAAGCAAACCTGAAGATGTACCATAGTTATTTCTTTCTTCTGATAAGGCACTTTTAAATCAATGCCATAACTAGGACAAGTACATACAGCTCCTTTTTGACATCCCACTTTTGACAACTTCCTATAAGGAAATTTTTCTTTGAATGTGTCTCAATAATGTGCAGATGTTTGCATCATTGCACTAAAATTCAGCATAGCAGTTACAAATGTGCTGGTATCAAGGCATTTGAGCTATATTTTAGGGAGTGAATGTATAGTATGTTACATTACATTAGGTAGTGCAATTTTCTCCTTATTGTGAAAATAGCTAATGGTGCTACTGTATTCCATAAAAAAATTATGTATATGGTACAGTATTTTGTTGTGAATATTTTCAAGGCAACCACAAAAGTACCAGCTATGGGCAGCAAAACTTGTGATACGTTTGGAATCCCCTGTTGTGTGGTCTCTCATCAGAAATCAGTCCTGCATGGGAATTTCTGTCTGGAGTAAACTCTACTGCCACAGGTTTCTGATGCATAGGGATATGAAAGTGCCACCTCTTTCCCTACCCTACCATGAAGTAAAATGGCTTTCTTTGGCAAAAAAAAAAATTCCCAAGAGTACTGGTGTACTCTACACCAGTGCTTTTCAAAGTGATGCAATGGGCCAGCAGTTTGTTTTCTTTAGTGTATGACCAACTTAGGGATATTTAAAGGAATTGAATGGGAAAATTATATTTTTTTATTGAAAATAATAGTTTTTATTACATTAAGAAAAATGTGCAGACAATTTTTTGTCTATTTATCCCATAAGCATTTAAAAACACCTAACCTTTATTAATGTGGAAGACGAGCTGCTTATTTACCAGCTTACCAAGCTGTGGCTCAACTTGGGACAGTGACAAGAGTGATGGAGATTGAATGCCCAAAGTGTTCCTGTACTTTATCTTAGTGATAGACATGGTTGAGAAAGCAGTCTAGCAAAGGTATGTCAAGGGAAAATGAGAGAAGAGTTTTCAGAGCATATCTCAGCGCAGTATAACCCCTGTGGTTTAGCGCTTCTATTTGATTATAATAATAATCAGAGCATATCTATCAAGATCAGGATATTTTGCTTTCACTTTGATCCAAAAAAAGAAGCAAGTGGTGTTACAGTTTAGAAAATTATCTCCAGTCCTTCATCAGCAACAATTTATCCTCCACAGCGACAGTCAAATCATCCTTCAATGCAGGTACAGCTAGGTCTTGATTAGTGTGAATAATGAATCCTGTGAAGTGGTAGCATTATCTGAATTCACACTATTCAGAGTTATAATTCTGTGTAAAATATAGTAATTGGTCCCAGCCCAATAGAAATATACAATGAAATTTTTTTTTTATCTATTTACTAAGGTAATACTATAACAGTAAAGGATAAGAAAGCGTTATTATTGTCGTTTAAAATACAGCCTCTCCTCACTTAGCAACGTACTCGTTTACCGACGCCTTGGACTTACGACGGGCTCTCTGACCAGTATTTATACCTAAATAATGTATATTAGAGCTGATTTCCTCTATTCTGTTTATTTCAATATACGGTACACTACTGTATAAATGTTTAAAAATATACCAGAAATGTTATAAATGGTGCAAAGGTGACATTAAAACAATATCAAAGATGGTTAACACAAATCCACTACCATTATAGTATGCTCCTCACTTAGCGATGAATTCATTTAATGACGTGGTCTTAGGAACGGAACTCCGTCATTAAGTGAGGAGAGGCTGTATGTATTTTAGCAGGGAAAGCTGAACAGTCTTCTCTTTCTTTAAATCATCACACATATGCTGGTAGGTGCAGAGAACTTTATCCACATCTCGGTGAATTTGCATGCTTCGATTGACATTACTGTTAGCATCCATAATTTTTTGCTTCATGACTTTGACAACTCAAAAGATGTCTTCAAATTCTTTGAGAGCAAACTCATTCATTTGCACATTATCTGCTTCTCTGGAATCAATGTCAGCTTCTTCAGATGCTCATTGTTGATCTAAAAGATCATCATCAGTCATTTCTTCTGAGTGTGAATCAAGCAATTCTGGGACATCATCACTTTCTAGTTCATTAAAACCAATGTTTGCTATTTTTCAATAACAGACTGCTTTTGAGAGAGAAAATCTTCGAAATCTTTTGCATACTGTGGCCGAATGTCCTTTAGTACTGCATGCATGTTACTTGCAGTTATTTTATGCTTCAGAAAAACACCCATTTCTTTAAAGAATAAAAAGTCATAATCTCCTGACTGGAACAATACACAAATAACATTTACAGGTTATTTGTGTATATCTTTCCTGGCAGCTTGCTGCTGATCACAAACACTGCAGACCAGCGGTTGCTGACTTGTAGACTGGCAGTGGCCACTGACCACCACTTTGAGAAGCACTGCTCTACTGTATGACATTATTTTAGTACTAATGTACAAGTTATTAGTATGTTTATAATCTAATCAAATTTTTTTTTACTAACAGATCACTTGTTCTCTGTGCACTAGCTGTATACAGTGAGTCTGGCAAGTGTGTCAATGGAAAAGTACGATGTCTAGATGCTCTTGGTGCCACAGGTGTGTCAGGGTTGGCCTGGGCTCGACAGTTACCGAAGGTGTGTAAAGTTTTTTCACATCATAATTACAACTACAGTTGTCTCTTATTCTGGAAATTTAAGTACAGTGGTACCCCGAGTTTCAGCCATAATTCGTTCCAGAAGGCTGTTCGAGTGCCGTTATTGAACGAATTTGTTCCCTTAAGGAATAATGTAAATTAGATTAGTCCGTTTCAGACCCCCAAAAATACACTTACAAAAGCACTTACAATAATACACTTACATAATTGTTCGAGTTGGGAGCTGTACGAAACTCAGGGTACCACTGTACTGTAGTTAAGAATTCATTTTTTTTTCATTTCTTTTTCTGTAATGCCTAAAGTAAAAGTGTGTTTTACAGGTCTCTGTCATAATAAATGATCAGCTACCTGCTGCCACTCAGAGGATTCAAGAAAATGCTGCTGCTAATGATCTTCATATTGAAATTACCACAGAGGACGTCAGTGTACTGTTGCATCAAAGACCATTTGATTTCATGTAAGTAAATGAATACAGTGACAGTTTGAAGCTTATCCTGAAGTGCTGCAGTGCATTACCGAAGATTTATCCTTAAGGAATGTGTATTAATCTTTTAGACTCCAGAATATGTCACAAGAAATATTACTTAGATAAATGTGTTCACAAATGCACTACCTGAGTATATGGCTTAATGCTGGTCATTCAAGATTATAGAGCTTTTTAAATGTTTATAAATTTCAGATTGTAGGTAAATATGAAATTCTTGTATGCCAATACTGAAGGATACACTCTCCTATTTCATCATTGCCAATGTGATTACAGATTGTCATTAAACTTTAAAAATTATGTATGCATTTTAACTTAAAGACAATATTAATTCATTTAAGAGTAGTTTGTCTCAACGTCATCATGGACTAACTCAGATACTTAATTTTAAAGTATGTCTCTTAGTAAATTATTAGGCTGCAGCATTTCCAATTTATAATACGTAGTATCTTCATGTACATTTTCAGCTATGGATTTAATGGATGACTTAGAAGTACTAATGATATCAATAACTGGACATTTTGATTTGCAATTAGTTTTTGTGGAACTAAATATGGACAAGAAAATTATTTATAATAAATATAAGGTTTCAATTTAAGCTAATCCTAATGTACTTAAAGCACTTGATCATATCTAATAGGAAGTATTTGCATCATCTTGGTGGTCATTTCTTCCCTATGGGCTTTCTTTTACAGTAATTATAATCACAAAAATAATGATCTTTATCTGATTGTTGTCTATGAAATACGAGCAGATGAGGTAGAAGAGGAATGTTATCAGAGATACTAAAAGAGTGATTGTGAATCATGCAGTGAATTAATGAAGGTTTGGGTTTCACCTAATGAACTATCAGATTGTATGCAGTGATTAGGCTACTGATGAACTGCTTTAGCTAAGGGGAATAATATTTCTCTCTCTCACTATGTAAATTGCTAATTGAAGTAGAAATACAATATTGAAAAATAAAGTACAGTACAGTAAAATATAATTTGTTAATGATAATAGTTTTAATTAATATTTTTTTTACAGATTTTTAGACTGTTATGGATCTTCAGTTCATTACCTTGATGCAGCATTTCGAAATGTTCCAAAGTATGGCATTCTGGCAATTACATCTACTGATGATGCTGCTCTGTATGGAAAAGCTGCAGATGTAACACTGAGGAATTATGGTGGTTATGTTGTTAAAACATCATATGCTAAAGAACTCGCAGCAAGACTGGTACTGGCTAGTGTTGTTAGGTAAGTTCAAAATGACCTTGTTGTTTTCTTGTCTTTTGGTATTTTCACCAAATTGTTACACTCCTTTGTACAAACATGTATCATGCTAAAATAAAATTGTTATTGTTATTGCGTGCTCTTCAAGTTTAACTTTCATCTTTTTAAAATAATTGCATTATACATTTGTGGTTGATACTGTTAGTACAGATCTGTTTATTATAGTTTAAAACTAATGGTAATTACTTGAGAAAATACAAGCAATAACCAACTTGAAAATGATTTTTATTCCTGGTTTTTCAAATTAGAAATATATGTATAAAAGATTTTTAGAATTGCCTCGAGGGGACAAAAGGAATACATTAGTGTTAATAGTTGAAATGCCATTGGCAATGTCACCTCCATCATTGATTGTTTTAATGTAAAAGTGTTACTGCCTTAACAGTTAAAGAGTCTACGTATCTACAAAAATTACTAATTTTTCTGATTACCATTACACTATGTAATTTTAAAGATCATTTGAGCAGAAAACCTTTAATATGTATGCAATGTTTTATCTGCACAGGAATAAGCAAAAACATTGCCGTATAAAGTGTACAACATTTTAGGTCAAGTCAGGTGGTGATGAGGTCATTGGAGATGAAAGTCAGGTGATACCAAGAGAGTGTGTCAGGTTGAGGAGTTGTATGTTTTGTGTGTTAATGGAAAATGTGTTCAGGGTTTTTGCTATTGTACTACATTCATCTGCTTTGTTCTGTTGTATGTGAGGTAGATAGCAACTTAGTCATTTTCGTATCAGTTGTGTTTTTCTGCAGTCCATGAGGTGGTAATTTAGGTTATGATGGACATACAGGCATTGTTGTTGTTGTTGTCCACTCTTTATTCATATTTGTGTTTCTGAAGGCGTCTGCAGATTTTGTGCTGTCTCGCCAAAATTTAATTTGTTACAGCCCTCACGTGGAATACTATAAATGCTTTTTTTTGCCTATGGTTTCTTTGGGACTTGATGTCTAAGAATCATCTTTAATGGTTTTGTTGTGAGAACTGCTATATCCATGTTGGCTTTGCAGAGAAGAGGGGCACTTGTGACTGCAGTAAGTCCTTTGGGAAAATCAGTTGCTTATTGATGTCATTTCTAATTAGGAATGTTGTTGTGTGTGTGAAGAGTTTAGTTTACAGGATTGGATGAGATTGAGTAACAACTTGAGGCAGAAAAATCATCTTCAGTATGTTTTTGTTTTCATGTAGAAAGTTGTCACTATAAATATTGACTTGAATTTTTGATGAACAAGCTGCACGCAAACGTCGGTTTGCGTTCAGCTAGCAGTAACAACCTGGTTGATCAAATCCTGATCCACCAGGAAGCCTGGTCACAGACTGGGTTGCGGGGGCATTGTTTTCTGAAATCCTCTCCAGGTATAATTATTGAGATGTTCCCAATAAACATGTCCTGGTGATTGCATTTTGACTTTTTTTTTCCATTGCCCAATTTATCCTTGTTAGTCCTTGCGCTACATGATGTCACCATCCCCAATAATTAAGACATCAAGAAAAATTAGTAAATTTTCCTTCTTTACCTTCAAGGTGAATTTTATGGAAGGCTCAACCCTGTTGTTTTTTGAGTTCAGTGAGGCTGAAGCATCTTGGGACTTTGACCAAGATATCATCTACATATTTTAGGCATGTGAAGTGGTCTTTCTTCTGGTGTTCCAGATAAATGTTAGCCAAGACAGAATTGAGAAATGATCCCATAGCCATGCCAAACTTATTTCTGTAGAGATCCTTTCCAAGGAGAATAGGCTGAACCTGACGAGTTCAGTGAGATTGATGAAGTTTTGTGTGGGAACGTGAAGATCCACGTCTGTAGAGATGGAGTTGCAGAGAAAGGATATAGCCTAGTCATTGGGACCCACATAAAAAGGGAGGCTACATCCAGGCTAGTGAACTTCTTGTTTTTATTGCAAAACTGTCTAGACAGAATAGGTCATCTGAGTGTCATTGAGATGATTTTCTGATAATGCTCAACATTTTTGATGAGTACTAGGCTAATATACAGTACCTGCTAACTTGTGGGTCTCACTACCAATCCCATAAGTAATGGGGTGTAAAGGTATGTTTTGTGCATTGTTTGGAAATCAGTATGTGTGTGTGGATCCATTGCAGCCTGCATTCCTACCTCATGGACTAGGAGAAAAGCATGGCTGAGGTATGTATCATAAAAAAGAGAGGGCAAAAATGGCGATTCATTGAAGGCATTCAAAACACTTTCTTATGGCGGTTTTTATTTCTGTGTACTTACTTGATAAACCCCTACTGTGAATGAAATGTTATATAATGATTTTTTTTCCTGCCAAGAGTGTGTTTGAAATTACCTCTTGGTGACTTACATCATTGTCTACTTGCTGTTACTTAATCACTGCTGATCTTGGATATTGTTGTAAAATGCTCTGTCTTATTTACAACTTGTCTAATATTAATTCTATACATTCTTGTAATCTGCTGCATTCTAAGATGTAGTGCTGCAGATTTTATCCTCTTTACACACTTGACACTGTATTTCCTCCCTCCTTATAATAGACTAATAAGGGGGAACAAGTGGCTAATAATAGCAAGTGTGGTGATTGTTTTGCCATGATTGTAACAATAATGGACAATTCTGTATCCAGCTGACTTTGTTCATTGTTTCGTAATCTATTGACTCGGTAGATTTTGTTCCATACATTTCCAAAGTTCGTTATATAGAGGTCCATTATATGGAGGATTTACTGTGTATGTTTTGAAGGATGGGGGAAGGGGTGTTCTACAATGCTTAAGTTGGATAATTTTGTCAAAATTTGCTTATTGGAAATGTGCATGGTGTTTATATTCAAATCTCTCCATCCTCGTTAAGGTATTTGTAGTACACTAAAGTATTATTATTATTTCAACTTGTTTCACAGTCTGACCTCTTCATGGTAACAGTACTAATACTTTAATTAGTTTTAAGCTTCACAGACCCCTGTTTTTGTTCATGAGATAGTTAATATTCGGAAATTTGTATCTTCATTCCCAGAGCTGCTGCTAAATGTAACAAAGGTGTTGAAGTTTTATGTTGTGTTGCCTTGAAGAGCTTCATCACTGTCATTGTTCGTGTCATACGTGGTCCTTCAACTGCAAATAAGTGTGTCCGTAAGATCAGACGCATCATTCACTGTTGTATGTGTGAAGATAGAGCATTCTATCCTCAGACTGTCTATCCTCTTGGTAAGTTATAAAGCATATACTGCCTTTATACAGTGTTTAGGATATTACAGTGGAACATCGCTGATTTGAACATGTCAGGGCCAGAAGCTTTCAGAAGCCTTCACAATGTTGGTACTTTCAAAGACCAAGCGTACATTACAGTACATAATATGCATAGTTTTTTAAAGTACGTACACTGGTACCTCGAGTTACGAACTTAATTCGTTCCAGAAGGCTGTTCGAGTGCCGATACCGAACGAATTTGTTCCCATAAGGAATAATGAAAATTAGATCAATCCATTTCAGACCCCCAAAAATACACTTACAAAAGTAAACTTACATAATTGTTCAAGTTGGGAGCTGCTCGTAACTCGAGGTACCACTGTACTTAACATTCACTTTGTCTTAAAAATAATATTACAAATCACTCAGTAAATATTTATATCCATATACACAGTGTTATAGCACAATCATGTAATTTACAAAAAAAGTCATGAGAACTGGGTAATTACAATATGTGCTCACAAGAGTAGCTGCTGATCAAAACACTGGGTGGCACTGCACCAAAGATACGTATTGTAGTACTACATAGATTAGGCTGAAAATGTTATACTATATCCTCTTCCATCTGTGGGTACTAGATTGGTAGACTGCATCCATACAGAGAAGTACTGTGCTGCTATCCTGTCATACTAGTGTGAAACAGATGCCTGTTAAACATTTTTCACTCTGGCAGATTGCTAGTCTTTTCCTTTCCCTCTTGTGAATAGGTAAGTTGGGAGGGAAACCTTATAAACTTCAACTTGTATTTATTATGCACTTATCTTTTCTGTGTGTTTCCTAATACGTACTGTAATTATTGTTTTCCTGGAATATTTCCTTCTTAATTTATGAGGCTTGGTCTGAGACCTAGTCATGGGAGTGATGTTCCCAGAATCCTTAACAGATGTATAACAGTTATATGAAGCATTTGTTGTATTCAAATTAATGTATGGGAACTGCATAAACACAGAGTAATATTTGTACGAGTGACTGCAGATCAGAACACTAGCATAGGCCCACTGGTACTAGAGCTTCCGGTTAAGTTGAGCTAATCTACTGTATATATCATTTCAATAAAATGTACATATATCATGGCTTAATGTGCTGCATTACTCCCTGCCATAATAAATTGTGCAGGAATCAAGGCCTAATGTACTGCACTCTCTCTGCCTTTTTCATGGTGTCAACTGGTAAGCAAAGATTTAGGTCCAGTATATGCACCCTTCTTTCCTTACCAGCTCCCTGGATGTCATCTTCCAGTTATTTTTACACAGGCATTATAGATATTTAGTCTATAAATCTATAATAGTCTATAAGTCGCCCAGCCACAGCTCACGTTTTGCATTTTCAATAACCTGCAACTTAAATTTATTACATTACCACTAGTAGCCCACTATTAAAATTGTGGCCACCAGTGCAGAATCAGTGGCATGCATTGCCATTATGGAGCATCCCTTTGCCTCTTGGGAGAGGCCATTCTTTTGGTGTTGGGAGGCCTAGCATCACTGCTTAGTGTAAGCCTACTAGTTACTCTTTATCAAACACGTTCCATACGATAGTCACTGACCATTGGTCTAGTTTCCATTATTTCATCACCCAGTCTTGTCTCTTAATGATCTCACCCTAAAGGAATAAAAGTGATGCTGTAAGTACCAAGAAGAAAATTGTGGGTTAAATTAATGATTTCTAAGAAAATTGGGGTTGAAATTGTGATTGGAGTAGAGGTTGTGGTTGTTATTGAGGCTGCTCACATGGCATGTGTAACACATAATTAGACTATAATTGTACATTCTTGTGTTGTAAACATTCACCTACTCTAGCTGCATTTATGTTCATATTTATATTAACACAGCTGTTTCCCACTGAGGTAGGGTGACCTGAAAAAGAAGAAACACTTTCCTCATCACTCACTCCATCACTGTCTTGCCAGAGGCATGCCTACTCTACAGTTCATTTATGTATAGTTAACCCTTGAACAATGTGGGGTTTAGGGGCACCGATTCTCCTGCGCAGTTGAAAATTCGCGTGTAAAGGTAGAAAGTTGAAAGTGAACATAAATAAGAGTAAGGTGATGAGGGTATCAAATGGTTTAAATAAAGAAAAATTGGATATCACATTGGAGAGAGGGATTATGGAAGAAGTGAATGTTTTCAGATATTTGGGAGTTGACTTGTCAGCGGATGGGTTTATGAAGGATGAGGTTAACCATAGAATTGATGAAGGAAAAAAGGTGAGTGGTGCGTTGAGGTATCTGTGAAGACAAAAAACGTTATCCATGGAGGCAAAGAAGGGAATGTATGAAAGTATAGTGGTACCAACACTCTTATATGGGTGTAAAGCATGGGTTGCAAATGCTGCAGTGAGGAGGTGGCTGGAGGCAGTGGAGATGTCCTGTCTAAGGGCAATATGTGGTGTAAATATTATGCAGAAAATTCGGAGTGTGGAAATTAGGAGGAGGTGTGGAGTTACTAAAAGTATTTGTCAGAGGGCTGAAGAGGGGTTGTTGAGGTGGTTTGGTCATGTAGAGAGAATGAATCAAAGTAGAATGACTTGGAGAGTGTATAAATCTGTAGGGGAAGGAAGGCAGGGTAGGGGTCATCCCCAAAAAGGTTGGAGGGAGGGGGTAAAGGATGTTTTGTGGGCGAGGGGCTTGGACTTCCAGCAAGTTTGTGGTTGGAGGAGAGGTGTGAAAAGTTGTGCAAGGAGGCTAGTGTAATTTTATAATTACACATTTTTGTCTTAAACAGTCATTTACCTACACTAGCCTCATTTATATAATTGTTGAATATATTAATGACTGATAATAAAGTGTGAAAAAGCTATTAAAAGAGAAAGTTGTGTAATGGTATTGATGTAGTGGATGTGACAGTTACAGGCCACAGGCAGCCATTGCAGCCCGTAAGTGTCACATCAACCATATCTACACACTTCTATAGCAACAAGGACAAAGAGTAGAAGAATGATGCAAAGTGATGCTAGAGGTATGTTGGTGTGGGTATTGGTGGTGGGTGTCATACATGATTATGCTTCCCACTGTCTATGGAAAGAATACATTGTCTTGAATTAATAAGCTCTGTTGAATTAATTGAAAAAAACACTGGAAGGTAAAAAAATTTATGCAACTTAATGCTACAGATGTGTATGGTGTATTGTACCAGTATTTCATGCATAAGCTGATTTTTTAAAGATTTGCATAATAAGTGTCAATGTTATCTCACATTACTAAATTTTGTGTTTGCACTTTGAGAATATATTGCAAGAAAATTGTGCAATGTAAAATCCTACCATAAAAGAATTTACTGTGCCTCAATATCAACCATTTCATGTTAATTTTAATTGCTTTAGCAGAGTAACTATTTTTATTAGTTTTGTAGTGTTAAAGCAGACTTCTGAGACTGCAAACAAGTGACTAATCATTGGCAAGCCATTCTCCCAGAACACACTCACCTTGGCATACAACCTGCATTATTCTGATTTTCAATACAGCAATTAAGCACATGTGTATATAAACTGGCACAGACAACACAAGAGTTCACTTGAATCAGCCACCAGGCAGTACATGCAACATTGCTTTTTATTGTGGAAGCACCAAGCTGGAAGTGGAAAGAAGGCATTTTTGTTCTTCAAAATTTCAGAAAAATGTTTGTATATTTGAGGTATATATATACATATAGGGATAGGAAACTTGAAGTACTTCCCTTGATTGCTCTAATGCAGCCAAGCCATGTTTAGTAAATTAAATTTTTAATAATTTTTTCCGCACCTTTTCCTCAGAGCTGCCTTATTCGTTATTGTCATGTGACTGTCGCAGCAAGAGTGCAGGGAAATTAGCTGTTGAGCTGGGTCCAGTATGGTGTGATGAAATCTTTGATCCATCCTTCTGTCAAGCTATGTTGTCTAAAGCTGCCAATCTACAGCTGCCACACAAAGTGACCAGTCTTCTTACGGTATGAATATGTATGCTTTGTCTAGAGAGCCAAGATGCAGCACTTGTGGGTTTAGCACTTAGTTATGATTGTAATAATAATAATAGTAATAATAGAGAGCCAAGAAAGTAAGAAATTAAGCATGTGATAAGACTGGTGCATTAGTGTCTGCAACTCTGCATATACAGTAGAACCTCCGTATCCGCAAGGGATACGTTCCAAGATCTACCATGGATAGTAGTGAACCCAATATGTAAGTCATTTTTCGTTTACGTACATACTTATGATAAAGTTTAATTGATAAATTATGCAAAATAAGTCTAGAATTAGCACTTTTTCACTGATGGGAAGTATTTCTCAGCTTCTCTTAGGCTTTGAAGAACTGCCAGCATTACTACTTTTGCACTTTAAGGCCATTATTAAACAAAATTAAGGGTCATTTTTGGGCCATGGTAAACTATGGATAACTGAAACCGCGGATACCGAATCAGTGGATACGGGGGTTCTACTGTACAGTACTGTACAAGAAAAGGCCACAGCTTTATTTACCTTTATTTGTTTTTATTTTTAGTTAGCACCTTCAGCCTATTTCAGATTTTGGAAATTATTGACTGAACTTTCAAGAGGGGTGCATCGATGCTAGTGAAGGACCTCTTGATCCAAGGAACTGAAGATATTCTCACCTTCCTCGGATCAAACCTAATTACCTCCCATTCCCTAGACACCGTATGGCCCTATGCGTTTAACATTTTTCCATGAATATAATAATATATAAATGAACTTTCAAATACTGTATATAATTTACCATGAATTCCATAAATCAGTTAATTATTTATATAAGAAGTTCCTCTGAGTATCACCCTATTAATAGTACTATTCAGAAATGCATCATTTACTGATTACTTTGTCATTGTTCAAGGTATATTTTAATTATTTTTGTGTATGGTGCAAAGAATGGCCCAAAAAGCTGTGAACTTTAAAAAACCCAGTGTTTTAATGCAAGTGTGTGTTGTAAATGGTAGTTAAGTAAAGTGATTATATAAGAATTTGGGACTTAGTCTTGGAGGTGGGAAGTACAGTGCTTGCGCTCTAGAGGAGGGGTGGGAATGTTGCATTTCGGAGGGTCATTCAAATTGTGAGGTCTCCACATGTCTGCAAGACAGATATTGAATGAATGATGGTGAATGTTTCTTTTTCTTAAATCACCTTACCTTGGAGGAAGACAGCCAGTGTGATATAGTATCTACTTCCTCTACTTGTTAACAACTTCAAACTAAATTACATATGAAAATTACTCTACTTATTTACACATTAAATGTTTTATTGCTGAATAGTAAGCAATCTATTTTAGATATGAATTGCATCATAATTATTATAGCATGCAAAACATGTTCTGCTGTGACTGTGTAGTCCCCCATTTCAGACAATTGTTAGTGAAGCAAGATGTAAGGATCATCCTGACTCAGAAGGAGGTATAGGAGGAGACAAGGAAAATACTTTGACAGAAGGATTGGAGGATAGCCTAGCTGGTGTAGAGGATGAGGAGGAAGAGGAAGAAGGGTTACATGGCCACTGCCATTCTGTTGAAGATGAAACAGATGGAGAACTCAACAAAGCGCTTAAGACTGAGCATCTTGTATTGAGATCAGTTACTACTACACCATTCCGTAAATTACTGATGTCTTTACAGTAGATTAAAGTCATTAAGATTTTTCATTTATGAAACTACATCAGGCAAGAGGTTTCCTGCTTAGCCATTGCAAGATTTTAGTGATCATTTAAACTTAGAGTAGACTTTCCTATAACATGTGAATGTTTCTGAAAACAATGGTTTTAGAAATGACTTACAAATTTGGGTAATTTGTCTGGATTAATATGAGTTCTAAGACAGATTCAGGTTAAATAAATTGTTGTTTACTTCATATTTTGGCAAAGCCTATTTTCTGAATTCAAATATTTTACAGAGGTTGGTTTCATCTGGCTAGTTTTCTAGAAGTTATTAATGTGTTGGTAGAGGTTCATCATGAGCAAGTGCTTAACTCATTCAAAGTCACAAGCATTGGAATGTGGAAGTAATCAAGTTTGGGCTGAGAAATGGCAGAGCAAATCTTTATTCAAGTCACACAGCACTTGGGGAATGGGAAGTAATCAGGTTTGGGCTGAGAAATAGAGCAGAGCAAATTCTTTGGATGAAGATTCCTTCAGCACCAAAGAACCCCCTTTCCCCTTTGAAGGGGTGATGTTTGGGAAAAGTACTGTATAGCCTGTGGTAGCCTGCATAGATTTGTGGACACTATGATAGTGTAAGCTGTTCAGAGATACTGTTTTGGGTTAAGATGTCTATCCATGTTGGAATTTACTTCAAGGAAAGAACTTAAAATGTTGTCCAAGCAAATTAGATTGTCCCACATGATTGCTTATGTAAGTTGATTTTCCTATTCTTCCCACATGATTGCTAATGTTAGTTCATATTCCTATTTCTAGACTGCCATCATCTCTAGTATTTATTGGTCAGCTTTGTGTGGTCGTCATCCTTGGGTTTCTCTACCTATTTATTTATTTACTGTATGTTCCTGAAGCCCTCACAGCATACAGTACCTGCCAACTTCACAATATGGGAAAATTTTGAAAATTTACCACAAAAATGTCATAATTTTTTCCACCCAACATTTACAGTAGAATAGCTCATCTCATCCTGTTGCATAAGCAATATTAAATCCCTTTCAGAACTCTCTGGGTTTTCCCTCAGTCCTCCTGGTGTTGCACTTATAGGATCTTGATGAGCCCTTAGGCATTGAATTAAGTTTTGTTTGGTGACAACCTTCCTATCTGGGCTGTGAACCTGCAACATTACAGCAGGATGTCAGGGGCACAAGAACAAGAATCCTGAATGCAGAGTTTCTTGCCTAGTACACATCCGTAGCACACCCACGAAAGGGGAGGTGCTCTGATGCTTATGAAGGGCTCTTGGTAAGGCATTGTCGTAGGTGTCCTATAGCTTGATTGCTATGGGACACCTACAGCTCGCACACTGAGGTCCGGGGATCGATCCCTGGTATGGGTGGAAAAATTAGGAAGTGTTTCCTTAAGACAGCTGCTGTCCATGTTCACTTATCAGTAAAATAGGTACCTGGGTGTTAGTCGACTGGTGTGGGTCGCATCCTGGGACAAAATTGATCTAATTTGCCCAAAATGCTCTGCATTTCGGGCCTGTATATCTTTACATATACTTGTAGAAATTAAGATTCTTTTCTTACAACAAACCAGCTGTATTATTAATTAGAACTACCCTTCTCTTGGCTCAAACCTGAGTGTCTTCCATTTTCCATCACTATATAAACCTTACAGATATAGTGCTTCCCTATGAATATACTGTACAACATTAATAACCTGGATTATAATCATGGGGAGCGCTAAAACCTGTAAGATTATACAGCACATGGGGGTGTAAGGTATTCTGGCTCATTTCAGGGAACCGGAGCACAGATCCAATTTCCTAGATCAAGAGCCCCTCACCAGTGTCAAGGAACCTTCCCTGAGGGGCCTTAATAACCTGGAAAAAAAGGCTAGGCATTATGCCTTCTTGTAGGACTTCAGTAATGGGTAATTATATATTTTTGATGGGGGGGATAATTAAGCTTCAGCTATTGGTTTGATAACCAAGAGGTTAATAATCAAAGATGACCCAAAAAAGACACGAGCTCATTTCCATTGGGGTACCTTGGGCCTCTTCAGGATATGATGCACACCCATTGCCAAATACCAGGTACACTTGTTGCTGTTCAGAGGTAAGGAAACATGCCCATTATTATTCTTATCAAAAAGAAGTGCTAAACCAGGAAACATGCCCAACATTTCCATTTGTGCTAGGATTGAACCCAGGTTTTTGAGATTGTGAGCCAAAGGTGGTACTTTAACCCCAAGCCCCTGCTTTGTAACCTACTGGCTGACTGGATTGAGCCTTGCCATATCTATTTTTGAACCTCGGTATGGGTTCACTTCCAGTGAACCCATTGCTTCTTAATATCCATTTGGGTGTGTATCTTGTATTTCTGGTAAATAGCTTACAGTATTCTTTTCTACCCTTGTCTATGCCTCCCTAGTATTTTATGTTAAACTCGTATCCTCTAGCAACATATTCATCACAAGTCAGGCTGGTCAGGAACCAACTTGAACATGGCCAGGAATTTCCTCTTGTATACTAAGGGAGCATGTCAAGTCTATCTCTTTACACTTAAGTTCTTGTGTGTACTTTCTGAACCCCTGGTTTTCATTGGAGGTCTCTTGCTCCATCTGGATAGTTTTTTTTTTTTCCTGCCAAGCAGGATTGTACTAAAGGGAAAATTTTCTCCACAGTGGGTAAGTGGATAGATATTATTAATACAATCAAATTACATTATCACAACCAAATGCTAAACCCACAAGGGTCATACAGCAGTGGATAGATAGATGGGGAAAAGTTTTTCTCAGTCCTCTGTTGCATCCAATTTGTGTATATTGTACATCCATTCTTATTAATTTTTAAGATACTGTATATGCATGAAGGGACCTATTTTTGACAGGTGTTTGCATTTACTGTATAGAGTGGACCTCCGGTTAACGGCCATAATTCGTTCCAGAATGCCGTTTGAGTACCGTTACCGAACGAATTTATTCCCATAAGGAATAATGTAAAGTAGATTAGTCCTTTTAGACCCCAAAAATACACTTACATAATTGTTGGAGTTGGGAGCAGTACGTAAACTGGGGGTCCACTGTATTATGACAGTATTTATGGAACCCCTCAGATGTCCCTTGATTTCAATGATGGGATTTTGATCCAGTTCCTTGGATCAAACCATTGCCTCTTCCTCAAGCACTGACACAAGTTTAGGGTTTCCCCTGTAAATATATTAATGAGAATCACCAGACCTGTCAGAGGAATCAGGATTGATCAGAGAAAGTGGAGGGTAACTCCCATTCCTTGGATCACACTCATCTAGGTAACCTTGAGGGAATTCACTGTCACACCACCACTCATCCACACTTTGATTATTCTGTAAACATGGGTCTCCACAAACCTAACTTCCCCTTTGAATATCTGACTTATTGTAGGGAAGCACTAAATCTTAGTATAGCATGAACCTTACTTTTAAGCATGTATGTTCTTAGTTTAAAAACTGATGCATTGTTGTGCTAGATATTGTACGGAACCTCCTCCCACTCCCTTTTCTCAGCAGGGTTAAACCACACCAGTGAATATATTTTAATAAACTTAAAGCAGTGTCCAGAATCTAAGTTATTTTCTCTGCTAACTTACCTTTCCAGATTTAGCACTTTTTTATGCAAGTCAAGTGGAGTCAAATCTAACTTTTGGGGAAACTCTTGCCCATCAAGAGCACTGTCTATCCAGTGGATTCAAAATCCCTGGTGGGTAGTTTATATTTGTAGAGAATTTGGTCTTGGTGGGTGGGGGAAATAACTTCAAGAAAAACAATTTCATTGCACCTGCTTCTTCCTTATGTACTCTTATATACTTAAGTTGAAATAGAATATTGTACTCTATTTTATTTACAGGACATGATTTGGGTAAAATCAACAAAGTAGTAGAATTCCTTAGAAATGCAAAACACAAAGCCAGCCGAACACACTTCGATCCTGAAGCTATTCGAACAAGTTGCACTCTTGTTGAGTTTACTAACCTTTTGGTAGAGTTTTCAAAGGCACAAAATTGAGTATTGCTAGAAGAAAATGTTGTGAACAAATGCTTTTACCTGATTGCAAAAAGAATATTTTCAATTTTTACTTCCTTCTGTGATAAGTGAAGAGATTGTTATTCTAAACATGCAATATTGTATAGGGTTAATAGAACCTTGTAATTAATGTAATTCAAATTTTGGATGCAAGACAGTTTGGATTACCCAGTATCTTTTACTGGGTAATTTCCCCCCCAAAAATAGGAAACTTAGTGATTATTATACAATGTACAAATGTGCCAGTTATTTTTGTAAAATACAAATTAATGGCAATGGTTTATTTACTTTTTCCTTGATTATAAATATGAGATTAATAAGTTGAGGAAGCCTAGGGAACAAATGGATTTGACAGTTAAAAATAGAGTTTTTAAATGGAGTTAGAGGTATCGGGAAGATGGAGGGAATATTTTGAGAAATTGTTAAATGTTGATGAAGATAGGAAGCTGTGATTTTGTGTATAGGGCAAGGAGGAATAACATCTTGTAGGAGTGAGGAAGAGCCAGTTGTGAGTGTGGGGGAAGTTCGTGCGGCAGTGGGTAAAATGGAAGGGGGTAAGGCAGCTGGGATTGATGGGATAAAGATAGAAATGTTAAAAGCAGGTGGAGATATAGTTTTGGAGTGGTTGGTGCTATTATTTAATAAATGTATGGAAGAGCGTAAGGTACCTAGAGATTGGCAGAGAGCATGCATAGTTCCTTTGTATAAAGGCAAAGGGGACAAAAGAGTGCAAAAATTATAGGGGAATAAGTCTGTTGAGTATACTTGGTAAAGTGTATGGTAGAGTTATTATTGAAAGAATTAAGAGCAAGACGGAGAGTAGGATAGCAGATGAACAAGGTTTTAGGAAAGGTAGGGGGTGTGTAGACCAAGTGTTTACAGTGAAACATACAGCTGAACAGTATTTAGATAAGGGTAGAGAGGTTTTTGTGGCATTTATGGATTTGGAAAAGGCGTATGACAGGGTGGATAGGGAGGCAATGTGGCAGATGTTGCAGGTGTATGGAATAAGAGGTAGGTACAAGGATAGTGAGGCTCAGGTTAGAGTATGTAGGAGAGAGGGAGATTATTTCCCAGTAAAAGTAGGCCTTAGACAAGGATGTGTGATGTCACCATGGCTGTTCAATATATTTATAGATGGGGTTGTAAGAGAAGTGAATGCACAGATGTTGGCAAGGTGTGGGGTTAAAAGATAAAGAATCTAACACAAAGTGGGAGTTGTCACAGCTGCTTTTTGCTGATGACACTGCTTTTGGGAGATTCTGAAGAGAAGTTGCAGAGGTTGGTGGATGAGTTTGGTAGGGTATGTAAAATAAGAAAATTGAAAGTGAATATAGGAAAGAGTAAGGGGATGAAGATAACAAAAAGATTAGGTGATGAAAGATTGGAGGGGGTGAGTATGGAAGAGGTGAATGTATTTAGGAGTGGACGTGTCAGCAGATGGGTCTATGAAGGATGAGGTGAATCATAGAATTGATGAGGGTAAAAGGGTAAGTGGTGCACTTAGGAGTCTGTGTTGACAGAACTTTGTCTGTGGAAGCAAAGAGGGAATGAATGAGAGTATAATTATACCAACTCTTATATGGGTGAAGCATGGGTGGTAAATGTTGCAACAAGGAGAAGGCTGGAGGCAATGGAGATGTCATGTCTGAGATCAATGTGTGGTGCAAATATAATGCAGCGAATTCGTAGTGTGGAAAATAGGTGGTGGCATGGGATTACGAAGACTATTATCCAGAGGGGTGAGGAGGGGGTTGTTGAGGTGGTTTGGACATGTAGAGAGGATGGAACAAAGTAGAATGACTTCGAGTGTATAAATCTGTAGTGGAGGGAAGGCGGGGTAGGGGTCGGCCTAGGAAAGGTTGGAGGGAGGGGGTAAAGGTGGTGTGTGAGGGACTTGGACTTCCAGCAAGCATACATGAACGTATTTGATAGGAGTGAATAGAGACGAATGATTTTTAATACTTGACGTGCTGTTGGAGTGGAAGCAAAGTAACATTTATGAAGGGATTCAGGGAAACTGGCAGGCTGGACTCTAGTCCTGGAGATGGGGGAAATACAGTGCCTGCACTCTGAAGGACGGATGTTAAATGTTGCAGTTTTATAACTGTAGTGTAAGCATGCCTCTGGCAAGACAGTGATGGAGTGAATGATGAGTTTTTCTTTTTCGGGCCACCCTGCCTTGGTGGGAAACGGCCGATGTGTTAATAATAGAATAAAAGATAATTATGGGCACAAGTGTCCCTTCACCCCCCCAAGGAAGAACCCACAACTCAGAGGCAGCTCAAGCCTTGCCACTGCAGCAAGATGACTGGTAGTGGGTTAATTAAACATCTGAATGCCTGAGTCCAGATGCTACATCAAATATATTAGGTGTAAAAATAAAAACTATTTGGGTTAACTGACCAACATTTTAAGGAAAAGTTCAGTATCAAATTAGTGATTCAGGGCATTGCAAATGTCCCACTTGAATTCTGCATTCTCTGATAGGGGCCAATTAGGATATAGTGAGCCAATAGTACAAACTGGCGGCAGTTCTCACAGGTGCTGGACATTTCTCCATACAGCCTTAAGAATCTTGCAATTCATAAACCTATGTGGTTTCTGAAACCTGGTGGCTTTGCAGAGACTGGTAGGAACCTAATTGTGGTTTGATACAAAATTTATTGCATTCTAACTGCTCAACAATTTTTGTCAGTGGTTTCAAAGCTGTCGAGATAGAATTTGGAGAAATAATCTAAGAGAAACATATACTTTTAAAAATTTGGTCATTCGTGAATGACAGGAGAGTCTGCATGTTCATTTCCCTGGGAAAGAAGTGCTTGCTAAAAATGTGACGATTGTGTACGATGGACAATGTCAAATTTCTGAGTGGCTTTAATTAAGTCAGAAATAAATGATGAGGCAGATATGGTTGTAGTGTGTATAATAGTGAGTATTGCATGAAATAAAGTGCTAAACCCAAAAGGGTCATACAGTGCTGCAGGGTGGGATGTGCTAAGGAATATGCAGAGGTCTGCAGGAATGTTCAAGAGTTATTGGGGGCAGTGGAGAGTGCTAAAGGTAATTATTATTATTACAATCAAAAAGAAGCGCTAAACCACAGGGGTCATACAGCGCAATGTGCTAAAGGTAAAATATTACCAAAGTTGGTGCAATAAGTTAGTTTCCATTAAAAAGTCAAAGGTGGAACTTTCAGCAAGGTCAAGATACAGGAAAATATATTACGAGATGGTGAACTGACAGCGTAACTTGGCAATCCTCAGAGTGGTACCAGGCATTTTTCCACGAGATACTAGCGAGATGTGTGGAGCTGATACATAGGCAGTCTCTCAAATGTGACAACATTGTGGTAAGAGAACAGCTATAAACCTAATGTGGTGTGATAAAATGCAATTTACTGTTGGACCAACTCTGACCACCTATGATGCTGTATAACCCCTGGTTTAGCATTTGATTATAAAGACCACTGATGAAATTGGGATGCATGTACTGCTGACAGCTGCAGTATCTGCTTGTTCATTACCCCAAACTGATTTGTTCAAGTACTCAGCAGAAAATGACATCTTTACATTTACTAGAAATGTTGCACAGCCAGAGTTGTACATAACGATGGGACGAGGAAAATCAATTTCTGGAAAGCCTACAATGCACTGTATGTATTGCATAAACTGCTGTGAAAATGCTAGCCTGTTAGTATTCTTTGATTATTTTATCTGGAAAAAAAATAGCAGCATACCCTGCTCTATCTAGGAATTGGGAATGCATGAGACTAAAGCTTTATAAAAAAAAAAGTAAAGGAGCAAATTTGGATTGTTGGAACCTCCCAAGGAGGAGAAAAGATATGGGATGAATCTAAAAGGTAGATAATACTGATATTAAATTGGTATAATAAACTGGAGTGACTTAAATGAATGAAGTCTTATTAACATCTGTAATTGTTCTGTACAGGAGAGGCCCTGTTTTTGAGACTGTTAGGTTGCCGGCAACAAGTGAAAATCGCCAGAGTGGGGTGGGGTTTGAGTATTGAATGTATTTAAAACACACATAACGTGTTCAGACTATCACATGTTAAGTGCTCAATACAGCTAGGCATAAAAAAAAAAAAAAGGTAATACAGTATATACAATACTTGCCTTAAAATATGGTGCTAGTTGCCCTTCCCTTATGCAACTGTTGCATGAAAATAGTGGAAAAGCAGAAAAAGCACAGAATATAATGCACAATGGCTCAACTGCCAAAAAAGAGGGAGCTGAAAACATGGGGCCCTCCTGTACATGGAGGAAATTGAATGTCATGGAAACTAACAAAATAGACTTAGTATCAACACTTGCAAGTGGATATTTTCCTCCCTGTACAGGCTCTCAACTGGGGTTGATCAAAAAGCCCATAGACAAAAATGTAAACCTTAATGATTAACAAGAAAGTTTAACAAGCACACAATGTGATTGGCCTCCCTAGTTTTGCTAGATAAGGCTAGGGCTGAATGTAGGTAAAGGAGGATTTTTTCTATCAATTTATGGTTCACCTCTTTCATAGACCCACCTGCCGACAAGTCCACACCCAAATACGTAACTGAACGTGTTCACTTCCTACTTCCAATCTGATACCCAATCTTTTATTACCTAAACTTTTTGTTGCCCAAAAGTGGTGTTATCACCAAAAAGCAACTGTGACACCACCACTTTGTATTAGATTCAATACATTTTAATCCCACACCTCTCCCAAACACCCTATCATTTTTTTTTAAACCCACAATCAATAAATACGTTAAACAACCATGTTGACATCACACATCCCTGTTTAAGACCTACTTTTACTGGAAATTCTACTACAAACCCCAACCTGAGCACAGCATCCTCAAACTTACTGCTTTCAGTAATCTACCACTTATTCCATATACTCAACATCTACCTCATTGCTCCCCTATCTACCCATCATATGCCTTTTCTAAATCCATAAATGCAATGAAAACTTGCCTTGCCTTTATCTAAATATTGTTCACTAGTATGCTCCAGTGTAACACTAGGTCTACACATTCCCTACCTTTCGAAAAGCTCCCTGTTCATGTGACGCTGCTCTATCTTACCCTTAATTCTTTCAATAACTAGATATTGATCCAATACATCTGTCTGTTACTCCTCTAAAAGCATGCACATCCAGAAGTCTACCTATCAACCTTTTATCCACTAATACATAGACCAACAAACTGCTGTCATTATGCCCTATTATCTCGTGTACTTATTTATCCTTTTTCTTAAAACATGTATTACCTATTACCAAATCTCTTTCTATGCAAAGTTCAATTAAAGGCCCTTACCCCTGGCACCTACTACCCCATTGACAAGTCTCACTTCCTAAACCTAAAGCATGGTCTTCAATGAGGATACCCATATCTGTGGGGTAAAGGTACAATGAATTTCTAGGGCTCACTATATGCAAGTTATCAAGAGGTTTGCGAACAACCATAATAGCATGGGGGGGGGGGGGGAGAAAAAATACTTTTAGGGTTAATGCAGCATTTGAGGGAATGGGAAGTAATCAGGTTCAGTCTTAAGGACAGGGAGATCAGATCACATTCTTTGGACCAAAAGCCTCCCTCACCAAGAAACCTCCCTTGAGGGGTAACATTCTCTAATACCAGTAACCAATTATGATCAGCAAGACTGCCTTTAATAAAACATTTTTGGCTTTTATAATACAAACCTACTAGGTTTGGCTTGTGATGATTACTGTATTTTAAAGAATTTCATTAAATCTGTAATACCTTCTCAATGAAAATATTTTTATTTTATTAATGCAAAAAGTATTTATATTAAGAATATTCAGATGTATTATTATTATAATCAAAAGAAGCGCTAAACCACAGGGGTTATACAGCGCGGCAATTCAGATGTATTAATTGAATAAATAAAACTTTCCTAAATCACTGATGTTTTATTTGGTAGTACAGCAAGTTTACTGTTTGTGACAGTAATATGCAATATGAAAGAACACTTACAGGTATTTAGAAAACCTTTTCAGAGATTTTTTCCTTTTTTTATATTTGTTTTCCTACCCATTACCCAAATATAAATAAAATCTTCACCTGTTTGCATCTCCACAATTGTGTTCGGCTAAATATTTCACAAAGTAGGGATTCATGAATGTTCCTCTACTGTTCAATGCATAAATGAAACCTTAAATTTATATTGCCTCTGAATCCTTACTTGCATATTTATGATGACACTGAAAATGTATACTGAAGCTCTTTAATTAAACAACTGTGGCAAGCAACAACACTATCAAAGTTTGGAGGAAAATTTCCCACTTCAGACACAAGAGAACACCCATCAAAAATGGAAGCAGGTTTCCCCATACATAATTATGGAAGTGATTATATATAAAAATCAAAACTATTTGCATATTTATAAAAGTATATGCATGTGGGTACAACAGATATCAATTTCTATATAAAAATCAAAAAGCATTAAGATTATAAATTATGAGGACAGATCTCAGAAGAGTGACGAATGACAACATATCTTTTGCACTATATGGCAATTTTCTACATTAACCATGGGACAGTCATTTTCAAGCATGTTAGAACTAAACCAACTTAACGTGATTGCATTGATACGCCCTTCAAGTTTCTAGTGTTAAAAATCAAGAAAAGTTATTCTACAGAAAACAGTTATGCAATGACTATACAGTAGAGTGGTGTATCTTGGACTGTTCCTCACCCTTGATTGTGTTGTATAGGAAGGGGGGAGGGGGGGGTTGACAGCATTTCAGTATTCACGATGTTTCGAGTACACATACAGAACACCTAATATATTATGTATGCCCTCAATGCTACACAATCTTCTGACCAAGACAAGCAAGCAAAGGTGAGAATCAGAAATAGGGTGACAAGAGGCACGACAGCATCAACTGAGCATCTTCTCAATAGCACTAGTAATATCAGCTGGAAGTGCCAATTTCATTCATTATGTGCCTCTTTATTCACAAAATAGTAGTCTCTAATCTCCCTAAACCTCACAAGAACAGCTTGCTGGGTTTCAGTCTTTTTAATTAGCTTGTATATCAGATTATAAACAATAAAGCTTTTAGCAATTTAACAAAGTCCACATACTATCAAGTTTAATTACAGCATTGGTATATTCCCAGCATAAAATACATTGTGAAGGAAGGGAGTAGTGCACAGTTGGCCACAACACTAGGTTGGTTCTCCACTGGGATCACTCTTCGCACACTGACGAGAATACGCAGATGTCGAAGTTGGTGCAGATGCTGCAACGCACCAGTGGTTCGATGTAGCACACAAACATAGATGCACACAGGATATCACACGTGACTAACATTCTTACTGGGTCTTTTCCTTATTTCCAATCGGAAGAGCAGCCTTTACCCTGGAGGGAAGAGGGAGAAATTTTTTATATACAGCAATTATAAAATACAACTGAATTTTGAACATAGGAAAAAATTTAAGCATGCCATAATATAAAAATATTAAAAGAATGTAAATACAGTATCTAACTAAGTTTAAAAATAAACAAGTCACTCAAACTAAATTAAATTATATTTCCTTTGTTCGCATTTTTACTTATACGTACAGTGGAACTTCGGTTTTCGTAAGGTCTGAATATCGTACAATTTGGATTTAGAACACTTTTGCGAAATTTTGGTCCGGATTTCGTACCTCCACCCGGAAATCTTATGTATCAGACGCATCCGTCCGCCTGGGACGCGGTCGCTCACCGCCCAGAGATAAAATACACATACAGTACACTCATTATTTACCTTAAAATGTGTGTAGTCTTAATGTAGGATGAGAGGTAAGTAGTATTTATTTCTAGGAAGTCAGCTGGTAGATGTAGTTATGGCTACACAGCTGCACCTACCTACCTACACGATGTTTAACCCTTTCGGGGTTTTGGTCGTACTAGTACGTCTTACGCACTGGGGTTATTGACGTACTAGTACGCCTAAATTCTAGCGCCCTCAAATCAAGCAGAAACAGGCTGTTAGGCCTAGATGTGATAGAATGGGTCTGTGCGGTCAGTGTGCGCAGTATAAAAAAAATTCCTGCACCACACAGTGCATAATGAGGAAAAAAAAAACTGACCATGTTTTTGGTTTAAAACAGCGACTCTGCAGTCTATTTTCGTATGGTATTTATTGTTGTATTCTCGTTTTCTTT
Organism: Cherax destructor; assembly: GCA_009830355.1. Taxonomy (NCBI): domain Eukaryota; kingdom Metazoa; phylum Arthropoda; class Malacostraca; order Decapoda; family Parastacidae; genus Cherax; species Cherax destructor. The sequence goes on from WNWK01000901.1 coordinate 227,201, forward strand.
TCTCATTTGATAGAATGGAAGATATATTACAGAAATAGAGATGATTTTGATTGCTTTGACAATAACAAGTACCTTGAAATTGAGCTCAAAGTAGCGAAAATGTTCGATTTTTGACGATGTTCAAGAGTAAACAAATCACACCATGCGTCCAATACACATCAACTGGCGAGTCTAATATTCATGCACAAGTGCTCTGATATTATTTATACCATTTTTACAATGATGCAGTTGTATACATAACAATACATCATCTATTTTTTTGAGAATAAAAATTCAAAATGGAAAGCAAAAGTAATGTAAGAGGGGCCTGGAGACGTGACTAATGAACAGAGATGATGTCATTTTAGTGCCAGGAATGTCTGTCTTGTTTATTATGGATCCTATTTTGAAATTGGCATCGTTTGAAATTTGTGTGAAATTGGCCAAATTGCCATTTTCTGACCACTATTTTGGGTAGTTGAAATTGGTAAATAGGCGGTTTCTTGTACTCAATCGATAGAAGAAATGGAGTTCTAGCGAAATAGCTATAATTTTAGTAGACTGAAACATTGGAATGTGCCGAAAATAGGGCTCAAAGTGGGCGAAATCGCGGATGCGCAAGTGTCATGGCTACCGCTAACTTCGCGAAAGCATAATTCCGTTAGTTTTCGATCAAATTTCATAATTTTTGTAGCGTTATGATCGGAAAAAGATTCTCTATCATTCAACAAGAAATTTTTTTTTTTTTTAAATTCGTGGACCCTGAGAACGAGTTTCAGAGACCCCCTTGAACCCCCAAAGGGTTAATGCGGCCCAGAGCCATATTACCATTGACATACCATGTTCACTGAGTTTAATCTTTTCTAACAACTACCTTTAGATGCCATCAAAAACAAAGGGAGAAGTAATGAATAATTCATGCCGAGAATTGTAAACAAAAGTGTTATGTATTAAGGGCAGTGACTGGGCCAGACGCAGATTCATACAGTTTTCTCTAATGCTCGACCAGAGAAAACAATGTTTACCCTCCACCGACTACCAATGATGGATTAATGAAAATGTCTATATTAACATAAAATAAGATTTAATGTGCCCAAGAGTGATTATTATTACGTATGGCGTAATTTTTTCCCTCCGCCCGGCAACCACCCCTCCACAGCATATAAACATAGCATGTTTATATGCTCTCCATGGGGAAGTGGAACAGAATTCTTCCTCCGTAAGCCATGCGTGTCGTAAGAGGCGATTAAAATGCCGGGAGCAAGGGGCTAGTAACCCCTTCGGTGTATATTACTAATTGTAAAAGGAGAAACTTTCGTTTTTCCTTTTGGGCCACCCCGCCTTGGTGGGAAACGGCCGACGTGTTGAAAGAAGAAAGAATGTTTATATGCTATGTAACATGTTCCTTATATAATTTTGAAGAAAATATCAGATGGATTAATGAAAATGTCTATTAACATAAAATAATACATTTAATATGACAGAGTAATTATTATTACGTATAGTGTTAAGACTAGAGGGACACACTTAGTGATTTTAATGTGTACCTGCATGCCTACAAGTCTTCAATAAAGGTATGTAATAGTGATTTAAATGTTCATTTATCCATTTCATTAGTGCTTTATATTTATTTCTCATTGCTTTCTGTATGTAAAACTATAGATATCCTTTAAAAAAATGTATTTTTTTTTAATATTTTTGGGTGTCTGAACGGATTAATCGTATTTACATTATTTCTTATGGGAAATATTACTTTGGTTTTCATACGTTTCGGATTTAGACTGACCTTCTGAAACTGATTAAGTACGAAACCTGGGGTTCCACTGTATTCCAGTCAGGGCTGTTTAATGGCAATTGTGGATGAAAGCCATATAGACACAGATCTCTTATTCCTGTTAAACGTTTAAGAATTTCTGTTGCAGGTATGATCTAATTTCTGCAAATGCTAAGTGCTACTATAACTTTTTCCCCATATTCAATAACCTTTGGGGAAAATTTCATCTGAACTTACCATTCAAGCTTGATTTCCAAAACTGACGAGGTCTCAGCATCTTGCTTTCACTAAGCTCATCATCAGATGTGTAACCCAATCTATGTTTGTATATATTATGATGACTGATGGTGTAGGTGGTGGATATTTTTATGGGTATACAGATAATATGCAGACAAGCTTTTATTGGGACATTTCACTCTGGGTGATCTTCACCAAACAAGTCTTGAATGAAAGTCTTAAAAGACTGTTCTGCATCATGTGCTTTTATACCCATACCTACTGGTATTATGCCTTTACATAGATATTTTTATACAGTATTTAGCAAGATTTCATTTTTCCTGTATTACTTTAATTCTGTCCAAAATGCTAAGCAATGTATTTGGAGTTTTTACATTAATGCCATAATCATACCTTAAGTGTAATGTACTTAGAATATGCTTCTCAAAACTGGCCTTTTTCACTTGCCTATTTTTTTCCATTCAAGACTGTCATTTACAACTTCTCCTAAAGTTTCTGAATCTTGACACCAACTTCTAATGTCTATATAGCAGTGTTATGATCAGAGATACTTACCAAATGACATCTAGTATTCAGTTTAATATTCCTCTGGCACATTAGTACATGTAACTTTTGTTCATGGAAATGGAGCACTTCCTAGATGGCAAAACCTAACCCATATTTATTGCATCAGGTGTAAAAATTGTTTTAACATCAAATTACAGTAGGGCCCCTGTATCCACAGATGATACGTTCCAAGGACCTGCTACGGATACCGAAATTTTGGATAGTAGCAAACCCATATACAAGTCCTATGTATACCTATTATAAAGTTTGATAAATTATGCACAGCAAGTGGGGAATTATCACTTGTTCACTAATGGGAAGCACTTCACAGCTTCTCAGCTTTTGCATTTTGGGGCCATTATTATGCAAAATTAAGAGGTATTTTTGGGCCACAGTAAACCGTGGATAGCGAATCAGTGGATTCGGGGGTTTACTGTATACTGAACCCTCAATTTAATGGACTTATAGTGGGAGCACGTGGCCAGTAATAGTGATCGTTTCAGAATCAACTGACCTAATAGATTTACAATGAGGTGGCATGCACAGGGAATTCTTAATATTTGGCAACCTGGAACAATTTATTTATTAAAAAATTTCAAGTACTAAGATAAAGATACATAGGTTAAAGTTAAAACACATCGCAAGTAACAAAACGAGTCAATGGTTTGGGCGATTCTTATTACATGTATGTGAATTTTAAATATTTAGCAAAAGTTCTTACTTCGACATGACATCGTTGACCTGGTTGCGAACAAGGCCCACATACTGATCAATCTGAGCCTGGTTTTGTTCGTACACCTTGGGGAGAGTAAAGAGTGCTACCACAGCCAGGGTTACCAAAGTCAGTCCGTTGAACCAAGACCCAACGTATGTCAGACACCAAAGCAAGCAACCAAACTGCAGAAAATGAATAAAATAAGTACACATTTTTATATGAACTTTTTACCACCATTTTCATTATTCCACCATACATGCATCCATATACACAACCACAAGTGTAAATGTACATTACAGTATCCTTGAAGTAAAATTTAACAATTCCCATTAAATGTATAGGGAAAATACTTGCATAAAAGCATTACTGTAAAAAAATGGAATAAATATACTATGTGAAACCTATGCCATTATTTTCAGGCTACTCCAAACCAGATAATTCCATTTTTTCCTCATCCTGGCTTACCTCACTCTTTGGTTATATAGGATATGTTAGCAACATGTCCCACAATGTTGTTCACAAACTATCTTGACACTAAACCAAATTTAAATATTTTGCTAAATCTTCTAATACTAGTTCAACCAAACTATTAACAATTACAATATTTGGTACTTACTTTGACAGAGTCAACAAGATCTTCCACAAGGAAAAGTCGCTTTATTTCAGAAAAAACAGGGTTGAACCAATTCACAAAGGCATCACTGAAATCACGTGCCTTTTCTTGAGGTAGGTCAGTATCCAATTCCAGGAGGCTCCTAGAAAATAAGATTTACAATGTGTGTTTCTTTAACATTTACAAAAATCCTGATTTGCATTTAGCATTTAATAAAATGATCTTGGTGAGGAAGTGGAGGCTAAGATTAAGAACCCGAAGAGCAGCAAGTTAAGAGGCAGGGTGAGGATCCGAAAATCAACCCCTGCAACCACAAATAGGCTAGTACAGTACAATCGTACCTCCATACACAATTACCAAATCATTAGCAATAAATCAAAACATAGCATGGCTTCATTAAAATAAACTATACCATGGGCAGGGATAGAATCTCCAATCAGATTGTCATGAAACTCCAGACCGACGCATTAGCCACTGGGCCAGCTGGCTACAATAAGATTCATCCAACTAGGTACTTATATTTATACACCAAAGGAAGGTTAGCATGGGCACCATTGGACCACAAAGGCAAAACTTGCATTTGTGGTATGGTTTGTTTGCAATTGTCATTATGATTTCGTGAGTCGTTCATTAAAATGACACTCCACTCAATGTGAGTATTAACAGTTTTAATTAAGGCATGCTCTTTTTACATGTTTGATTTAAGTGTTGGCTATCTTTCATACAAAGCATTACTGCATGGCACCTTGAGATGCTCCGAATGACCCCTCGCTTATATTTTTGTGAATAATCAGTTGCTCGACATTTAGTGTAAATGCTTGAAACGTACTGGTGCCCCTCGCTTTATGTAGTACATTATACATGTTACAGGCCCATGGTAACTGCAGCAAGCTAAATCAGGTCATCAAAACTATTCTGCCCAATAAGAATCTTCAATATTTGTGAATTGCACTTATCGCATCTGGTGAATGTATTGCAAGTCATTAACAGAAATGGGATATTGCAAATTTGCTTAAAGAGAGGGAAACCTTTAAATTGTTTTTTTTTTTTGTAATTATTGGGATTACCATTATTTGCAGATATCCATTCTTGGTGGTAGTATGTTGATCAAATAAATTTTGATTTAAGTCGAGATCCCTCTCATCCAATATCAATGTTGCTCTGGTGTGTGTACAATGTTAATACGAGAACCAATTATGTATGTACAGTATTTATACATAAAATATAATACATGAATCTGTCATATGAGTTGTCACATGTTTGATATTCCAGTATATAAAAAGCATAATTATCTTACTCAGACAATTACCAGTGGTTGCCAGATCATTCACACTTCTGTAAACAAAATCATCAAGAGAAAAAATAGATTTTCAGCCTAAAGAACAAAGCTCAGATTGGTAGGACCAGTAAAATAAAATCACAATTCTGGGAGAAAAAAAAAAAAACTTCAAGCTTTAGACTGTAAATCTCTGGCTGTTTGGGGAACTGGGCAAAACTTTGAAAATTTCATAGGCCTGCAGTTAAAATCTAGCTAATATCTTTAGTCATACACACTTCATTTATATGCAGTAACAATATTTTGATGTATGCTTCAGCATAAAGTTTAGTAATAAATTATGTACATATCACGATGAAACAGTCTTACAGGAAAACGAACATTGGTGTTGTTATTTAACAATATCACTAATGTGTCTACCTATTCTAGAGGGTATCATTCCCCCCCATACCTGAGTACCAGGTCAGGGCTCCTGGTTGATGGCCCAAGCATCAAGGCTGTGAGTGCTACCAACAGCAACTGATGCGAGGATTCCACTAAGAGGTACTTCGTTGCTGCTGCTGGGCTTATGTTTTTTTTTTTTATGTTTTGTTTTGGTGGGAGGGGGTGAATACCTGACAATGATGAGGCAGTTATCATTCCCAATTCAACATGGTACTAATGTGGTTGAATATTCTTTACATTCTTCTTAGCTGCCAGACACTAATAATAATAAAAAAAAAAAAAAAAAAAAACTTTGGTGTCTGAATGGTTGTGATACTACAGTTACAGTGGACCCCCCGGTTTTCGTGATTTTTTCGTTCCAGAATGCTGTTTAAGTGCCATTACCAAACGAATTTATTCCCATAAGGAATAATGTAAAGTAGACTAGTCCTCTTAGACCCCCAAAAATACACTTACAAAAGCATTTAAAAAAATACTTACATAAAAGGGCGAGTTTGGAGGAGGACGAACACCGGGGGTCCACTGTATTTTAGTTACACAACTAATCTTATGATTCCTTTCAAATGGTATGCAGGGTGGTTTGTGTTACAACATTGCTTTATTGATGTATAAAACATTTTAGGCAAAGATGTTTGAAGTAAAACGACATAAGCCTTAAAAGACCACTGCACTTTTTGGATGGTTAAATTTGCATGTTCTATTAATTTTTTCCATATATTCCTACTGTATCAGCAGTCATTTTTCAGCTAACAAAATGTCATTCTGTGTATTACTATCATCTACAACACCTCTGTCTCTCTCACTCTTCTGTAGGAGTTACTCCTTGTATGCATTCATGGTTCCCATTTTGTTAGGTATGTTATGCAAGGTCTTAGCTAGTTCAGAGGCCAGATAGGAATGTCTACTTCAAAAAGATGTCAACCAATACTATATCTACAAGTACCCTTTTTCTTTTCTCTTTCACCTATCTAGTAGATAGTCATTTTGCAGGATGTCTCCCTCAGACAATCTAATACAATTACATATATAACTGACATACCTGACAAGTTATACTTGAACCTGGGCCCCACCCTGACCAGGTGGATCAAGGTCTGGTCAACCAGGTTGTTACTGCTGGCTGCACACAATTTGATGTACAAACCACAGCCTGGCTGTTGAAAGCTTTGGGCCCCTTACACTTACAGTGCCCTCTTAATGTACTCAAGACACCCCTGCTTTTCATTTAGATATTTTGCACCATCTGCCAAGTCTCTTGCTTCCATAGGAAGTGATTTGTGTGTGTGAAGATTTAGGACTGGTACCTCTCCTTTTCCAGGTGTAAATTATGATTAATCTTTCTCGCTTGCATTCCAAGGTATACATGTTGGGCAACTTCCAAAAATTCCCAGTAATTTAGGTCATCTTTCATCGAATTGGCCGTATCCCACCGAGGCAGGGTGGCCCCCCCAAAAAAAAATGAAAGTTTCTTTTTAAATTTAGTAATATATACAAGAGAATGGGTTGCTAGCCCCTTGCTCCTGGAATTTTAGTTGCCTCCTATGACACGCATGGCTTACAGAGGAAGAATTCTGATCCACTTCCCCACGGAAATAAGAGGAAATAAACAAGAACTACACACTAAGAAAATAAGAGAAACCCCAGAGGGGTGTGTATATACATGTACGTATATGCTTGTACAGGCACATGTCACCCAAGTGTAAGTAGAAGCAGCAAGACCTACCTGAATTCTTGCATGTTTATGAGACAGGAAAAAAAAGACACCAACAATCCTAATCATGTAAAACAATAAAGGTTTCAGTTTTACTCATTTGGCAGGACGGTAGTATCTCCCTGGGCGACTTTACAACCTTATGTTATACGTATTCCTTTTCCTCTTATCAGCCAGCTTTGGCATCATTTTATGCAGTTCGTGACTCATTTTTGACCTTTAGGATCCAAACCATACCACGGGTGGGGGTTAAAACCTGCGATCAGTCTCAGAACTCCAGACTAATGTATTAGCCACTGGGCCAGCTAGCTTCGATCTGGAGTTTTGAGACCCTCTCATCGTGGGTTCTAACCCCACCCGTGGTATGGTTTGTTTGCAATCATGTCATTACGATTTTGTGAGTCATCTTTAGGATCCATTTTGCAGTTCCTCTTTGGGCTATTTAATTACTCTTCAGATACAACAGCAACAGATGCTTATTTCAATTTTGGCTTAATATACATTCTAAATAGCTTTTTCAACATCAATATAGTACTGTATTTGAAAGGTATTTTATAGAAGTCACTGCATAATATAGTATCTCACAGATACAAATTCTTCCTCCAGTAAGCCATGCGTGTCGTAAGAGGCGACTAAAATGCCGGGAGCAAGGGGCTAGTAACCCCTTCTCCTGTATATATTACTAAATGTAAAAGGAGAAACTTTCGTTTTTCCTTTTGGGCCACCCCGCTTCGGTGGGAAACGGCCGACGTGTTGAAGAAGAAAAGATACAGCGACAATTTATTAACTTCTTTATCCTTTTCTTCGTATGTTAGTACCTCCAAAATTTTGTTACAGGAACTATAATTTTTAGGTAGTTTGATTTTGCTTTCTCCCTTTCCATTACATGCTATTTATCAACATTAAATAATACCATCATCCATCTGTCACTATCTGCTCAACATGCTCAACTCCTAAACATGTTGCAAAGGTAGTTCAGTCCACAACTGTACAACAAATACAGTATCAGCAAGCAGTAGTTGCATGGAGTTTATACACAAGGACTTAGGTTAGAGAGATTTTTAAAGAAAAAACTATTAGGAGCACTGTAGTATGTTAAAAAAAAAAATATTTGAGCACTATACAAAATTTGTCCAGTCGCTAGGAATAAGGATCAAAGATATTTTATACAATACAGGTGGGCAATTACTAATACGGCATCATTGGGACCTGTAGTGTGCTGGATTAGAGTGTTTGCCGGATTACAGTGGTTAGGTTAGAATACACTTAATTAACTTATCAATAGACTCTTTCTGCTACATCTTCCTCATTTTCATCACTGCTTTCTCCTCCACTGGCTTGATGCTGTGGATTTACAACCATCTGCACAATTTCTGAGTCAGTATAATGATGAAATTTGAAATTATGCTAGCCAAAATTAGTGCCGGATTACTGATGGAACCAGATAAACTGATTGCTGGATTAGTGATAAAGTACTGTACAGTGGACCCCCGGAAATCGAACATTCTTCATTCCAGAATGCTGTTCAAGTGCCATTACCAAATGAATTTATTCGCATAAGGAATGATGTAAATTAGATTAGCCCCCCCCCCCCCCCCCCCCCCCCCCCCCCCCCCCCCCCCCCCCCCCCCCCCCCCCCCCCCCCCCCCCCCCCCCCCAAAAAAAAAAAAAAAAAAAAAAAAAAAAAAAAAAAAAAAAAAAAAAAAAAAAAAAAAAAAAAAAAAAAAAAAAAAAAAAAAAAAAAAAAAAAAAAAAAAAAAAAAAAAAAAAAAAAAAAAAAAAAAAAAAAAAAAAAAAAAAAAAAAAAAAAAAAAAAAAAAAAAAAAAAAATGCTCCAAAAACTACAGCAGTCTTCTTCAAGTCACGCCAGTAGATCAGGTCAACCACTGAAAAACAAAAATATAATCAGTAATTATTGCAAATACATAATTTACTACAAACAGTAATAATGCATAACACAATAGGGCAAAAGACGCATAACTTTAAAACTATTTATCAAGAGTAAATATTCTGTGCCTAAATTAACACATATACCAAGAGTACTGAACCTGCATAAAATAAAAACACAATGACATACAGTATTCATCCCTAACCATGCACTAAGGCATTATACTTTAAAATGCAGTGAGCATTAAAATTATGAAACTGCAAAGATAATCGGTTAGCAACAAAATCTTATTTTCATACATCATAATTTCAATACCACCTCTGTAAATGACCTACTGTACTTTCAGTATAATACATTCCAAACTTTTAACAAATACAACCCATTCCTATTAACTGTAGAGAAAGCAGTACATTAAAAGCTTCCAAGAAAAATACCACATTTTAAATGTTGCAGTCCATGTCATTAATGCAAAAACAGTACATACATGAAACACCTTAAGAGGTGTCACAAAGACCAATGGGAATTTGAGACAGGACAAGAGCCAAAGCTAAAAACAACAAACTACTAGGCAACTATAGTTACCATATACACTGTTAGGATACAGGTCAACATACAAATAGCCTTGAGGTTGAGTGTGCATCATTTTCTTGCACTATGTTCATAAACTAGATATTCAAAGTAACCAAGAAGCCACAGTTATACTAACCATAAAATAAGCTTCATTCAGGTTTACTTCACGAATTATTCAATCTATCCTTCTTTTACATTAATTTTCTAAGCAATTCATGAAGTCAATTTCTTAATGCTCCTTGGAAAAAAGGCAAATGAAATTCTAATATTATATTATAATAATATAATAATATCTATTTCTACAAATACATATACAGTGGTACCTCGAGTTACGATATTTTTTCGTTTGAGAATGCTGTTCAAGTGCCATTACCAAACGAATTTATCCCCATAAGGAATAATGTAAAATAGACTAGTCCTTTTACACCCCCAAAAAAATACTTACAAAGCATTTAAAAAATAAACTTACATAAAGAGTGGAGTTTTTGGGGACCATCGTACCAGTACACTGTATCAAGATTTCAGGCCCAGCTGACATCAATGACATACAGTGGACCCGGAATCGTACTTTCTCCCAATTCGAACAATTATGAAGTGTATTTTGTAAGTGCTTTTGTAAGTATATTTTTTGGGGTCTAAATGGACTAATCTAATTTACATTACAGTATTCCTTATGGGAACAAATTCGTTTGATATACCTTTGAAGAGTTTCGAGAGTTTATCTACTCTCTGAGCACGGCCATGGGCCAGGCTCGTCTGGCCCTCGAACAGCATTCTGGCTGATAACCAGTTGTCCACTGTACTACTATAATAGAAAGCCGCTTGTTATGCAAAGCATTTCTGGCAAATTAGTTCAGTTTTGTTCCAGGATGCAACCCACACCAGTCTACTAACACCCAGGTACCCATTTTACTGATGGGGAACAGACAACCAGTGTAAGGAAACACGCCCAATGTTTCTACCCTCACCGGGAATCAAACACAGACCCTCGCCATGTGAAGTGAGAGCTTTAGCCACAAGGCTATTAATCACACAAGAGACAATTAAAAAAAAATAAAGTTGACAGACTAAGTGCTGCAGTGGTCCATACTAACCAAGCCCTCCTCAAACCCAACCCCTCTCACTTTGTCCAACCTATTTTTGAAGCTACAAAATGTACTACATATTTGTTAACCACTCAGCAATGTTACCCCCATCTCCAACCTACCATCCGACTTATGACCTTCTCATCATATTTCAACTACCGACCTTCTCGACATATGACCATCTTATTTCACCATGTTTTGTATACAAATGTTCTGGTTAATAAACAACTGTTTGTACTGTATTTATCCAAACCATACAGTATTAAAATACTGACTAATAGTATAAAAAGTAAAGTAAAAAATGAAATACCAAAATAAAACAATAAAATAAAATCATTAAATAATGTGATGCTTATATTCAGTAGTAAGGTTCGACTTACGACCGGTTAGTCGGAACCAAGTACAGTATTTCCATACCAGTATGTGCCTATATCCTTGCCAAATCTCAATTTATCCAGCTTTAATCACACATCTGGCAAGGTGATGGCTGCACAATACAAGAATAGGTTCAAATCTACCCAAGTATCACTCTTGGTGACAGAATTGGTTGCAATATTTATACAGTACAATACTTGCAAGAAAAGTGTCTGGTCCAGTGTTTTATGGCCTAGTAATTGAGTTCATATATAGCACATATTCATAAGATACATCTAAATACCATAGGCTCAACTTCCTGGTGGCAGAATTTTCTAATTATGTATGTTCTGTTTAGCCAACCTTCCAAATTTGTGCATTTCGACTATCCTAGTTTTTACTGGTGGACAGTAAGTAAATATTCAGTTGTCCATCCTTTATCTGATTATGGATTTCCAATGTCCAAAACTCAAATTTGGTCATTAATTCTTACAAATGCCAATATTAGCCCAAGTACTATATTAACCCTTACAGTCATCTGTAGATCTACATCATTGGTGCCAGTATAGCTTACATAGATCTACATTTTGAGCTTTGCTTCCTCAGATAAGCTGTGAGCGGTAAATTTTGAGTGTGTGCACAGTATAAAAAATCCTGCTCCACATGTTTGGTTTACAATTTTGACAGGTACTTTCAAGGAAGGCTTTATTGGCAGTTTCTCGGCATTATTTGATAAAATGGAAAATATTCTACTGAAAGATGATTTTGGTTGGTTTTGGGATTAGAAGTACCTTGAAATTAGGCTCAAAGTAGCAGAAACCTTTGACAATTTTTCCAAGGAATTATCAAACAACCTAGTTATGTTTGATAGTTCACGGTTACACTAAAGTCACCAAACCTTTTGCCCAATGATGGCGATTCAAAATCTGACTTTTCCCTCAATAACAGCACAGTGGTAGCATACATACTCAGCTGACATCCGTGAAAACCCAGGTCAAACCCTGGCTAGGAAGACCTGAGAATGACTCCTAAAACCTGCTGCTACTATTAAATTCTGGAAAATATTACACAGTAATGTTCGTCAACTGTAGTGGATAACATCCTATTAAAGTCCTGTACCTAAAAGGACTTAAATGGAAATAAATCACACTGCTTTACTTTCTTGCATTATTAATCCTCTGGGGGTTGTTTATCTGAATACAGTCATCATCTATGACCATGTACAATAGGAGATTAAGAAAACTAAACTTATACTCTCAATAAAACTTTGAAAGAGGAAATACTCTCAATAAAACTTTGAAAGAGGAAATACTCTCAATAAAACTTTGAAAGAGGAAATACTCTCAATAAAACTTTGAAAGAGGAAATACTCTCAATAAAACTTTGAAAGAGGAAATACTCTCAATAAAACTTTGAAAGAGGAAATACTCTCAATAAAACTTTGAAAGAGGAAATACAGTGGTACCTCGAGTTACGATGGTCCCCAAAATCGCCCTTTTATGTAAGTATTTTTTTAAATGCTTTTGTAAGTATATTTTTGGGGGTGTAAAAGGACTAGTCTATTTTACATTATTCCTTATGGGGATAAATTCGTTTGGTAATGGCACTTGAACAGCATTCTCGAACGAAAAAATATCGTAACTAGAGGTACCACTGTACTCTCAATAAAACTTTGAAAGAGGAAATACTCTCAATAAAACTTTGAAAGAGGGATTATAAAGTGCACACATGAATAAGAAACAAAGGGAAAACTTAAGAAACCAAAATATCTAACAGATCAACCAAAGGATTCAAACTGGACAAATTCACATTTGGAAAGGATACTGGTTTGTCAAGCAGCTAGTTTGTTAAGTTTAAAGCCTACTGATAATAGTATTACAGCAAGGACACAATCTGTCCAGATACTAATACCAAGGATATTTATTTAAATTGCATATAATTTTTTTTATTATTCCAAATATCACCATTTAAAAAAAAATGAATTTAAACATACAAGAGTGGGAACAGATTCAAGAGCAACTGATTTCTACAGGTAAGTAGGCTTACTAGTAAAACAAGCTCACCACTACATGTGGTTTTACATGTACAATATTTACACCACAAATGCAATAAGTAATTATTTTATTCATAAATTTAAAATAAAGCCAACCAAAAATTACTGACTATTCCATGCAGTTTATGAACTCTTACGACAAACTTGAGTTCCTTTATAACCTTCTAACAGTGAACATAACTAGACGTATTTTGGAAGCTGTACAACCTAAGAAAATTATCTCGGTATTGCACAAATTGTCCCCAGTACTTCAATGCACAGAAAATTAGTGCATTAATGCATTTAAATGTTAAAATATTGTCCAGTGCTGATAGCCCTTTTCAGGGAAAATAACAGAACTAGAACAGATAAGAGATCATTTGCAACCCATAGAGCCAATAAAGTATTTAAATTACTGGGAATGCCTGAAAGTTCTAAATGTGTATTCAATGGAGCAGAGAGATGCACAATAATATACACGTGGAAAGTTCTCGAGAGCATAGTCCCATGTCTGCTGTTACAACAGACAAGAGTGATAAGGGTAGAGTAAAATAAACCCTGTGAACAGCAGGGGTACTGAAGGCATAAGAACACTATTTATATCTGTGGTCCCACAGAAACACTGCTGGGACACGTGTACAAGTTTTCAAGAGGAAATGGGACAAGTATCTTCAAGTGCCACATCGCCCAAGCTGTGATGGATATTTGGGCCAGCAGGCTGCCACTAACAACAGCCTACCTGATCAGACAAGCCTGAGCCAGAACTGGGCTGTGGGAGCGCACACATTACACTCATCTATGGTATATCAGAGGTATACAGGAGCAGCAACAGCAGGCTAGATAGCCGGCAGTATGATGAACCGACACTGCAGCAGGCTAGCATAAGGCTGCCGCCACTACAGACAGTGAACAAAGCAATTTCTGAAGTAAATTCTTTACCAGACACACCTGGTCCTCTGCTGATGTCCTCTCCACATTCTCTGGATCGTAGCTCCCAGTTCTTTCTTTAATATTCTTACGGAACATAGCTAATTAGTCCAGATAAATATATGCTGAATGAACCTTTAGCTAGGTAGCTAAGTGGCAGACGCTGTGGAGTAAACACAAGAAAGAGAAGTTGAGCAGATGTAGAGTGAAGGTGGTGAGCTGAGTGAATGGTGGAGGCCACCCACTGAACCTGGCCGCTCTTCAGCCACCCTCACCACCACCTACCCTCTAACTTTACCACACCCTTATATTTTAATAAAACAATTTTATATTTATGCATTCGTTCCTACATTTTAGTTTTCGAGCAATGATGGTATATCCTACCTGGATTTATTTGAAAGTCTTGCTCTAACAAGATCTTATGATGTACCCTCCCCAGGTATGTCAGATCCATCTAGTTATACTTGCACATTTTATTTCAGTTATTTTTAAGAATTTACTATAAAATTAATGCATCCTGTATAATATAATTATCAAATGCAATATTATTTTGCCATACAAAGGCTTGATTATAAAGTTCCTGATCGTTTAAATGTTCCCATTTTCTACGAGTCAGTGACCAGTAACAAAGGTTTCTTATTTTTGATGAAACTTACAACCAGGTCTACTAATTTAACCTAATTCTAAGGTAACCGAGAATATTAAGTTTCAAGACGATACTTGGCAGTTTGATCATTAAAGCTTTCATCCCCCTCCTATACTTTTTAACGAGATCCAAATTTATCCTATTTTAATCCATTGTTAAGAGGTTCTGACTGATCAACAAGAGTGACAAGGAAAATCTTCGATACCCCAAAGACTTACCCAGTTCTCTTTCGTTAGGTACTTTCACTTTCAGCACTATCCCAACTTCCCCGCTCACCCCACAAGGGTCTAAGATCTTGCTTGCCTTTACCTACCTATGTTTCCCCTTAGCACCAAGACTGGACCTTGCCTTCTCTTCCCCTGGGAATGTCACTTTTAAAAATTACTCAAATATTGAAGACTAATATCTAAAATCGTATAATTAATACTCGCGTGAATATCGAGGCTTTGCATATATGTACTTTTAAGTACATATAGGGGGTGAAGTATATTGGGAAGGGTTACTGGGGACTGTAGATTATTTGCAGGACAGGTACCCGTACACTGTTTCGGAGGTCATCGCCTCCGCTATCTGGTCCTAAACCCGGCTTCCCAGTTGTTGGCCTGATGACCAGGCTGTTGGTGCTAGCCGTTCGCAGACCAACTATGCACTACAGCCAGGCTGATCAGGAATTGGGTCCATTACATTTAATAATCGTATCTTTAAACCATTATACTGAACATAGCATTCAAATAATCCCACTTCAATTATATAACTAATGTTAAGTTAGAATGCCCAAAATGCTATGCAGTACCAGGGGCTTTCGATCATTAACAATGGAGTTTAGGGGTTCTAACGGGTTGAATATATAGACATTCTGATAATCACCTAATTTTGTAAGTAGTATGACCCAAGAAAAGCAAGTAATAATTTGCTCCAGTTGCTCAGATGGAAGAGACGGTGAAGAAGGGGTTGGTGGTGGCGAAAAGGGTACAATAAGGGTGAAAGAAAGGGTTGGCGGAGGTAAAGAAAGGGTTGAGAATAAGGGTAGTGATGAAGGGGTGGTGGAGAGAAGTAGGTGGAGTGTTAGTGGCTGGGTCTCTGCCACTAACTATTTTGGTGCCGTCGCCGACGCGGCTTCACCTGCAATATATTTGTGACAATTGCAGACTTACCTCAATATTTTGTATCATTTTACAATTAATAAACTATTTATGGCTTCGCTTCGTCAAACTCAGCTTGTGACCACCAGAAATATTTTTTTTTACACCATTTACAGGCTATGTACCGTTTATCGTATGCCTGTTCAATTCACAGCCTGACCCTATCTGGGGTACACTCCCACCCCTTGGGATAAGGCAATCCACTAAACTCGGGTACCTATTTACTGCTATGTGAACAGGTGGCAGAAGGTGTAAGAGCGGCCTGCCCAGCCTGAGTATCAAACCTGAGTTACTGTGAACTGTCTACCGCTCAGCTACAAGTCTATAAGAGACCAAACAATACCAACATTCAACTGGAGTTTCCAGCACCACAGTTATAATCATACTGATCACTAGCTACATGATCATTACAAATACCAGTGAGGTATGGCAACCTAGCAACGAGTTTAGCCCAATTTGTAGGAACCACTCAAACCCCAACATATCAATGTGAAAGCCTAGCGGGGACACGCACCTGATAACCGACACAAATGCAACACATGACAAGTTAAACTTCATGGGCAGCCTTGCCACTTTTCCACATGACAACCCTTTCTTGGAAGAGTGCCACACTTGACTGCTCCGACCCTTGATACAATAGCCCATTTGCTCTAACAGTTTCTAACTATCGATGCCGTGGTAATTTTATTTTAAAACTTCAAGGAATCACTGACCCGTTCACCAGTTTTTGACTAAGCCTAGACTATTGGTGTTAGCAGTTCTGTCCTACGAAGGCTCCAATTCCCAGCTGATTTAACTTCAGAGGCATATTGGTAACTCCCCAAAATCATGCTAGGCATTGTTAAGCCTTTAAAATAACTAAGTACTTACGGCACCCAAGTTTATAATTAATTTTGTCCAGTTTACCAATGCCACCCATTCAGTTTATGCGAGCACTTTTGCAACCACTCCATCTACTATAATACACATTCCTTGCCTATGTTCCATGGAATACAATTTAAGAGATTTTAGGAATAACCGGTAGCTTGTTTGAAAGCATACAAAGAGCAGCACTGAATATCAACAATTTCTAGTTTTAGAATGGGCTATTTGTGTACACTAATGCAAATAATTTATCTTGGTTGTGTTAGTAATAATTAGGAAAGAGACAATACCAATAAACGTAAAAAAAATCATGACTATCGCACCTACAATTGGCTACAAAGAATTAAACACCAAGTGCATTCACCCAATGCATTACTACCTTATCAAGATGAAGCCACAAGAGGGCAAGACACCACTCCCACGGGCCCCCCTAGGGTGGGGAATAGTCCCACGTGCCCTCTTGGGGCGGGGAAGGTGCCAGAGTTGGAGCTTGCTACTGTCTGCAGCTCCCAGGACTGCCGTTGGCAGACAAGAGGCCTAGCTTCTCCCTCCGAGCCCCGTGGGGGCGGGGAATGTGGCTAGGCCTGGGGACAGTTGGTCCCAGAAGATGAGGAGGTCCTTGTACCTCCTCCCATGGGAGACATAGGTCTCAGACACTCCCAAGCAAGGGAGCAAGGTCGGGTCACCATCAGGAAACGACCCGGGCCGGGAGAGTACCGGCGAATCAAGAACAACAACAAGATGAAGCCCAAGTCCGTCACAGTACATGTACGTACGTACGCACGCGCACACTGGTGCTCGTAAACGGACCTTTTTCTATGTGAAATTAGGTACATCAGCAATGCAATCCCTAGCATGGTCAAAGACCAGTGTCGATGCTGATGGGCTACAGCAATTTAAGAAGATTAAAATTAAAGAGTTTTATTAACATTAATGTATATTACGTACAGTAAAATAGTGATAACTCGGAAGTTGGTTTCAAACTGCTGACTACGGAGTTTCCAATTAAACAAAACTCACAAAATCGGCCACATCATTGTGCCAGGAGTGATCGGAAAAACTCTAGGCCTGCCCACCACTCAAGGTCACCACCACTGGCAAGATCCATGCTAAGTCTAAATCTAAGCTAAGTCTAGACGAGATAGTCTAAATAGCAGTGTCACAATTTAAATGACAGAAGGAAACAAGTAAGTCGTTCTCTCTCTGTCATTGGTCAGTTGCTAAGGTCAGCTGAATCAGTGAAACTTTATATCAGGCATACCTGCATACCGGGAATTTTTATACCAAAGTATGTTATTGGGTTTTCCTGTATAAATAATTATAAGAGACCAGTTTTACAAGCTGATATGACACCAAGTTTGTTATAAAGGTACCCGAAACTTAAACGGCTGTCGGACCATCAATCAAATAGAATGAGAAAAAAAAAACACAGGTGTATGATGTGCGCAGATCAACAATGATTTGAAAAAGTAATGAAAAAATAGTAGCAAGAAATATTCAGAAAAGAAAATTCTGAACACCTCAGAAAAAAATAAGGGATAGGGGGCCCACCTGTCACAGCAAGTCAAAAGCTGTGCTCTACCCGGGAAATCTATAAATATGGAATAAGGTGTAAATAACCACACACGCCAGAAAGTGTTCCAGTGTGTTATGAAAGGGAATGCGACATGTTGATGGATTGAAGGTATTTTTATCCCTTGGTGTGTTAATCATCACTATCTTGCTCAAAATTCTACGCGAGAAAAAAAAACGTATCAAGAAAACTCATGCATAATAAAGAAACATTTAAGGCAGAGACACGACCTAGAGAAAAGGGACAATGGAAAACCAGAGGCTATAGATACAGATACATGACAGGATAACATCCAACACCTCTTCAACTCTCAGTACTGTTTAATGCTGGCGTTCACTGACCCTACATACATAGTAGAACCGCGCAGACCTTCGGTCCTTACATTGTGTCAACCTTAGAAGTTGAAGGGCTTTTGATCCAAGGGATCAGAGCTACCCTCTTCTTCCCCTTCCTTTCATACACAAGTTAACCCCCCCATGACTAATTTCCCACTCGCTGTATGACTTACGGAATGCTAATAACTATTTCAGAGTTCATGACATACCCACTTCTCGATGGGTTTATTTAAAACCCAGTGTCTCAATGCAGTGTTGAAGTAATTGGCAAGAGATTTACTGCTACTAGAACGCACTGGACGACATTCCCACTCCCTCCACTCCTCTTTAACCCCATCAGTTTACTTCTCATCTCCTATATTTTACTTATAAATAGTACATGGTACACCCCCTTGAAGTATATCGCCTCAGTGCCTAAATTCACAACGAGAATGCACACGAGTTTCTTTAGACAACAAACATCTGCCATGAGGAGCAACGAATGCCAGCAGTTGACTACTTCACTTGGCTCACCCTCGCGTCACAGTGGAACAACGTGATTGCCGCAAAATGTGGAACTATCAGTACCCAATCGATCCTCTTAGCAGCTGTCACTTCACATACGGTTTACAGGACATAAGTCATATTTCAACTGTTCAACGCGCCATCAACAGTTTCCCACTCGACTGTTTTTAAAAGTGCTATGATGTCTGTGGTTAAGAGGACGGTCTGCAGTACCGAGTGGGAAAGAGCGTGAACAAGAAAAAGGTGAATAGGGAGACAAGGAAGAGGGGAAAAAAAATAACATACGTTTAATTTAATCACTCATGTGTATGTCTTGTTTCATTAAAAAAAATAATCCTCCAATACCTCAGAACCAATATTGCAGTTATTGTAACCAGGCTCCCTACTTGCTAGCTACCACACCGATCAACCTTGCAGCAACGGACAAGGTGGATTGTCCATATCAGCGATACTACGCCCCATTACATTATGTATAAGTTGGAAGAGAATGGATCTTACTGAAGCAAAGCTAAGTTAATATGGGTTGTGCAAGCCATCCACTTCCACTACCCACTTCGTGTCAACCTGTTGTTTTTATTAAAGGACTTGATAATAGCCCACGACATAGTGGCCAACTATATGGCATTATGTGCCTCTTATATATATATATATATATATAATATATATATATATATATATATATGTATATACATATATATAATATATATATATATATATATACAATATATATAAATATATATAATATAATCATACATCTATATATCATACACATATATCATACACATATACATACACATATATATCATACACATATATCATCACATATATGCATACATTATACATATACATACACATACACACATATATACATACCATATATCACATATATGCATACACATATCATATACATATACATACATATACATCACATACATACATATACAACACATCATATCATACATAATACATAACATATCATCATATATAATACAATACATATATCATACACATATATATCAACATATATAATACACACATATCATACTATATACATACACATATACATACACATATCATAACACATATATACATACATATATCATACACATACATACATATATACATACATACATATATATAACATACATAATACATACACATACATACATATATACATACACATATATACACTATATACATACACATATATACATATATACATACATATATATACATACATATATACACACATATATACATATAATACATACATATATACTACTACATAATATACACATATAATACATATATACACATATATATACATATATACATACATATATATACATATATACATAATATACATATATAACATATATATACATATATACACATATATATACATATATACATACATATATATACATATATACATCATATATATACATATATACATACACATATATATACAATAATATATACATACATATATACATATAATACACATATATACATACACATATATATATAATACACATATATACATATATATATACATACATATATACATATACATATATACACACATACATACATATATATATACATATATACACACATACATACATATATATATATACATATATACACACATACATACATATATATATATACATATATACACACATACATACATATATATATATACATATATACACACATACATATATATATATACATATATACACACATAACATACATATATACAATATACATACACATATATAATATATAACATATATACACATATATATATACATATATATACACAATATATATATACATATATACACATATATATACATATATAACATATATATAATCACATATATACATATATATATATATATACACATATATATATATACTATATATACACATATATATATACACATATTATATATATACAATATATACTATATACATATATACTACATATATATACACATACATATATATCATATATACATACATATATATACACTAATATATCACATATATATACACATATATATACACATACATATATATACACATAATATACATATATATACATACATATATATACACACTACATATACATACATATATATACACATATATACATACATATATTATACACATACTTATATAATCACTCCATATATATCACTTTATACATATACATATATACATAAACATATATATTCACATCATATCATATTCACTATACATATATATACACATGATATACTTACTATATTATATACACATATATATATCACATATACACATATATATACACATACATATACATACATATATAACAATACATATATATACACATACATATATATACACATATATATACACATATATATCATACATATATATACACATATATATACACATACATATATATACACATATATATACACATACATATATATACACATACATATATATACACATATATATACACACATATATACACACATATATACACATACATATATATACATACATATATACACACACACACAGTGGTTCCACCATAAGTAAGTCAAGTGGTGCAGTTGTGTATGCAGGAACATCAATTACTAAGGTGTGCAGTCTCCACAGCGAGAGCAGCAGCACCAACCCCCGGGTGTTAGTGGTGGCCAAGGTCGAGAGGAAGGGAAAGGTGGATGCGAGAGGGCACCTTGTACGACACCTACCAATTACGTTAATGCAACATTACTTTCCGCCATCACTTATTACAGAAAAATGAAATTCCTTCTAACCTCTTATTCATTGGACTGAGGTGGTAAAACACTACAGAATTATTACCCAACACTTAAAACATCTGCAAATTTAATTTCTAAATTCTTACGTAAAATTTGACTTCGTAGTCTAGTGATTTTGCTAGGCTGATGGGCAGGACTAACAGATGAGCTTGAGGGAGGATCGTCTTATCTGCTATCAAATCACTTCAAAAACATCTTGTCCACCCTCTCCTTACCAGGCTACAAGTAAATTCTTTTGTATGCTATTGCAGCTAAACTTCACACATACTAACAAATGCTACATACAGAAAGTTGTCATTTTTAGATAAAACATTGTGAAATATTTATATTTATAAGGAAAAAACTAAAATTAAGCCTAGGATGTTTATAAACACTTAAAAATACGTTAAATAAGGCCTACGAAAAATTTAGAAACCTTTACGCAACTGCTAGTGGATTTAAGTTTAAATAAGCTCTGATGAACGTTCGTTGAACTAAATTAGGGGACCCTATAATAGGTGGGTAGTCTGGCACCCCAATCATTGGGATGGTGGGTAGGGTGGCACTACATACAGTAGTTCTTGTGGCACTACACAGTTCTGGGGTAAGAGCCAGGGTGGTGGTGGGAGCATTGCCAGCAGGATGTGGTAAGGGAAGGTTGAGTGCAGTAGCGACTGGAGTTCACCATTTTTAATGTATACCTTCAAGGTGACAACTCCTGACATACCCGTAACCAAGCTGGTTTCCTTCCCCTCAAGCCATAAACAACGAACATTGGCCAACACTACACCTACCATTTATTTCAGACAACACCAATCTTCCAATCGTTTACATCAAACCATTATCCAGATGTTAAAGTTATCCATTAATTTTCTTATTACATCAGAGAAGGTTTTATCAACGCCTTTCAAACGAAAGTGGCCAGATCCTTGTGAAACAAGATGTGCACAGTATTAGGATGTCTTTATGAGGAAACGTTTTGCCATGAATGGCTTCTCCAGGACTGAAGAAACCATGTCTACGAAGAGTTTCCTCATTAAAAATATTTTAATACTGCGCATGCCTGGATTCCATTTATTGGCATTTTATATTAGATTTTACCCTATCAAGTCCTTATTTGTAAATAGCTTACATTCTGTACACAAGGGGTTTTAGTTCTTACTCCAAATTAGGAGGCTTGATCTGAGGCAGGGACGAAGATTACTGGAGCCATTAACAAAGATTTAACGTTTAAGAGTACATTTTTAACTGTTCTTTATCACCTATCACTTTCAAACTCGCATAATTAACATGCGAATACAAAAGATACTAATCAGCCGTGACGTGGTGCCTGCATGGGAGTGCGTGTAGCAAGCAACAACATCCTTACCGAGACCTGGTCTGAGGCCGGACCGTAGGGGCTAGGATTGCCGGAACCGTCACCAGTTCCGTCGCAAGAAGTAGCTTGCGAACAGTAATCTACCAGCAACAAGGACATCGACCCAAGCACCTGTAAAGTGGTGCACCCAGCCAACTACTACAGCTCACTAAGACAAACCGTCCTGACAAAGACAATGAGTTATAAGTGTGAGCAAGGCGAGTGGGCCAGGCAGCATGAGCGGAGTACAGTTTGGTGATGGGAAGCTGCCTCAGCACAGAGGCTCAGAATAACGGTGACAAAAGACGCTACGATTGTTAATAAAGAACTCCTTTGCCACAATTATTGTGGCACCGCTATTATAAATACTAAGTTATTTCTTTATTCAAGCCCCGTAACCTTAGAGAGACTGAACATTAATTCACAAATGTAGTTTGTGTTTATGATAAAATAAGTCATTATGATCTGCATTATTAAGTTAGAAAGGCATAAGCAAAGAGGAGCTAGGAGGGCCACACAGGTTGCCGTTTCGTTGAGTGTGTGGTGTGAACACGTGTTCTTGCCGAGTAGTCCATTTCTGAACACAGAGGAACAGTACTCACTGGTGGCTGTGTTGGATGGGACGACCACTGGAAAAGGGAGGAAAGATGGGACGAAGGAAGAGCCGGCGGAGAAGGGTAGAGACGAGAGACACCGTGCCCTCTACACGGCACGACTGGTGCAGTGCCAAGCCGTGCCGGGCCTGGAGGTGGGTGGAGGGCGGGCGGTTTGCCCAAGCTATACTCAGCCTCACCTGGGTAACCCACGCTATATTTACAGAGTTCTCTTACGCCTACTGTCAATTTGCGTCTTATTCTTGACAAGTTGAAGGTTAGGCAGAATCTCCACCTCTTGTTCTCTCCCTGGACCTACCTCTCAACATCCTCTCTACTACATGTCACGTCTACTATGAGTCCACAGTCAGTCACTTGCGACACCTCCAAGCCCACTACTTGACCAAATTCACTATTACGTAACATATACGGTGGTGGCAGAGATCTGGTAATGCAGCCATTGCTATGGGTTGCCAAGACATCCCCCTCCCCTCCCAGCTGCCCAAGTCAGTCGAGAGCGTTCACCCTTCCTCACATATTCCAACTATCATCCATAACCTGCTATATAAGCCACTTCACCCTCCCCCCTTCCCTATCTATCCTGTAGGTCTGATAGAAGCGTAGTCTTCCGTCCGTTTAGCAGACAAACCCTCGATTACTTCTTTTTAATATACATGGGCTTATCGCTTTACAAAATGTCTATCCATGTCATCCATAAGTTATTAACCATAAACACACGATAACTATAGGAAAATACAAAAAAATATAAATGCCAAATTCAGGAGGAAACTAGACTACTTTAGTGCCTAAACAACCAGGCTGTGATAGTTATGTAGGCCTGAGGAGCCAGTTGCAGCAACAGCCTGGTTGATCAGGTAGTCAGTCTAGCTCTCAGGTAGGGACACAAGGGTTAGAACCCTCTAAACAGGTCACAGGTACGTGAAACTACAAAACGTGCCATCAAAAACCAACATCTTTAAAGACATCAAAGCTATTTTTTTTCAAAATTATGGGAATTGCGCATGCATGACATGCCGAGAAATTACTCATCAACATCCTAATTGACCATATGGTAGGCAGTATAGGCCAGGGGGTTGTGTAAACAAAACTACAAATTTAACGAAATGGTATTTTGTTCAAGAGAAATGGGGAAAAATATCCTCCTGACGCAGGTGTTATCACAGGATGACCGACTAGTGGAGTTTTGAAAGGTCATTTCACCGCCTCCTGGATCATTGGTCCACATAGTACAAAATATTTTATTTCTGCACCACAAAAAAAAATCAGAGGAACGCTTTTATATCAAATGAAATCAAGACAGAGGGTAGACAAGATACGACACGACCAAGACAGAGGGTAGACAAGATACACGACCAAGACAGAGGGTAGACAAGATACACGACCAAGACAGAGGGTAGACAAGATACACGACCAAGACAGAGGGTAGACAAGATACCGTACCTATGATCCGGATACGGGGATTCTACCCTGGCAGCTGCCTTCTTTGTTGACCACTTGGTCAACCAGGTTCTGTGCAATGCCAGCAGGACCACAAAGCCATCACAGCCAAGCTGATCAACAATTTGTAGATAATGGTGGTCCAGTTTCCCTTTTTCAAAACTTCTACATTCGTACATATTACTCAACAATGATCAATAACATACTGGAAGAAATGTCAATTTCAGACTGCGATTACAGTTCTACAAGTCACTAACCCACCACCAAATAAGATCTATATTTTATATACAGTATATAAAAATATGAAACAAAGGTTGGTCTCCCTACCAACCTACCCTCCAGGTAGGTAGATGAGACCTATTTTGGTTACAAAGTGCTTAATCTTATTGATTACATTTTATGATATGGTGTGTGTTTATCATTATGTCATATTGTCTTTCCTTTAAATTATTTCACCAACCTGGCGCACACACAAAAAGGTAACTTTTATGAATTATGGCCAACTTATTTCTGCCCTTTTTACCATAAATTGAAGTTTCCTTAGTGAACCCTTATCATAAGTTGGAGATTCTTTTTTTCAGGGATGGACAGAAAACTCACAGGGTAGTATGCAATGAGCTTAACAGAAAACTGTACAAACAAGAGCTTTTAGAATAACTAAGAGGCAACAGGAGAGGCTAGAAACAGATGAGACATACGGATGTTAGAAAGCCTTTCTTTATTTTCAGGGAAGTACAAGAGGCTACAATACAAAGGTGTTAAAATTTATTCACAGCTTCAAGTGCAGGTATGACTGACCGGGAGGCTAGCTTAAGATGTTATAAAGGGAACTATAAATCTTCTCTTAACGAACCTGGGTAGACGGTCATTGACATGCATATAGATGGCAGTTAAAGACAAAAATGTCGGGAAATACTTTGTCGCAGTGCAGAGTAAATTTAATGAACTAGAATTCTAGGTAGAAACAAGCTAAACAGTTTCAGGAGTAGGTACGATCGAGCCCTGTAAGCTAGGAATCAAAAGAGGGACAGCAGCTATTATATGGGACCAGGAGCTATGCCTCAACTGCAGCCACACCTAGCTGCGTACAGAGAGCACGACAGACAAGTACACAGTGAGGCGCACACAGTGTCGCCCTAGTGACCGATCAATACTGGCTGGGCCGCCCACCATACCCCATATACCCACCCACCCACCCATCCCACCCACCCACAATACCACACCCATCCAACTTACAACATGCACCCACTCACCTACCTCCCTACTACATATACCCGCACATCCCAACGCTCATCTCCAGTATTAACACTAATACTTCCTCCACTTCAGCGTCCAGTGTACATGATATATTCATGTATTGCCCGTATAAGATTGGTTAATATTCAAATTAGCCAATAGCAGGAACACAAATGATGTCCCCCCTCATTAAGAACAATGGCAATTAACTGTTTTCATTGTTCGATATTGTTGCACACGCAGAAGGTAGGCAGAGAAGAAGGCGCTCCTCTTCTGTACGTCACTCCCTCACCCTCTTTCACCTTTATTTTCTGAACACGAGCCATGCGTGCCCATCGCCCTGTTCTAATGCCAGTATATAGTCACCAAGTCTTTGTATCGTGTAAGTTTTGATTGTATCTCCCCAATATCATCTTTCTTAACATTTTATGTCTTAATTCCGGGATGTGTTTGATGGTAAATCTTAAAATATATATCTTGCGGGGTTGGTGTTGCAAGATGTTCAACCGTTGCAGAGGTGTATATCAATTTGACTTTATACCGACAAACGTGTTAATAAGATAATGTGCGATTCCTGGAATTTTATTTAGACTTCATCCACCAAGAACTTAATTCTCACATGAGAACTGACAAGTCCCTGGTGGACAAAACTTCAATAATATACTATAAACCACATTTTTTTTTTTTAACATGTCTGCAGGGGTCCGACTACAGCTTTTCGCCCCCCCCCACATATTTAAAGTGTCGTTGGTTCTAATCCTCTTGACATTCAAATTTAATGTTTATCTATATCTAAAATGTGCCTTTAATACGCTATCAGGCTCATTTTACTTCCTTAGCGATGCACTGTAGTACTTCTAACATTCCTGACTGTATTGTTTACTTGCTTTCGTATAAGTGTGTTCATTATATCAGTACCACTATGTATGTTACGTCGTGATCCCTTGTGACCCTTCGTTGTTTATTAATTCGTGCCCCTTTCCCCTCAACTCCAGAACCAGTCTGGTTGCAAAGGTCAAAGTTTTGGAGCTCCCGCATACGCAGGTTTCACACTCGAGGATTACCTGGACAATGTGTAACGATTTAACAACGTCACGTTTGTTCCTCAAAGAATCTCTACCAATCATGCATGTGCTGTTGTAATTAAGTTGTGTATTTCTGGACAGATTTGTAGCTTCGAGTTCTACTGGTCTAGCTGAGGCCAGATCTGTGACGTTGCATCAAGTTTTCTATGCCGCCAATAACTTCTTTCCTAAATGATAAGAGTCAGATGGTATTCCTACCTTCTACCCTTCATTATTTTTAATGATTGCTGCCCAAGAGTAACTAGTCACGCCATGGTACTAAGATTTATCGACGTATATTCGTATAGTTCTCAAGTTTCTTCTCTTTGGTAAAAGTATGCAACCAATGCTCACTTTACTACGTTAATTTTCTTAAGAGGTGCCCAACGTCAATTAGGTTAAGAAAAATTTTTCATTAAAGATATAGTAGGAAACATGCATACATACATAAAGGGATGTACCAAAGTATCGGTATCGGCGAAAAAATGGCAGATACCAGCCGATATTTTTTAAAATATTAATACACGTGTACTTAAAAATATTAACATTAACACTACCTTACGACTGTCAGGGTCACTCACTCGTTCTTTCTGGGAAGACCCAATACTCAGATTATCGTGTTTATTCTAATACCATTTTCTGCCCTGTTAGATTACATAAATCCACACATTTAACCATTAAAAAAGAATATTAAAGAAAATCCTCCGTTAGAAGTCTGGCAAGGAGGTGGGTGAGCAGGACCTGGACACGTGCAAACCTGTACTGGTCTCACTTGTGTTGCAGGAAGTAATTGGAGTGACAGCCCCAGGACTGATCTTTGGGAGTGTGCGCTTGTTGCTTGTCATCTTTATGGGCTGTAATGTAGTTTTTCTGGAGGTGTATTAAGTAGCACGGTGAGTGGCGCTGCTCAACTCCCCACGGGGCAAAATACTGAAGCATGCTTAGCCAAAACACCTGACCTTACCATTACCAAGTACTCTACATGTACTGGCGCTCAGTTCTGTTTTAAAACCATTACTGGAGTGTTTACGTGGTCGTAAAGTATCAGTTTTGTTCCCCATTTTGAGTCTCCCACATTTTCACGCGTATCACCCCCGTGGGGGACTGCGTGCGTGCCTGTGGGGAGGAATTGCCGGGGGGGGGGAAGAGAGGAATTGCCGGGGGAGAGGAATTGCCTGGGGTGGGTGGGGTTAATTGCCTGGGGGTGTGGGGGAATTGGCTGTGGGGAGGGATGGCTGCATGTGGGGGCGGGCACGCACTGGGAGGAACGCCTCTGGAATGTCAAAATTTCTCAGACACACAATAACATGTATATTTCTTATTCAAGAAATACATCCTAAATCTTACTTTCTGGAGAAGTGAAAATCAAAAACATCAAACTCACAATACAGGATCTTCGACACTTACCATTTCAAATTAAAAAAATATATACCAAATCCAAGCCAGTGGCAGGCGCACTGACAAAACTGTACACATTAAGCTGTTGTATAGTACATTACTCCAGGGAAGGAGGGGGGGGGGTTAACATGCAGTACTACACACGTGAGGGACAAACACTGCAACAATACATCTACACAGCGAAAATATACTGCGTGTCGAAACAATAAGACATTAGTACATTTGTCAAATGACGCACTGTATGCACACGTCAGCGATTAGTACAACAATAAGCAGGGTTTGATACAAGCAGATTCAGGAGATTTATGAAGTAGAGGTAGAGTCTTACCTCTTGGGTCCAGTTGATCTTTGTTGAACCAGGCGCCTGTGAGCGTGCGACAAGAGGAAAGAGAAGGTAGACTGTTAAAGAGCTGTTGAGCTCACACCAAGAGTAGCAGTAGTGGTAGTAGTATTAGCAGTAGCGAATAGCACACCATACACAGGCCCCAGTAACACAAACATTCCTAAGACTCATCCACGTTCCAAATCCTCCATGCTAAACTAATTATTCTTAGCTCATAAAACTTACAATTCAGAAGCGGCTGCATTAAGTTCACAATCGCTAACACAAGAACGATGGCTTTCGTGCACCTTCTTACAAGAACCGGCAAAAATTAAAGTAAAGAATGAGCTAAAGAGGTTGGGCAAGTCATTTACTTACTTTTCTAGTATTAAGATAACTAAGAGAGAACAGACACTAAATTTGACCAGTCAGTGACAGCTTTTCAGGTGCTCTTAATGAGCCATTAACGTCATTGCGTATGATCATTAGCACCGTCAGATCCTGATTAACAACTCCCTCACTTGTATCACACTAACATATTAACATCCTTGCCTCAACTATCTTCCCCTCCCCCCATTTAATCGTTATCCACGACTGAAATCCTTACAGACAATTCATTACTGTAAAAAATATACGTTAAACATTCTCTACATACACAACCATACACGGCATTCGCATATCTCAACCAACAATTTTCCAAACACCAAGCTCTCCATAGTCATCTCGCCACACCTACCATGACCTGCATACGACGACCACCACCCATACAGCAGGCTCATACTTTTCAAAGATCTGCTCACTAAGCTGACTGGACACAATCAGAGCCTCTGATGTGTCCATGTCCAGTCAGATGAGCCATGTTTCACGTTTTTCAAGATAAAAGTGAAGCAAGATTAGAAGCACTTATTAAAAGATACAAGTTGGACATTGATTTAAAGAATTAATTCTACAAGAAAACTGTAAATATTACTGATGCAAAAACTAGGCAATAGAAACACTTTAGTAAATAATAAAATAAAAAAAATCTTGACTAGTCTAAAGTTAACAGTCAAGACATGAAAATTCTAAGAGGAACCATCATACCTAAAATCAGAGAAATTGATGAAAATAAGCTAAAATTATGAAAAATAGTAAACTAATGTGAGAGAAGCTATCAGGTATATTATAATAATGGTTGTTGATGTCCTTCTGTTATACGTTAGTTGTAGCACAAATAATGAACACAATACTGGTCAGTTAGTACAGTAGTATTATGATTTAGCATTCTCCAGTGATGTACTTTCCAACGAGTCACTTTAAAAATGCTGCATACAAGCCACACTAACATCACAATTACGGGATTCAACACCAAAGTGGCTCTCGCTTAAGAGAACTTTTTATCAGGGCTCTATACATTATCACGGCAATCACAAAATTAACTGGAATGTTAATGAAAAAATACAGAACAGTATTTAATATAATACACCATATGTAACGTACACTTACAACTCTAAACGGGTGCATGCACTGCTGTGATGGTGCATTTTGTTGTGTGAAGTATGTCAGCCAACAGTCAGGAATTTTATTTCTAGCTTGAGCGACGATTTATTTTAACATACTAGAAATTAAGTGCGCGACATATATATCTTACAGGAGTTGAAATGTGTTCAAGAAGTTAGGTAAGTTTCCAATATATTATCACAAGATGAGTTATACCAGTGGCCGGTTTCGAGTTCTTTCAACTATAAAACCTTTGATATAAGATATCGGTAGGACGATGAGGAAGTCTTCAAGTAATCCACAAAGGGTTCAGTGGCAGCTATGATAGCCCTTAATTAAAGTTTCGTTCTAACAGGGATGGAGTGACTAAAGTGAACGAAGACAGACATTAACAACCTCCATCTCTAAAGTCAAAGACACTAAAATCATGGTTTCCCCAGTGTTCTCAATACCTTTGGAAACTGAGACAGACTCCCTTTTACTGCTGCTGGTGATGGCGCCCCCCATCCTCTCATTCCCCCCTTCCCTCCCTCCCTGCAGTGGGGTGGTAGCTACGATCGATGCCACACTGAGCCACATTCTGTCCCTGCTACTTCCTGCACCCTCACGCTTGCCACTGCCTCCCCTCCGCCCAGTTATCGCACTTTTTTTAATAATTTATCACGTTATCTTCAGTGAACAATACTATACTGTTTAGATGAATTGGCTAGCAAAAAGGTTATGCATTCTGGAAAAAGCTTGAAACTGCCCGAGTACGTCTCCTCCTAGTGGTCGATGCTATCAGTATACGGCCCTTTTGTACATTTGAATAACTTATGAGTATGACCATTTAATATTTTCAAATTTGTTATCTACCTTGTGTGTTAATATTCTATATCTTTTGTGGGCCCGGGGATCTATTAGGAAAAAACTAAATAATCGTTTACTGAATGTACGGTTTGTAAAATTTACTTATCTTACTTGTTTGTGAGACAAGGAAGAGAGAAGTAATCCTGCTCTAATACAACATATTTAACATGCCCCTGTTTCACTCGGACAAATAATCCCTTGGATGGGCTTCTACCTACCTACTACATCCCTTGTGTATAATATCAGCTCGAGAAAACTTATGGTGGCAACTATGGTGAGTAAATTATATTCTTGGTTAACATGACGCTTGTAGGATGTATATAGCACACTTGGGAAGGCTGAGCAACTTGCCACTATTTACTACACTAACTTGGTAACCATACCGTAGCAGCCTCAGGCCAGTAACTGTGAATTATACACAGGCTATGTAGCGCACTTGAATGGATATTACGAGACTGTATATACGTTATATAAAAGCAAACTTTTCACATTATTTTTTCCATTAGCATTACTAGGCCTCCTTTGTCGGACTTAATTAACGGCCAACGAATACAGTGCTTACTAGGCCAGGGTAGTTAGGCTTCAATTTTATAATCTGGCACTATGGAAATCATACCTATTATATTTAACTCTGCATTTACAATACCAGTTACATTTTACTGACCTCTTTAGAATGTGAATGGTTTTTGATGCGCGAATAGTGGCCTACAACTGTGTGCTACTCAAACTATAATCAAATTAACCCTATTTGACTTGCTGTATATTGATTCAATAATGACCTTCAAACGACCTCTTAAAAATCAAATACCCCATCCAGAAATTGCTAGTACACCTAGTAACTGTACACAAATAAGCCGCACATAGGGGAAAAGTTTATGACGAGGTTTCTTTCTCTGTGCAGGTTGTGTGTACTGTTCCAGGTACGGTATTATGCCTTGTTCTTTATACCTAATAACCGAATGTTTTAAGGCTTGAAAAGTCCAAGAATCTGTTGGTCACTGAAGTAATTTGAACATGAGTTGCTGACAATTACCAAGAGCATTAAGAAGTGGCTACTACATTACTATTGTTATTTCCAACTTTTTAAAGTATGAATGTTCTATATTATAAAATCACCAAATAAAACAATATCAAGTCCATATCTAACATGTCAGTCATAATTCCATCCCATTATTTGTATTTGCGGAAGCGCTAAACAAATCTGGGTCGTACAACCACTAGGGAAGGGAAGGCAATCAGGCTTGATAAGGACGAGGGCAAGTCCAATTCCTTGGATCAAGAACTACTCACCAGCATCAAGGAACCTCTCGTGTGGAGTAATTCCTTCTTAGAATGAGCATTATTGAAATCTCCAGGTAAGATTTAAACCAAGTGGGTGACAATCCTATTAAGTTTCTCCGAATCAAAGCCCTTCTATAATGACAAGGGAGGCCTCACTTTAAGGGTAAGACACGTATCCATGAAAGCCTGAGTCACATTGGGTGGTCGATATATTTGGGGCGAGGCAGTGGTAAGTGACTACGACAGCGTGGAACACCCACCACCACGTCACTCGTTCTACATCACACCCACCAAGGCTAAGTCAAAGTTTTTTAAGTCTCATACAAAAAAAAAGAAAGTTTTGCAATGATTTAATATGACAAATAATATAGAATTTATCCTAGGAAATCAACTAATGAGACTTTGTGACTACAAAAGTAATCAAATAATAGCATCAGGTTTATAAACTATTTAGTTAAGTGTTAAATAATGTATTAATATTAACACAAGTTTATGTGAAAGTTACAAAATCACTGTCATAACAGTTAAGTTAAATGTAAAAGTTTTGCTAGAGTCATAAGTGCAAGAGTGCCTTATGAGTGGCCCCACGTGGACCAGTGGGTGTTGGGGCGTTACTGAGGTAGTTCATGTGGAGGGCGCACACCCACAGCCCACGTGGCCTGTGGGTGTTGGGGCGTTACTGAGGTAGTTCATGTGGAGGGCGCACACCCACAGCCCACGTGGCCTGTGGGTGTTGGGGCGTTACTGAGGTAGTTCATGTGGAGGGCGCACACCACAGCCCACGTGGCCTGTGGGTGTTGGGGCGTTACTGAGGTAGTTCATGTGGAGGGCGCACACACTCAGCCCACGTGGATCAGTGGGTGTTAGGGTGTTACTGAGGTAGTTCACGTGAGTAAGGGTCAGCACTTTCACATCCGTCATAACTGATCCTCGCCTCCCTTCCCAACTAACGACCCGTGTCCAGCCACCACAAAGAAAAGCGTCACTCACCTCCCCTTGGACACCTACATGTCAGACAGGATTTAATTAAAGTGGCACTCTAGTCACACGAGTACGACTGGTAAGCAAGCTCACCGCAGGGCCAACCACTGCTCCCCCCCTCCTTCAAGGTAGCACCACAATTTCGCCCGTGTCACGGTGATTTCCCTGACTAATAAACCAACAATATGGTATGAAGCTACACTACCTAATGCCATTCATTACCTCTGTAAGGAAGATGAGATAGGAATTACTATTTAAAGAGTAATATAATGTCCTCCCCACAAATCATGTTTTGAGAACACACTTTCCACTCTAAACAGCTGCCAACGTTTATCACTATCAAAAGTCGTTCCTCAATTTAATAAAAATTAAGTGTGACATCCAGCAACTTAGTGGTAGCACAAGTTTGGGTTCCAGCATCATGACTACAGCCTGTACGAACAAGACCTGGTCACAGACCGGGCCGCGGGGGCGTTGACCCCCGAAACACACTCCAGGTATACGCCAGCATTTTATTTACCTTGCCGCCGATAAGGTAACGTAACCTAACGTAAAAACGGTAATCTAAGTGAACCTAAGTAAACAAGTCAGAAAACGAACAATGTATTATGAGGACAGGTTGATGTCGCACAAGCTTGGTTTCGAAAATATCCAGAGGGCTTATACACTTGCTCACATACTGACGTAAACCTGTTGGCTGCTGCCGTTGCCTCGCACTATAAAAGCCGCACACATTAAGCGAAACTAGAAATACTATGAAGGGCGCGGTGCTGAGCTAGTGAGGCATCAAAAGTAATGAAGAGTAGCAGGAATCCTTGCATCACCACAACTGGCAGGAGAGGATGGACTCAAGGTGAAGCTGAGGGCAGAGAACATGGGCAAGACAGGGAGGGAGGGAGGGAGGTAGACAGGCAGTTTTGAAGCTTAAAGAGTACTTTGACCTTTTAAATAATTTAACGCACTCATGTAAAAATAAAGTTAAGGAAATTTAAAAAATTAAAAACTAGTTTAAAAACTTAAATTATATAAACACTATGAAAGCAAAAAGGCTTAATCCACGGGCAAACAGTTGAAACGTTCCACAGTTGGCTACATGAAAGAAGCTACACAAGAGTGAAGCAGGAGTATCTGCGGACAGCTTGCTAGGTGTGGTTTGCGCGCCCAAACCTTGATCAACATTAGTATCAGTGACTATTCCACTTTCTGCCGATCCTTATACAACTTGTTTTTCGTCTGTAGGGACCACGGGGTCTGTCGCTTTCCAAGGACTATGTATGCGACCCTCTAAGTCACTAAGAAAAAGTTGCTACAGAGAGGTTTTACCAACTATGTCTCAACATCTGCCAGTTCCATTCCCAGAACACCAACATGGCCCAGGCAACAGCACTACACATCCTTGTGCTGCACACAGACTGGCTAACCATTTCTCGATCTTTTAGACCACAGGGTGGACAGAAGCATTCTGGGTTAGGCAATCAGCAAACACAATTGAGTTAACAGTGAACCAAAGCCCAGCTAAGCCAGCAGTCAGGACGGGAGGAACAAGAATTGCACTGAGCTTCAAGAGTCCTCACCACCGGCGATCACCACAAACCCAACACCACCCTCACTAACCATTCATTAGACCCCTTCATCGACTCCAGGCGGAGGGACTGATTACCTCAAACTCTTCCTCTCCTTACACCTTTCTACTTTGTATGGGACTGATGAACCAGTGGCGAAACGTTTCTTCAATAAAGATTCCCATATGTTGCATAAGTGTCTCAATCTTCAGATCCTTGAAACATTAATAAAATCATGCTAAAAAAAATTAGCCATGGTCATCACCAGGGCTCAGCAGAGATGCCCCCATGTACTGACTACAAAGACGTACTTTAGGCACTGTCGCAGGAAGGAAGGCAAGCCAGTTTTTCTGACTGCACATGCATCAAAGCCACAATCCACGAGAGCATCCGGCATCTGAATACCAAACAGCAAGACATGAAAAGGGCTTCCTTCTCTCCTCTATGAAGACCACAACATTAGCCAGGTGTATAATGAACCCGAAAAATATAGCATAGTTCTAGTTCCAGGGAAAAGCTCGCCAGACCCAAAAAGAGGTTCTTAAGCTGAAGAGTACGAAATACAGCCCTGCAAACCCATATCACTAAATGATGAACATGATTTAGCAAGTGCAGCAGAGGCGAGCTGGCCGAAGAGAAGATCTGGCAAATAAGTAGATCTCGCCGAGTTGATCTGGTATCCATACCAAGTCTGGAACGGCAGAAGGCTACCAATGTTCCCTGCAGATACAGTGCAAGAGTACCTTAAGAATGTTTAGCGCCCGCGGAGCATCTTATTTGAGCTTTATAAGAGGGACCCACGTTAGGCCCTGATCAATGACCATTCCCAAAAATGTTACCAGCTGTTTACAGGGAAGGGCCACATCATGGAGTAGCTTATGTGGAACAAGCTGTCTAAATCGAGATCTGGTAAAATGAATCGCCACCGTCTTCCGAGTAGGGAAAACAGCCGTTAGAAGAAGCCTACGTCATGATGTCCACTACCTCCTGAAACCGATGACAAACCATTCCGGAAGCAGAGTGTTCATCCTGCAGCAGTTAAACCCCTCCCCGGTTTTATCTTTACCAGAGGTTAAATACTATACGAAAAGTTTATTAACGTTAAGATAAAGACTAATATGCAAATGACTGGACGAGAATTCACATGTTCGTAGATCGTTCAGAAATAAACACACGTAAACGCAATAGGAAGCTAAAACATCTAGAGGAGAGAACACCAGTGAACAGCAGCAATCATAACATGGCCTAGATTACTATCTTGTACATACATTTACAACTAAAATCATACCTGACCGAGAACACTTGGACCATTTCCATACACAACTTGACTAATACACTAGTACGCCAAGATCTCCTCAAAACTAACATTTCTCTTAGCCAACTCTTAAAACCATACAGTGTTTAACGATTCAAAGTGACAAAGAACCAAGAAGCATGGGAAATTACACTACTTTAGTTATAAACTGCGGCAATATAAACCACCAGATTAGAGACGAATGCATGGGAGTGTCATCCAAAACGAGAGCTATGTCAGTATACACCACAAAGCTACTTAAGCTATGTCAGTATACACCACAAAGCTACTTAAGCTATGTCAGTATACACCACAAAGCTACTTAAGCTATGTCAGTATACACCACAAAGCTACTTAAGCTATGTCAGTATAACACAAAGCTACTTAAGCTATGTCAGCGTAAGTAGCTTTGTGGTGTATACTGACATAGCTTAAGTAGCTTTGTGGTGTATACTGACATAGCTTAAGTAGCTTTGTGGTGTATACTGACATAGCTAAGTACTTTGTGGTGTATACTGACATAGCTAAGTAGCTTTGTGGTGTATACTGACATAGTATAAGTAGCTTTGTGGTGTATACTGACATAGCTTAAGTAGCTTTGTGGTGTATACTGACATAGCTTAAGTAGCTTTGTGGTGTATACTGACATAGCTTAAGTAGCTTTGTGGTGTATACTGACATAGCTTAAGTAGCTTTGTGGTGTATACTGACATAGCTTAAGTAGCTTTGTGGTGTATACTGACATAGCTTAAGTAGCTTTGTGGTGTATACTGACATAGCTTAAGTAGCTTTGTGGTGTATACTGACATAGCTTAAGTAGCTTTGTGGTGTATACTGACATAGCTTAAGTAGCTTTGTGGTGTATACTGACAAGCTAAGGAGCTTGTGTATACTGACATAGCTTAAGTGCTTTGTGGTGTATACTGACATAGCTTAAGTAGCTTTGTGGTGTATACTGACAGCTTAAGTAGCTTTGTGGTGTATACTGACATAGCTTAAGTAGCTTTGTGGTGTATACTGACATGCTAAGTACTTTGTGGTGTATACTGACATAGCTTAAGTAGCTTTGTGGTGTATACTATGTCAGTATACACCACAAAGCTACTTAAGCTATGTCAGTATACACCACAAAGCTACTTAACTGTCTTCACATTTATGGTTTCATACAACTTAATTTATTCATGTTTAGTAGAGTGTGAAGCGCAAGTCTGGAGCCTTCACCTTCACCTAAATTAAACACAGCGAAATGGTAGAGGCAGGATCCACACACAGATCAGCCAGGACAGCGGAGAAGAGGGGCCATCTTAGACTCCTGGATCCTGCAACCACATCGAGTACATTAAGAAACTTAAAGATCCAAAGATTCGCGAGATGTTTTGGAGCGGGAAAGGAAAGAATCATGGTAACTAAGATTAAGCAGATCAAATTAACACTAAAAGAAGAAGGGGAAATATAATACTACAAGAATATTGGAGGGGTTGGGGAACCTGGATATGCTGCTTAAGATGCGAGAGAAATCAGGGTATGCGAAAAGCCCCAAAGGACTTTAGGATAAGCTTCCAGTCTTGGTAGAGCCAGCGTGACGAGCGAGATGAAGTGGTAATCAAGGATAACTTATTTTTTCACGGGTACGTACGTATGCCAAAGCTATTGTCCCCACCAATAGATATATCCATCTAACACGAGTGCTCAGCTCAGCACAGGAACCCACGTTCATCCAAAATCTTGTATACTGCTTTACACTACCTACTTTCAGTGAGCAACTACATAGATGGACAAAAGATTTCCATGAAAAATAAGAGTGGCAATAAATACTGAAGTGAAGGCAACGAAGAGGGAGAGAGCAATGGTGGCCAGTCAAGTGGAAAAATGGAACCATACAAAGCGTGATAGATAAAATTGTATACTATGAGAAGCTAGCTGAATTATAATTTGTATGACACGCTAGAGCCAACTGTTCATTCGAAACAGTGTTTAAAGTTCCTGACATTATCAATATGCAGCTATCATAATTGGCTATCATCCACAACAATTTTTTAAAGTTATCAACTTGCTGCAATCATGACGAAATATTTCGGAAACTACAATGCAATTTACACTATGCTAAGTATTTAATAAAAACCATATCCATAATTCGGTCACTGTCACAGGCTTCAATTCACATAATTAATATTTCAGACGTGGAGAAAGGGAAGATTCATGTTTGATGCTAAGAAAGCGATGGACCAAATCTGCATTTTTTTTTTAAATTAAGAGTACTTCACTAACGACAATGGCTCCCCATGAAGAAGTTTACTAACAAGTTAAAATAATAAACTGAAGTGGATGAACAGCGATAAAAACGTGTAAATGGAAGGCAGAGGATGATATTGTGCATGCACTGCAAGCAGTAATGACCTTCAAAATGTATTCTTGAGGCAGGAGGTACAAGACCGGCTGCCGGTACTACTTGGAAGTGTCTAAAGTAAGAACACTGGCTGTTACACCAGTGCCAGGCGCCTCGCCAAACTCTGGGGATAATATGCGACTACACCCACAGTTACCCAATTTTGTCTTCCATTCTTACGTACAGCAAACTGGCACTATGTTAATATTAAAACATTCTCCAAGAAAAACTAAAACACGAACAGAATCAAACACTGATGCCTTTTACAATTTGGATCTGAATACAAGTTTCTTATCCCTCATCAAACTTTATATTTTACTT
The DNA here is from genome assembly GCA_009830355.1 of Cherax destructor. Classification (NCBI taxonomy): domain Eukaryota; kingdom Metazoa; phylum Arthropoda; class Malacostraca; order Decapoda; family Parastacidae; genus Cherax; species Cherax destructor. Next base: position 266,798 of record WNWK01000901.1, read on the forward strand.
AATGTTGAGTAAAATATATACATACACACATTATATATTTATTTATTTTTAACTTTCTGGGATCATTGCCTTCCCCAAGTGGCTGTGTCTCAGACAAGGCCTCAAATAGAAAAATATTTTGTAACAAGGACTAGTGAGAAAAGTAGATAAGTGAATACTGAATGTAAGTATAAGTAAAGTTCATGAGCCCGGAAGAAAAAACTTCAATCCTGCTAGGTTGCTTGCCGGGTCACCATCTGGAGAAGACCCGGGCCGGATGTACCGGCGAATCTACTACAATACGATGCTAGGGTGCAACATGTATCAAGATTTTAACAGACATAAGATCTTGTAGACGGCATAGGGAAGGTGAAGGTATTTAACCTGAGCCTGTATGACTGACTCAAGAATGCTAGGTGTAGACTTCAAGCTACCGCAACTCCAAGCTGAAAAATTCTCCCCACCTTGACGACCAACTTGTCTCAGAAAGGTCACGTCTTTCAAGCAGGTAATTCACCGTGATATGCCAAGTCTTTTTTTTTTTTTGGGGGGGGGGATGGGAGGGGCAGTAAGCACAAGATGTGTATAATACTGATGCCGGTTTGAGTTCCTCAGATCAACACCTGTAAATTATGCTAAAAGACAAATACCAAAGGTGTATAAAGAAGGCATCTGGCACCAAGTAGCGCATAACACCGCCAGTTCGCTACTGCCACAACCACCCAGCAACTGCAACACTCCCTAGAGAAACTGCGTAGTTGTCGATTAATTTTTATTTTATAAATTCTTTTGAAAAAAATATTAAAACAAGTCCTTGATGCTATACAAATATCTGAAGTTTCTGCGAAATCGTCAGATGTTTTTTCAAATAAATCAGCAGCAGCAAGCAAGCAATACAGTCCTAGCTGTAATCCAGCGGTCGCTGCCGCCGTGAATTGCCATAGGTCCAAAGACTAACCTGCAGGTGTCTTTAGGTACCCTCTTCACACTTCACAGCACTGCACTAATTTTTGTTAATGCGCATCCGTCATGGGTCTGCATCATATAATTTTCCCCCGACTAGTAAACCAATAACAGGAAACACTGTCGTTGCGATGGCTTGCCACAATGCTGAAGGACTTTGCCGAGAAGACTAAAGTGGCAGATAACCCCTGAGATACAGGCTTCCCAGGCACCCAGCAGGTCCAGCTAGTTGCACAGGTGACACTTGATCATATGCCTTGGAACAAAATATTATGCTCACTACCCACGCACTCGTGCTGCACTTATAGTTTGCGCATTTAACCAATAACTACCCATTAAAATACTAACGTACCTTATTACCAGTTACGTAATTTATTATCGTTAATGTGTGTATTTGTAAATACACATACCATATAATTCCGGTGCAATTGATGTGGCGAGCCAGGGGGCGAATTGCTGTAACCTAAAGGGGGTACGAACTTTTGAGAGGGTTAGGGAGGAAGGGGGGAAAGATTGTACAGCTGTAGAGGGAATGGAAAATGTTATTTAACAGAAGCCCTGCAGTAGGCCTACTGGGCCACGCCAGGCAAGTTTTGTTAATGCCAACCATCAGACAGACATTTAAAGCTACTTATTAATTATAATTACTACTACTACTATTTACGGAACAGCTCCAAACCCGTAAGAATCTAGTAAATGGTTAAAAAACTATCTAGAAGTCCCTCGATGTCACTACTTGGCTCTTCGTTCCTTTCTTCTACAACATTGCCAAACCAGCGATTATCTATAACCTTTCCAAATCTGAATTTGGTTATTTTCAGTACCACCATCTCTATGCCTTGTTTCCATGTGTACAGTTCTACTGTAGAAATTAGACGTGCAACACACGAGTATCTATTTAAAATAGATACCCAGGGATTTCATGTAATTCTTCACCAGACGAGCCTGGCCCATGGCCGGGCTCAGAGAGTAGATACTCTCGAAACTCTTCAAAGGTATATCAAAGGTATATCTTGTCGGTATTCTATTTATGCCATCATTTTAATGACAATGCTTCCATTATCTCCCCTTCTACAGTGTTATGGTAGAAGTGGTGGCAAAAGCGGTGGAGAGATGACGGTAGAAATAGTAACAGTAATAGCCATAGCAATAGTATAGTAATTGTAATAGCAGTAGTAATACTAGCAGAAGCAATAATTGCAGAATAGTAGTAATAGGAATAGTAATAGAGGTGATGGTGACTTATGGGTGGAGAACGGCAAGCTGGTTATTTCAAAATTTGAAGAGCTCTTTGACAGACCATTCAGCACTATTGGCAATATAAGACAGATAAAAGAAGTTAAACAAAATCTAGTAATGAATACAATAAATATATACCGTAGTGTCAAGTTCAAATAACCAGCACCATTTTAATATTTGATTAAGCTGTTAGTATCAAGTCTTTCGAGTTGGTCACTATAAACACCCAATATTAATAATAAAAACACGACGAAAGCGGAAAATATATTAAGCCATAGGCAATAGTTACAATGTGTTCCATAGTTCCACACCATAAGCAACACAGGGTGCGGGATAACCTTTGAACAAGCGTCTATGGGGGAAATGTGTGCCGAACCTCAACCGACAGACTCTTTCCTGTAGAAGGAGAGTGCCCAAATACCTACGTCCTGACTAACCCTGTTTAGCTTGCTTCTCGCCCGAAGAGCCCACCGGGCCTGCCACTTCTTAAGAAAATATCTATGTATATGGCCCTTAAGTCACTGACAGAAATGTTCTTGGTATAGCATCCTTCGCCTCGGCATTTGCTAGTTCATTTCCCAAGACGCCAAAATGGTTGGGGTACAAATACTACTACAAAACCTAATACCACGCGTGGTGAATAGTACGGACACGGGGGGTAGTGCCGTGGCAGGGAACACATGGCAGTAGCAAGCGGCCAATGAAGCTACACAGCACTATCAGTTTCCGCAAAGGCTCACGTGGAGCCACACTAACTGTGGCAAGAGGGGGGGGGGCCAGCTTTTTCCACACAAAAGCGGCAGCAAAGGGCCAGCTGGAGCCACACAACAGTAGTCAGCCTGGAACCACCACGAACCCAGCCAGGTGATCACAATCAATAATGCTGCACCAAGCGCGCACCACCATAAATTTACTACCACCGTCATCGCCTATGTTCGCATTACGACTGCCTAGCACACTATCAGTCTTTCTTATTCTTTAGCGCCATAATGCATTATATAACTTCACAAGACTTGTTCTGAGGGGCGAGTTTATTAAACTATGTCACTCACTTCATAGTGAACTTACCGCAACGGTACATAACAGCCCAAATAGTTGACACGCCATGGGTTAAAACTATTATTTTCTGTTTTATAATTATCATTACTTTAGATAACTTCTGAATTTTTTGTAAGTGCTACGAACCTCTGCTGTAACATGCTTGTACTGTCTCGCTTACAACTGTGCTATTACGATTTAGCAAGTCACTGTACCGGCATGGTACGGTGGTCCTTGCACTGGCATGTTCGTGTTAACCGGCATGGTACGCATGTGGTCTTGCAACAAATTGCAATGTCATGTCTTGACGTGTTAAGTAAATGGCTCGCTATGGGTTTGAATCCCACATTCTAAATGTATTTTCCACTACAATTTAGTTGATATGGGTGATATAAAAGAACTACATTTTGGTTGTTCAGCTCTTTGAACATCTGTAGACATCAATTTCCTATCTTAATTCACCGCTATTACAACTTGCTGGTCACTAACAATAAGCACACATTTGACAAAGGGAAATTAGCTATTTAGGCGGAAAAACTGTTATTGGTTTCCTAGTCAGCCTAACCGCAGATGGAGGAGCGCCCTTCCTACATAGACCAAAAACCTAACAAAACTCACCATCACTGAGGTGACCCAACTGACGTTAAGACTTGCTACACCAACCTGCCGCCATGTAAAGGTTATCTTAACTGTCTAACAGTTAACAGTACGGGGGATCCTCGTGACTGAGGCCTGATCTAATACGAAGCCTTATAAAATAAAAATTAAATTGTTTTACAGTAAAGCTTAAACAAAAAAAAAAGTATGGACAAGTTTTAAAGTTACTTGCTATCTTGCATGTTCATGAGAAAAATTACTAGCAATCACCAGAATATTAAAGGCCTCAGTTTCGTACTCATGAACTTCCATCATACATATACACTGTTAATCCAAGTTAATTATGGGTAATGCTGCTGCTGTATGACCCTTGTAGGTTTAGCGCTTCATTTTTTTATAATAAATCATAATATGGGTAATGCTGTACAGACTTCAAATTTTCAATCTCCTAGTTTTCATCCTTTTGTAATATGCTGGAATGTTTCCCCAAACATGTAATATGTATTCATTCACCGATATTTCGACGACCACACCACCAGCTCTTGCTACTAACCATAACTGTACCCTGAAGTGAACAGCAGGTGGCAGTGACTCACCTGGACACGTCACATACTATCAACGACACAACTTCCTAACTGACCCAATTACAAGAGGGAACCTAACTGATTAACAGCGCACTTCTGACTCACGAAATCGTAATGACACGAGTGCAAACCACGTCACTACCATCGTTCCATTATCACAACCAACCCTACACCTAGTGAGCCACCACACTACATTATCACAACCATCCCTACACCTAGTGAGCCACCACACTACATTATTACAACCATCCCTACACCTAGTGAGCCACCACACTACATTATTACAACCATCCCTACACCTAGTGAGCCACCACACTACACAGTATATCGAAGACTCTTGCAAAGAAATTTTTTAAACTGTTCTAAAGCTCCCAAAGATCTTAAAATAAAAATGGAGCGGATTTATGAGACCCACTTAACATGGCCACTAATATCTTGCTGTGTTAGTTACTCCATACAATTATTTATTTTATCTTCTTCAATTTGAGTACACCTACCCAAGTTAACTTGTCAAAACTAAGAGCAAAATCCCATAACATTTTCTCAGCAGTTGGCCTAGAAAACAGACTTGGTAAATGGGGTTAAATGAGGTAGAGAAGGAGAGGTGAACTTTGGTCATGGAAAATGTCTGGTGACGATGCTTACATGTCTACCTTATTACAAATTACCTATCACATCTGTTAAGTTGGCCTATGAAATGTCCATACGAACAGAATATGTAAAATAACGACTATTTTCAAATCTAATTAACATGATTTAACACTATTACGGCTAAAACTACCTTTGGTAAATATCCAAAATCCTAAAGCAGTACTCAAACATTACTAAATCAAGTGAGCAGCTGAGTCACGTCGCGAACGCTGTTACCAGTCACCCCCCCTCCCCACCAAGGTCCACCGGCAGCACCCTTCCTCCCATGTGTTGGAGACCACCGTCCCCACCAGCTTGTGTGCCAGTCGTTATTTCAGCCACTTTCCCCAAACAGAGAAGAGAGAAAAAAAAAAAACTACGACAATCGTAAGAATGTTTCATGAGGAAGACCCACATCGGATAATGTCTCTAATTTTACTAACGTAAGCGTTGATGTATTAGATATGTGCAACATCTGTGTATCTTATGTAGAAGTTACGCCAACTAGTGACTATCAATACAATACAGAGAAAGTAAAGACTATAAGAGATAATATTGGTTGGTGTACAGTAAAAAAAAAAAAAATGCTTGAGAAATAAAATTAGTCATTCTTTACTAATTTTGGGGTCACTCAATACGGAAATTCTTAAAATTGCAAATTGGTTTTTATTAAGATATGTACTGAGGCCGGCAGCTGTTACCTTTGACCTGGGAAGGGAGGCTAAATAAACTGTTCACTCGAAAGGCTTTATTCAGACCCACAATGCACAATATTGTGTGTGTGTGTGTGTGTGTGTGATATTTATATATATATATATATATATATATATATATATATATATATATATATAAATATCTTTCTTTCAACACGTCGGCCGTTTCCCACCGAAGCGGGGTGGCCCAAAATGAAAAACGAAAGTTTTCCCTTTTACATTTAGTAATATATACAGGAGAAGGGGTTACTAGCCCCTTGCTCCCGGCATTTTAGTCGCCTCTTACGACAACTAGTGGTATTGATCAATAACAACACTGCGTTAGCCAAGGACTCGAACCCATGTTGTACTGGCCCTAAAATATGAATTCGAGCTGGGGACCATCAGCGCCCCGTCAGCCTCTTTCACTGTGTGTTCTGTGTCTCCCCTTACATATATATATATATATATAAATATATATAAATATATATAAATATATATAAATATATATAAATATATATAAATATATATAAATATATATAAATATATATAAATATATATAAATATATATAAATATATATATATATATATATATTACTTTATTTCAAGACAAAATACAATGGGGAGTAAAACAACATAGATAACTCAGAGCTACATGTCAAATACTTCGTCCAACTCCCCGGCAGTGGGCCGCGTGCCCAGAATACTGCAGGCATTTCCCCTCTGGATCGCAACACTGAGTCTCTGAAAGAGGAAACTGGTCGCCCTGTGGTCCTTGGTTTCTATGATGAGTTTTCCACCCAGCTCCTTGAGAAACTTTAGAGCACACTTGCCCCATGCTCCATGGGTCTCCGACCCTATTGGGATGAAGTTATAGCAAGAGGGAAGGTCTTCATATTTGCGGGTCTTCTGGGTCTCCCTGTGGCTGGCAGCTCCACCCCCTTCGGCTAAGGAGTGTGGCAGGTAGGTGTCTGCCAATGTGGCAGCACAGGTGTAGTCCCAAGCAATCTGCTTACCATCCTTCCAGGGTAGCATGGTGGCTCCATCAGGACGCTTTTGACTTCCATCAGACCTCTGCACTTGGGGTTCCCGTTGAGCTGTGCAACGGGCTGTGGCGAGGCTTCTCTTTATGATGTTATTGACCTCCTCATGTCTAGCATACTTCCCTTCTGATGTGTGACACACTAGACCATGAAGTCCGAATTGGTCAGCCGTCGCCCTGCCGCAAATACACCTATGTTCGGTGAGTATGGGGGCGGCTAGGCGAAGAGCAACACCAATCCGAATGGCCTGTGGGTCGAGTCGAGTCCCCAGAGAGGAATTGGGAACAGCAAGAAGGAAATCTCCTGAGTGTGGTGCCTTCACCGCTAGGAGACGAGCTTTGTCCTTTCCTGAAGCGTTGGTGAGCATTGTGTTGGAATTTTTTTCCATGATCGGTTTGTCCCAGTGGGACTGTTTGTGCTCTTTGGGAGGAGCTGGTCTACTGGAGGAGTCTGCCAGGATGTCCCACTGCACTGCTGCTTCAATGAACTTGGGGTCTTGAGCTCCCACCACACCTCTCAAACGTTCAGGGACAATCCTCTTGACTAATCCACTGGAAGCCAAACACGAAGACAGAAATGCAGGTAACGCTACCTGCCTTGCTTTGCGCACCCCTATACCTCCCAGTCGCACTGGGAGGGTTGCCTGCTCCCATTGCTGATCACATACATACATACACACATACACACATACACACATACACACATACACACATACACACATACACACATACACACATACACACATACACACATACACACATACACATACACACATACACAATACAACATACAACATACAATACACACATACACACATACACATACACACATACACACATACAACATACACACATACACACATACACACATACACACATACACACATACAACATACACACATACACACATACACACACACACATACACACATACAACATACAACCACATACAACATACACACATACATACATACATACATACATACATACATACATACATACATACATACATACATACATACATACATACATACATACATACATACATACATACATACATACCAAGCGCAATTTAATTTAGCCTAACCCAACTATATATATTTTAGATACGTTTACAATAATTTAATAATAAACAAACACAATGAAAGATATTTTTTTCGTTAGGTTCAGAATGATTTTTGCGAAATTATTGCATACACAAATTTTCACTTGTCTTGTATGGCAAGAGGAGCGTTGCTATATAAGCCAAAATCGCAAGTTTTACCTAATCGGCACGACATATACATACACTGGTCAGACTTTCAGAAGTATATACAGAACAGTATTGATGAAGCCACTGGTTGGCAACTCTGTGGAACTTCGGTACAGAGGATATCGCAACCCTGTTATCTGGCCCAACTCTTGGGGGCATGACCTACTTCCATTGGTAGGTCCCACCTACCTGTGAAATCCTTGATCTGCTACACCTCATGACTCCTGTGTACAATAGTTCATTTTCCTGTTTGTGCTTCAGATTCATCAAGACTACGGTACTGAACACCTGCTCCTAAGCTCAGTGATTACCCCATCTTCTGTCTTTTGTATATAATTCTGCAAGGCTGCAGGACTGTACCTCCTCCATTGTATTCTACCATCAAAAACAGTGGTCACAAACCGTCTGCCCACAATCTCACCACAACCTCTACTACTGATGAATATTCGGAATGGAACCAAAATTGCATTACTTTAAAAAACTTTACACAAAAAAAATACTCGATACATCATTGTATCAGCTCATTAGTAATCCAAGGAGGCACCTACCGAGCATGTCTGCATACATAGAACGCCACTAGTGGGGCTAATCGTGCACTGACTTGATACCCTGCTGATGCTGCCTGTGTAACCTACACACCTTAGCTTCAGTTATTAAACAAGTGTTAACTTTTTAACAAGACCCCCCTAAATACTGCCTATGTTATTTGCGGCTTTGTAAAACTAGATAGTCTACTTTTAATTCCTCACCTACCGGTGATATTTTGACAGCTATTGCGAGTTTTTCTACACACGCATCCCGGTACTGATAACTGCCTGTTCAACCAAAATGTTTTTGGAGGCCCGCTGGCCCACATGCCCATCACAGCCCAGTTGATCCAGTTTCCTCTAAGACTCCAACATTTGTTCCTGCTATATACCTCGTGATTTTCCTACCTAGCACCCATAATACGTGTCCATCTTACCCAAGTGTTGTCTAATACTTTCAGTAATTGTGAAGTGAAGGTTTATAACAGTTATTTTTTAAATATTTTGTTTTACCAAGAGGTGCAGAAGTCCGCTTGCATTTCTTTGTATTAAGTGAATTATCGAGGAGGGGTTAGGAACATCTGATTGACTACACATTTAATATTACTTTTAATATATTAGTGGCCATTTTAATTTTATATACCCTTTAGCCCGCCTTAAAGCTACAATTAAATTTATATAGCAAACATGGCACAATGCAACCCATATGGAGAAAACTGAAGAGAAGGCAAGAAGAATGTTACGCCTCTAACCTTCACTTTCTCCATTAAGAAATATGGTATAAAATAAAGACACGATGGAAAGAAATGCAGTATAATACAATGTTTGTTACCTGATAAGAGATCTGTGGGTGAAACGTTGTCAATAAAAGATCACATTATACTGCATTTCTTTCTCCATGTTGGTTGCTTGTACTGTTGACCAGGGTTTATAAAACATTTGTTTCAGGATAAACATGCGTACGTATTAAAAAAAAACACTAAATTTCCAGTGTGTTAGGCCTTGGATCTCAACAGGAACTAACTATAGCTGTACATTAATGGCATGGAGGAAGATATTAATCAAAAGCAACGTGGTTTTGCTTTATTTACAAAGCACTGGAAAAGCAGACTATTCATCCGTTTTCAACATTCCATTTATAAAATCATAAAATTTGCTTGTCAACGTGTTATACGACCAACTCACTCTAATTACATAAATTATCACTCAATTGTTCTATTTATTTTTTAGCATTCTGCAATCCATATATATTCGTGTAGTGTTATCTGCTGTCAAATTTAGAAAGTCAAAACATCCCCATTATTTATGCCAAAAGATGCTGGGTTCTTAACAGAGCAATCGCCCTGTGGAGAGTGGCACCTCTCCCTGAGAGGAGCCCTCACTCCTGGCGTCCTGGAGGGATGGGGGGAGAGTGAGGGCGCGCGGGTGCTGCAGGGAAGGATGGCGGGACCAGAATCAATAACATCTTGCTGGAGCTGCTACTACTGTTATCTTGCCAACTGCTAACTAAATGTTGTTATTCTTCATTTAAGTCACTGTTACTGACGAATCTTCAAAATATTTTAGGATAATGAAGGCAAACATTTCAGTAGCGTTCCAATGTAGGACATAGAGAGACGAGGGAAAGGTTTTACTACAACTTTCAAATACAGTACCAGAGATAGAATCAATAGTCACTGCGTACTGAACTGTTACTACAAACACCAGGTTAGTACAAACTTCAGACCTCTCTCAACCACAAGCAGCCACTAGCTACTTTAATGAAGTTTAATTTAATACTAAGAAGCAAAAGTTACATTTCCAGTCGTAGTCGACCAAGTCTACTCCTAAATGCTATCAAAAACGGTCGGAATTAGGAACAGCCATGGCACATCCATCATTATCTTCAGCAGCGCTTATAAATAACGTTCACCTAGCGGTACCTGATCAGCCAGGCTGTGGTTACTACATCGGAGTAGCACTAATAATCTGATTAACCAGGCCGTCGTCAACCAGGAGGGCTCTTCGGAGACCAAGCTACAAGGGGCGATGATACCCTGAAAACATTCCTTCCGCTATCATTTGCAATGAGTCATTATTGGGGATGAAGGGAGAGAGTTAGTAGTCCATTACTATACTTCCAAAACTTCTGGCCCAGTGGTCTTGGGAGACAGTCGTGATCAGGGATTTAAGAGCAGACGTTCACACAGTAGCAGCTCGCCTATTCCTTGCTATGTGAGGTGTCTTGGCACATATTCAAGTGTTACACTGTGTGGTTTAATAGCAAGGAGGTATTGGCTTAAGTGTAACCCTTCTACTATGCCACTATCGGCAACTATTTCCCTCCACTGCACACAATTATGCAATAGACGTTACAGTTTCAAAAGGCTAAGTATTTGTGTACTTTTTCAAGTTAACATCTTGGTTTAGTGCATTAAAAAAAACACAGAGTAAGAGTTAGCATCATGAATCATCTTAAAACATTTCTCCGTGAACTAGTTTAACAGTATCGTAACAATCTTCAGCTACCATGGTGACCATTACTGCATTAACTTCATGGGGAATCGCCAAACACACACGGGTCACAGCGCCTGAAGAAAGATTATTAAGCTTCATCCGAGGGAGTGGGTAGCTCCAATTCCTCGAACCAAGAGCCATTTACCAGCATAAGACACCCCTCTTAAAGGTCCCTGCCACTATCAACTGTTATTTTCAACAATACCTTGATTTTTAAAGTTTTTTTTTTTTTACCAAAATATATGAAAGGAATCTCCCAAATACAAAAGTTAAATCCGATAGTTATGAATCGTACGAAAGCCTACTGACATTTCTTCCAACCGAATGTGTCCCCAGAAATGTAGCGGCCATGCACGTTCCATGTATGCCAAGAGAAAACTATACAAGGCTAACTAGTCAAAGTGATACCCGCAAGCTATTGTAATAAAGAATACCCAAGTCCGATACAAAGCAGAAAGGTGTAAGGAGTAGTAGTAGTAGTAGTAGTTTGAGTCGATGTGTTCAGTCCATCAATCGACTGAACACATCGACTCCTGGCTGAGGAAATGATTACCTCAAACTCTTCTCCTTACACCTTTCTGCTTTGTATCGGACTGATGAAGCCACTGTGGCGAAACGTTTTTTCAATTAAGATTCCCATGTTTTCTTCTGCCCAGAGCGCCCTTGCCCTTCACTGGGTTTGTTCTATACATTCTCTCAGTTCTCACTCGAGTATACTTCAGAGGAGGGCAACGGACAAGTGAAGTAGCAGCAGTAACACTCACTGCAAGAGGCATTCTTGAGCTTCCCCAGCGCTCGGGCCTCTGCCCAAAGCTCGAAAAGGATCCTGTAGTGCTTGCTGCCTTTGCACCTCCTGACATTGTCTGCTGCTATACAGCTGCCACATCCTCCGAGCCCAGTGTGGACAGGGTTTGTGGCAGCCCAAGGTGCCTAGCTTCTCTCCCCGAGCCCTGTGGGGCGGGAAATGGGGCTAGGCCTGGGGACAGCTAGTCCCAGAAGACGAGGAGGTACTTGTACCCTCCCATGGCAGACACTGGTCTGAGACACTCCCTCGACAGGGAGCCAAGGCCGGGCCACCACTTGGAAAAAGCCCAGACCGGGCGATTATACCAGCGAATCTAGAACATCCAGCACTGAGGAGCTGGACGAGATTTTCGCATTATAATCAGTAACAAACACGTAACAATATGTACTAAACATGCATCTCTCACCTCATGTACTGTATATGCCATCTTCATATCAACAATGTATTCTTAATTTTTTTTTACCATGTAATAAAATATACCTATTGGTAAAAAGAAAAAAAGATGGGGTGGTAGGGGAAGTGGAATATTGAAATGGCTTCAGGAAGAAATCCAAATATTCTTCCTTGAAGCCTTTTTATCCACTACTCCGAGGCTCATGGGTCCCACAGTTTACACCAAAGGTGGACCCCATCCTAATTAAATTATATATACATACACACTCCAGCAAGTACATATTTAGGACTGATGCGTTCCCAGTAATTTAAATCCTTTACTGGCTCTATGCGGGTCGTAAATCACCTTCGAATCTGTTCAAGGAATGTACGTACTAAATGTTTCAACTTGTAACGCATTATCGCAGGACCACAAGGGAAGTCACTTTAAAAATACAGTACAGGATAATATTTCATCAAGAGCAGGATTATAAACGTGTCATTGAATTTAAGTCCAGACAGGAAGTTTCTGGAGCTTTGGTTGCACAATATTTTGTGAAGGCTTTCTTTGAATCACTGAAGACTTCAAAACAAGAAAAAAATCCTGCAACTATCATTGTAATATCTGAGATACTTTTAGTAACTTTATAAATATTACGAGCTTCTTAACCCCCCTTATCTACCACTATTTACCTTGACCGCAAATCTGGAGGCGGTCAAACTATGTTTATTTTGGCATGAGATGCTTTATTGACCGCCAAGAGCAGACTATCTATCTAGGGATAGAATAGCGAACTCCCTTGGAGCAAAATATATCTGCATTTTAGCGAGACAGCTATTTAAGTGCAATCAACGCACAATGAGTAGCACAAGAAAATGGTTGAGACGTTAACACCCTTTGAGCGTTTCCCCCCATAAACTAAGTTTAAAAAATAATGGATAAAACATCGAGAGTAAACTTAGACTGAAAAGGGAAGAGGGGGGAGAACTGCAAAGTCAATACTCTGGTACCTGTGATACCCTCAAGGTTTGGATGGACATGTAACCATACCAGAGTTGTTCCACGGTTTATAAACGGTCGGTATTCAGACATTATAAACAGTGAATGTCATTATTGGGGACATTGGTCAGTGGATTAGCAGAATTTTCTCCCAATCATTCTATTCAGCCAATTTTTCGATTCAAGTTATTTAGGTTAGGTTCTGGTGTAGTCTATAAAAAAAATAATTTTTTTCAACATACCACGTCAACAAATGAAATAAAAAGATAACGGTGATAAGTTTTGAAGTGCAAACAGAAAACGGGGACTCCCAGAGCCCATTGGAGACGTTAGATAATCACTGTTTAAGGCTATGGAAGTCACACTTGATTATCATTGCGGTGAGATCATGATAATATAGTACATGGAAAGTACTTGAGGGCCTGGTCCCAAATCTGCACACTGCCATAACAACATACTGGATAGAGATATGGGAGAAAGTGTAAAATAAACCCAGTGAGGAGCAGGGTCTGGTGGGACAATACGGAGCTACTTATTAACATCCGGGGTCCCAGACTATTCAACATCTTACCAGAAGATATCCGAAACACGCTGAACCAGTTAAAGCCTTCAAAGGAAACTGGAAAATACTCACCAGGTGCCAGATAAACCCAGGTGTGATGGATATGTGGGGCAGCGGGCCTCCATGAGCAACAGCCTGGTTGACCAGGCTAAGCACCAGACGAGCATGCCCATGGCCGGCTCAGAGAGTAGATATCTCGAAACTCTTCAAAGGTATATCAAGGTATATCAAAGGTGAAATGCTGACTAAATGATGAGTTGGTGATGGAAATGCCTAGAGCTCTACTTGCCCCCACCCTCACCCTCGCTAACACGTAGACACCCACACTGCCAGGACATCACACGCAATGGGAATACAGTAGTGTGCTGACACCTGACAAACCATGGTTAGATGCATATAATACCTTGTTTAAGCAAGTTCTTACATACATGACAGTGAGAACACTGAGTCTGTATGTTTAGTGGTAATACTTGCAATAAACTAACTTCCCATAATACCTCTTGTTACCATTCAGAAAACAGTTTGAAAAAACTACTTTATTCAGATTCAGTACGTTCCTGATCCTTTAAATCAAAGCTGCAAGAGTCAGGTTTAAAGTCTGGAAACAAATGCGTACGTTGATATTTAAGTAAACAATCCTGAAACAGGTTGTCTTTAAAGAAAGCAAGTTTGAGCATAATAGTTTTAAGTTTTAAGATGCATGACCTAAAACTGTTGCTCAGACGAAACATTTCGTCAATAAAGATAGCCAAGTACTGTGATGTCTTGTTACCATCTTAAGCAACTAGTCATTGCATAAAATTTACTTCAAATGTCAAACTGTTGATGAGGCAGGCGATATTTAGAAATTTCCACTTCCCTAACCTAGTGTTTAGAGTTAAATTATTTCAATGAAGTCCTTTGGTATAAAAATTCTGCCAAATCAACGCTTTTTTAGCATTTTAAATCTAAATTTGTTTCATTTGAATAGTGACAGTGGTGTCTGACATTATCAGCACTATACATGTCCTCTTTATTTGAATATCCAGTTCCACACTAATACCTTTGATGAGTTTCCAGTTTTTCTACTCCCGAGCCTGGCCTGCTGGCCCACATTTATCACAGCCTGGTTTCAAAACATTTTTCATGGAAATTGATAGTAAATGGCCGTTTTAAATCATTATATTTACAAATCTTATCCCAATATTCAGAGGATGGTCAGAGGAAAGATGCGTTCACAATAAAAAAAATGTATACTTTGTCCTGCCTGAGAACCAGGATTTTCATTTCTCTTTTTTAAGCCGCCTGACTTTGTTAATGTTTTCAAATATAATGGAAAGTAAATATTAAAAGAATAAGAGTTATTAATTAAAATAATACAAACACTTCCATTTCACATATTTAGAATACTTATGACAAGCATTGTATGGAGAGAGTTCTGTAATGAAGGTCTTTAGTGTAAATAACCAGTATGAGCATGAACATCTACCGCATAGCATTAGCAGGTTATAACGTAGAGGCTGTAGTGGTCGTCACCCAGTCACAGCTGCCAGGAGGATGGCAACGGAAATAACCAACCTGTCTCATCCACAATAGTATCAAGCCTAACTACAACTATTACCTACACCATGCCATACAGTGTAGAGAGAACGGAGATCACAAATGCGCATTTGTGATCTTCATATAGTGAGTACTCTCTGCCTAAGTCCCAAATTATCAAGCCTCACACTACTACACTACCGCTCTATATGTACCTCCCAAACACCAGTTTTAATTTCTACTCAGTAATTAACCCCCACCTTTCATCAATAACAAAATACTTGAGCATCCTAAAAATACGCAACAACTAGTGTACACTTCGTTACTCTAACATTTGCAGTAAACTTCGAAATAGCTACAAGGTGCTACACAAGTGAATGCTTGCATTTATACACCAATGGTAAGTACTCGGTATACAACATATGCTCTCCGCCATTCTCACTTGCCAATTACGTATATTCTCAGCATCACTGGAGGAATGTACAGTAGTTTTAAGATTCAAAACCGCTTTTGGAATCTTAAATACGAACACTTCAACCATGTACTACACCTGTGGCCGGTTTCGAGGCCATATTAATGGACTACACGCACGCACGAACAAGAGAAAAGTCACACTTTAATTATGATGCAATACCTTGAGCTTTATCTCCAGGCAGATCGGCCAGTATGTACACTTCAGATGCGCTCATTAACATTCACGAAAGAATCCCAACCTGAAGGTTTGGAGACACGTACGATACGACTAAATAGTTTATCTTATTTAAGCGTTGTGGACCTCAAGTTTATAGAGTAAGTAGTGTCTATAGTCATGACCTGCCTACCTAACCTACCCAGTACATGGTAATAATTCCCGAGGTCACTTTCCCTACGAAGATATCCATCCAAATATCGCTGAACTATTGGCATCTCTAAGCACTAGAGAATGTATAACAAATTTTTGTATAGTTCCAGCTTTCTAGTGCAAGTAACAAGCCCTAAAACAAACGAGCACATACACAAAAACCCATGTGAATGAGAGCAGCAAGGTTCAAACACCACCGGAAATGCACCTCAGCAGCACAATGGAAAGTAAACAATATACACTGCTCATGTCCGCCCATCTTCCACTCTTCATAAAATATGAAGAAACGCTGACATAACCGCAAGTATGAAAGCCTCGAGTATACAAGCGGTGGCGTTCATACTTGCAGCTTAGGGGGACTGACTAAGTTGCTCCTATTGAGATCCTGGAGCCGCTCCTGTATACAATAAAACTTTATAAATTTATCCCTTAAGCATAAAAACGCTCATCAGTACAGCGTAGTCTCCTAGAATAAGGATCACGAGGTAAAACAGGCAGGTTGTTAAAAACAATTGTAAAATGGAAACCCTGGAAGCAACGTTTGAAAAAAAAAAAAAGATTTTAAGTGTATTGTAGGACACATTAAGCATAGGTATATATAATCGGGAAATCAGGTGACGAGACACGAGTGCTGATGTGAAAGTGGTCCCACCAACTGAAAACTCACTGGGTTATGGGTGGTGTCTTTGGTACGAATGAGCCGATTCAAGTAATTTTCTATTACTCCAGGATTCTTCTTTGTTAATCACGCTCGTCTTGGGCGTGTCCATATAATGAAAGACCGTGTTATGTAAATACGTTTTTATTGTTGGTGCGGCAAGTACAGAACTTCTTTTTCCACATACGAGCGTGGATAAATTTCAAGCAGTCTCACTTACGTATATTACAACAAAATCAAGGGATGAGGTAAATGCCTGCACTATTCCCGGGGCTGGCGTTAACTGATACAGTAATGTCTATAAAAGTGGAGGAGTTATGTAATTGGCTAAGTTAAACATGGAAGAGTTTTCAGGTACAATGAAAGCAGGGTAGATTAAAAAGCTTTTACTGTTGGTATTATCTGTCTTAATTATTCTGCGATTTCCCTGTATAATCTTGTTTGAAAGCAGAAGGAAATATATGAGCTGTAGATTGAGAGCTCTTGAGTGTAGAGACCAGAAATGCATATTCATTATGATGGTGGATTTCCGGTATATGCTAAATTGAAGAGTTGCTAGCAGTTTTTTCTGTACAAGAACGTCGTGGAAAATTTTGTTTACCTCTTATGGTGAACTGAATGGATAGTTAAGAGTAAACAAGAAATTCACCAAGGTTGGATATTCATAACCAGTTTACTGTTGGCTAAGATGTGGGCTAAAGTACTTGCGCTCATTCCTCCAGGTGCGCATTATTTACCATTAAGGTAAATCTGAGCGACGCACAGCAGACTGCATTAAGTATATGTGCACTACACTCATCTACTATACAAGCTACAAGGTGGTAACTAGTACCTAATCAAGTGAACGGAGCATCTGTGTATGATTAAAATAAGCAATGGCTCCCAACGGTACATTATAGTGTTGGAGTAGTATATGGCTGCCAAGAGTAACCCAATAATGGGGCAAGGAGGGGGCTTGTGGAGGGAAGAAAACCTGTTGTAGGAAGACCAAGCAGCCTTGGAAGAGCGAACACGTCTTACAGGTGAAGGGTATTCCGGTCATTGGGTGTAGCACCTCAATATATAAAGACCCGGTGTTAAACAAGACAGAAGTCTAGTTTTTCATAACTTAAGACGAGTAAGAGGGAGCGTTACTCTAGTTCACATTTAAACTAAGCTAGGATCATCCTTTTCTCACTGTTCCAGTAATCTTTTAACCTCAATCGCCCAATATAATTTATTGTTTTAAAAGCTGGTAATGAAGTTAGTCGTGCGAGGTAGAAATACGTGATTATCTGCACCAGTGGGAAAGCACCTTTTGTCTGTAACGGAGATTTAGCCTCAAGACTGCAGTAAGCCATAAATTCTAAATTACTGACTACTGTAGTGGGGGAAAATATAATGAACATCTGTTCCCAATAGATTATACCGCTCGGTCTAAATTGCAGTTCTGCAGCAAGTCTGAGCACTCCCAGGAGCCCTGGTGGAACGAACACATGCCCGCAAAGAACAAAGTTAATCTCGGCACTTTCAATTACATTTTTCAAGAGGGTGGAGCACGAGTTCACTTTTTTTATTCTAATTACCCAATTTATCAATGGCGACTTCATAATTCTGCCCAGACTAAATACAGCCCACAATTGAGAGGATAAAGAATCTAATATTTGACGTCCAAGAGAGACTTTACCTATACGACTAGAATACCAAAGCAAATCATAGCGAGATGTATGGTGGAAGTAAGGTTTGCCTATAGAACCAATACGGCCTTTAACATTTACACCTAAAATTCTAAACTAGGTCGTCACTCGCCGTACATGTAATGCATAAGCCATCAATAAAAATAAGCCATATATAAATATTTAGGTGAGCAATTAAATAGAAATTTAGTTGGGGTTAATTAACACAAGCTCCACTACCAACCCGATGTATCTGCCCTAACACCTTCCCTATAATTACCTAACAACCCAACTATGAAAATAACGGGGTGGATAACGATAAGTTTCAAAACGAAGGGAAATAATACCAATGGTGACATATAAATAGCTTATGCCCCTTAGTTTATTGTTCAGTGTTGACGCCCAGTTCCAGGCAGGAGATCAGAGCTGGAACAGATATAGAAATCATTTACGGCCCTCAGAGCCAATAAAGCATTTAATTTATTGGGAACGCCTCAAGTGGAGCAGAGAGATGCACGATAACATACATGTTAAGTATTTAAGGACTTCCGGAACTCTGCACACTGGCATATCAAAATACTGGGGTGAGAGGTGGAGGTGCAAAATAAGCCTAGTGAAAACCATGGGCATTAAAATTACTATCAACATCTATACCTTTACCTTTGATGAGTTCCAAGTTTGGCCACTCGAGGGGCCCGGCCATGGGTCAGGCTTGTCTGGTGTCCCACTGCTCCACATATCCATCACAGCCTGGTTGATCTGGCACCTGGTGAAGATACTTGTCCAGACTATTCAACATCTTACCTAAAGATAAGCAATACTGGGGACAAGCGTAGAAGTCTTCAAGAGGAAACTAGACAATCATCTCCAAGTGTTATATCAACCAGGCTGTGTTGGCTATGTGGGCCCAAGGGTCGCCAACAGCAATAGTTTAATTGACCAGGCAAAAACCAGAGAAGCCTGGCTGAGGGAGCAGAAACTAGCGGAACTTAAAGATAATGCAACCTAAAGGTAACACCAAAGGAACTATGTATTAGTGTTTTTCCGTATCTAGTAGATCACATCCCTAGCGTTTACAATCAGCTAGCAAAATTCACCACAGTAATCATGATCTAAATCACTAACAGATCGTTCAACCAACTATACTGAACGAAATGAAAAGCTAAATTCTTCATAGTTTTAAGAAGAGGTATGACAAAAGGTCAAGAACCAATAATGCCGGTCTACTGTAGTTTAAGAGGCGTGGTCAGGAGCAGACAATCTCCTGGCCCCCACAAACAGTAGAGTACAATTCTGATTACAACAAAGATAAAGTACCCTGGAATACCCGGTGGTGGTGACAAGGCATCACGTGAGCGCTGCATGACGGGGATTTCCGGGGCCTACCTACACTTTCATTCTTCAATCTAACTGGACACAAGAATTGTCTCATTTATTCAAACAGGGATCCCATACGTTACCATTGTCAGGCTTTTTTTTTAAAAACACCACACCAGCAGTGTAAATGCTACAACAGTCAAACTGCAACTTACTGATCAGGGTAAGTAGGATACCACGATTACCTAACAGGTGCTTTGTCCTTGTACTGATTACCTTTGAATACTGTATTATCTACTAGGTGTTAATCACACTAAACCTACTATAATTTAGCCAATAGTTTTTCACCGGAGGGGTGTGTAAGGGTGTTCTTCCAAGGAATGTAAGAACTCCAAAAGAAAAAAAAAAGTGCACCTGATCAATACACTTCCACCCGCCAGCGAGCATGCCGGGCGCCAGCAAGATTAAGCTGTCTACACCTTCACCTCGAACCTACTAACAAATCTTTATAAATACGAAAAGAGAATGGATTTTTAGAATGAATATCCGAAGATCAACAATATCTTAGTGCCTAAACACTGGCAGAAACGAGATGCATGATCAGTCCTCCACTATGAAAAAAAAACTAACATAAAAGTTAAAGCTAAAGTAATCCATGACAATACAAATTAAGTTTTTCACCTTACAAAACGAATACACATTACTTAGTATAAAATAGCAAGTCAGTAAAAGCGACAACTAAAATAAACGTATCACAGGAGGAAAAGGGAAGACACGAGGGAAGCTGGGAAAGGGTCAGTTATTTTAATAGCAAAATTGGATACATCAGCAAGGGATTACTGCCCCATTCTATATGATAGTTACATAGTGGGAACAAAAGCTAGTCGTTTCCGCGTCTTATTCCATCATGCAGGATTAATTTCATTAGTGTTGAAATCTGTCAGCCTGAGCAGACGTCAAAGCAATGACTGACGTTTCATGGATGTATGGTAAGGTAAGGACAGAGAAATATGGGAGGAGGAGAGAGTAGGGTAAAGGAAGGACAGAGGGAGGGGAAGAGTGGGGGTGGGAGGTGAGGGGGAGGGAGGGATATGGGGGATGGAGAGGGATATGGGGGAGGAGAGGGATATGGGGGAGGAGAGGAATGGGGAGGAGAGGGATATGGGGAGGAGAGGGATATGGGGAGGAGAGGGATATGGGGAGGAGAGGGATATGGGGAGGAGAGGGATATGGGGGAGGAGAGGGATATGGGGAGGAGAGGGATATGGGGAGGAGAGGGATATGGGGGAGGAGAGGGATATGGGGGAGGAGAGGGATATGGGGGAGGAGAGGGATATGGGGGAGGAGAGGGATATGGGGAGGAGAGGGATATGGGAGAGGGATATGGGGGAGAGAGGGATATGGGGAGGACAGGGATATGGGGAGGACAGGGATATGGGGGGAGGACAGGGATATGGGGGGAGGACAGGGATATGGGGGGAGGACAGGGATATGGGGGGAGGACAGGGATATGGGGGGAGGACAGGGATATGGGGGGAGGACAGGGATATGGGGGAGAGGGGCGAGGAACAAGCCGGGGCGTGTCCACCAGCTCTCCCCTCCCCAATGCCAAACCACAACCTTCTATGTATGCAACCCATGATATTAAAATAGCTAGCTTTTGTTTTCACAACGGAAATATCATGGAATAGCCGCACTGGGTGCACTAGTCTTAAAATTATCTACAAAATTATATATTAAAGGCCCCGGACACCCACTTTCTTTATAATTTCTAACAACTACAAGCTGAAAACATGACATCACTGGGTAAAAAGAAAACTTTTGGATGACTTGTGTATCCTTGATATAGATAGTTTATTATAATAGGAATCAACCCAAACCTTTGACATACTGATATAATATACGTAATGGTAAGGTTCTGATACGTGTCCTCAGGCGGATTCTTCCATTAACAGACTCCAATGCTAAGTCTAATAGATGTCAAAATACAAGGGTATAACTAACAAACTAAGAATAATAAGTAAACAGGAGTAAATTACCGGATTACAGCAGTGTGGAGATAACAGCAGAGGTGATTATCACTGGGACAAAGCAAAGGTGTGATAGTACTGTAGTAGTAATTTCATGCATGTTAAATGAATAGGTAGGGTAGATAAGTAGTGCACAGATGCTAGTATCAACGTGCGCAGCACTGAAGTGTCAGTAATGCTATAAAATATTTAACTTACAAGGGTTTATGATGCAGCGCAGGTCGATTGCCCCCGAGCTAGAGGCGTCTGCGGGAGAGGTGTCACACTCAACGTTAGAGCCGCCGTTGGCTTGAACTCCTGTTACAACCGATTCAGACTCCATTTTGTCAAATATATCCAGGGTAAATCAGCGCACGAAAGAAAAGGAGACACTTTCACACAGAGAGCGAGCACTACACTCCGTCGCCAGCGCCCGTTGAGCGACCAGTGTGTGACAATGTCTGACGGTCAACTCAAATGACGCAGTTTGGGTTTCCGCCGATAGAGGGCGAGCGGCCGGCAGGATGCGCTCTGTTGCTGCGCACACTCAACCTCCATCTTTTACCACTCTGCTTTAGTTTTACACCTTATTTTAGAACTAACATTATTAAAAATGAGAAATATGAAATGTCATATTATATATAGTGCATATTTACAAATTCTACATGAAGAACAAGAGGAATAAGTTTGCTTGTGGCAGGAGTGAGCTCCACTAGTTTAGAGGACTGGCAGGTAGCAGTGACGTCAGGATGGGTGGGTAGGAGAGGTGGGTGACGGCCACCAATCCTTACCAAGTGTCAGAATCTGACAGCAATAACACATACTACGGACCTGTTTAATTCCTTGGGCACTATACTTCTAACCAACATTTTTCTGCACTAGACAAGTATTATAACATTCAGCATGGCCAATCACAACAAACATTGAGTCTACAAAACATTTTATCATTAAGAAAAATCTTCGTTCACGAGAGGGCAAGGTTGTAGCCAAAGGGTGGATATTATGAAATATTTAGAACTATTGAAACAGGAGCTATATCAATTATTTTAGATTAAAAGCTGGTCCATCGTGGGCAAGGATAAGCCAGAAAAATAGTCATTAATACATCTTCACTTGAAAGATCCTACAGTTCGGCATAAACAAAGCATCAACAATGAGGATGACAAGACACTTGGTATGTGGTGGCAGCGCGAGTCAAGGTTACTATTATATTCGTGGGAAAGCGCTAAACCCGTTGTGGTCATACAGCGCCTAGGGAATGGCCGGTAATCAGGTTTGATCCGAAGAGGTTAGTTCAATTCCGTGAATCAGAGTCCTTCAATAGCTTCAAGGATCCTCCCTGGACGGCGAGTCAAGCTTATTCAAGGTTGTCAACGGTTACCATGGCATATATATATATATATATATATATATATATATGTAGAATTCAAGAGCAGGCGAAATATTCAAACACTGATCTCTCCGACGAGTTCCGTCGCAGAGATCAGTGTTTTATATATATATATATATATATATATATATATATATATATATATATATATATATATTATAATATTAACAGTTCTGTGGAATCATCGTCCCCAAGGCCCGATCTCAGACCAGACATCAAATTGGAAATAAATAGTATAGAAATAAAAACCACACAGGAAAGTAAAATGTATACCGAATGCAAGCCTAAGTCTGTATAATTTGCCTTTTACATGTTCATGAGAAAGAAAAAAATAAGCAATCCTGCCACGGTGACAAGATAGCGATTTATATTTATGACAGTAGCCCCTCCCTAGATCAGGTGGTTTTACCTTTAATAGGAAGTGGGGTGCCTTAATGTTGTAGAGCTCTTTATCTGGGGAATCTAAGTTACCCTGCCTCGCCTCGGATCAAATCTAATTACCTCCCATTCCTCGTGCACTAAATCATAAGAGTTCAGCGCTTCCGAACAATAATAATACTCTCTCAGGATGGTGGTTGTCTACCAAAGTCACTTGAAAAATATTCCTACACCGGTGTAGTTGTGAGCAAGGCTGGCAAGAGCTCGCTGGGCAGTGGCCAACACGACAAGCATGCACTACACTAAGCAACATCAACCACCTCACTCTATCCAAGAAAGGGAAAGTTACCCAACCAGATAACTCTCGACACTCTACATTATGTCACAGTAACCTGCACCGCATACTAGTAATGAGGTACGAAACACTTAAAAATCTGAACCTGACCGTCTTTAAGGAAAGGAGGATTAAAGCAGATACGATAACTAAAGTAGTATGCAGTTCTATAAAGGATCCACAAGGTAATAGGAACAAACTGCCCGAAAAAGAGAGATCCAGGAACAAAGAAGTGTAAATGTAGTAGAAGAGAAATTAAAGGATTTAAATTAGAAGAAAAATTCTATACACGGTTTCAAGAATAGGTTCCAAAGCAATGTCAGTCAAGGTAGCTCGTGAAACTAGGTCAGGAGATTAACACTGACCTACTATTGTAAGCTGAACTAGGCAACCGCATGAACTATAGGGAGAACTTACAGGTACAATTATTAACGTCTAATTAGTGAAAGTACAAACTCATTAGCAGATATTATCTTTAAAGATACAGTGAAGAACATTATGACAGTACGACAAACCAAGTCACTTGAGTATCAATATAATATATGCGAGAGTATAACTACTGACGAAGATGCAGATATATATACTATATATATGCTACCTGTTCAGAACTAACTATAGTCTAGAAACCTGTCTACTGGAAAAAAGTTTAATCAAATAACTAAATATTAAAAAAAAAGTGCACAGATATTACAGTAGAAGGAAATTATTATTATTATTATTATTATTATAATCAAATAGAAGCGCAGTAGAAGGAAAAAAAAAAAAGTCGAATCTCATTTTTAATGCATCTGTGACCAGTTTCTTAACACGAAGCATTGTTATTGTTCTTCAGTGTTCTACGACTTTTTAAAAAGCTTTGCCCACATTTGTGTTGCCTCAGTTTCACATGGATGTTTTAAGTTGTTGAATCACTTTGCACTAAGTAGTTCATGAGTTAAATACGTTTAGTATCTTACATGTCGGGTGCAGATCCCAATGTCTTCTTATAAAAAATAAGTGCTTTGTAGCTTTTCCTTGCACCCTCTCCAGTTAATGTCTTTTACGTAACACAGGACAGCATTTTAAAATTGAGGTCTGAAGAATTTAATTTTTTTTGTTGTTCTTTAAGAGATTTCCAGCTATAAAACAGCCAATTAGCTTTGCTGATCATAGCTTGAAATTAGTATACCTTTTGCTGCAAATGGGAGTGGCACGAGTAGGCAAGGACAGTTCATGAATATGAAGTATCAAAAAAGTGGAGCAAATGTGTCTGGAAGATCTAAGGAGGTTAAAAAAAAACTAGTAGTAATAATAGTTACAGTGGAAGTAGTTAAAAAAAAAAAACGCTAAACCTTAGGGGCCATACAAGTGGAAATTGGAGGTCTAATGCGGTTGTCACTGCTGCAAGACGCTGACATGCTAAGTGTCTGCCAGAGTTGTCATAATTGTTTTTCATTAAGACACTAACAAGGTAAGCAAAACATTTTATTGCAGGTTAATATTAGTATATAACAATTATAATAAAAAAAGAAGCGCTAAACCTACAAGGGTCATATAGAGAAAGTATAACAAGCATTGCAATAACATTCGGTCAAGGATGCAGATTTCCCTCTCCATTTTATATCATTCGATTTTTGAGGCAATTTGTGTAAATCGCGAAAATTGGGTCGAGGATTAATTCCCGAATAACTAGACTCATTTTACTCAGAGTCTAGACCCTTCTCCGTTTAAAACCTCCCTTGCTGTTGTCTACTGGCGAGCCAGTCATTGATCCAGGCCTCGGCTCTGTCTTCCATACCAATGCGTCTTTATTCTGACCAATAATTTTCGATACGGCAACGTGAAGACCTGAAACGAAAGGTTCACTACATTTGTTGGAACTTTTATCAGTTTTTCAATACTATGCATAATTTAAGAATTTTGGTACAATCTTAGGCAGGATCTTTTAATTCTAAATCCTGGCCCAAGGAAGGGCTGTGAAAGTAGGGAAAACTCTCGAAACTCGTCAAAGGTATGTTTATTTTCTGATGTCAAGCTAATAGAACATAAGTTGATAACACTGGCCCTGACTCCATTTCTTGAATACTGGAATAATACTCTGTATGCTAGTTTCCAATCGTGTGCAAATTTACCTTTTAATGATTCCTAAATATTACACTGGTAAATATTACACTGGTATCTAGATTTTGTTTTCAGCTAGCAATTTCATCCAGCCTACTATATTAATGTTCAGCTAGTGATATTTAGAGTATCAATTTCAGTTCAGACACTCAAGAGCTGAAGGTCTGCTTGTGTACCAGAGTCATTTCTGTTACTCCCTTTAAGACAAAGGGCATCTTGATGCTAGCAAAGAGCTGTTGATTTAATGAATTGGAGTTGCCATCCTAAATAAAACCCGATTTCCCATTCCTCCATTATTATTCCATAATAATAAATGTTGATTTTAGTCAGTCTAATACTGCCACTATTTAGAAGATACTATCACTGCTTTTACCTCTTATTTTCTTTGATTTGTTTTTGTTTTGTCTTGCGTTATCTCTTCAACCACATGTAGTTTGTACGGTTGTTAGGGTTATCAATATTTTTTGTATGAATATTTTAAAACATCATTCGACATTCAAACAGTTTTGGGTTTTATCGTAGTCTACCTTGCTGGGATTTTTTTGTCAATATATCTGTAATGTTTTGAAAATCTACTTCACATTTATTCTACGTTGTTTGCATCCTGCAGATCGATACAGTGGTGGCGCATTCTTGGTGGTGATGGTAGTGGCGACATTCTTGGCGGAGATGTTAAGCTTAGTACTAGAGCCAGCTAAGTTGCAGCACCATCAGTGCAACTTAGACAACAAACTTGTGATTTCCAACAATTTCAGAGTATCCCTAGTCACCACCAGCAACACTTGACTATACATCCTGTATCCTCTAACGTTTTCCCAGTCATCAGGAAAATACAGACAAATTTAATCACTACTTTGGCTTGGACCTCTATTCCTCTACCTGAATTTTTTACCCAAATCTGTTCAATATATAATTTTCCAGCACCTTTCTCCCACTTGTCCTCTACTCAGCACCTGTCCAAGTAACATCGCTTCCCTCGTTGCTTCCGGATTCATGCCAGACTCTGCATTCTGCCTCCTCTTCCCTCCTACATACACCACTCACTACACCTGAGTCAATAACATTCAGTTACTAGAGTACAACTCTTTTGATAGATTGAAAATTAAATACGTATATAAAAATTACGCGTCACGCTACCTTGAATAAGTCAATCACAAACAGGGGTTTCCGAGTTAGATATGAAAAACATACCAATCAAGTTCATTCATGGTAAAAGTAGGCTGCTTCGCAAGACAACCCACGTAAACTATTTAGAAGTACTATTAACTTTGCATCACATTTTTTTAATGGATTAATAAGGGCTTGCTTCAAAAATGAACATTGGATGTCAACTCGTAAACAAGAAGACGTGTGCCTAGGATAGTCTCCTGACTGGTGGAAACGGTATTGGGGAAACATTTTGCAGCAAATGGCTTCTTCAGTCCTAATGAGGAAGCCACCTGTAGCGAAACGTTTTCTTCATGCCTTGATCAGTGCAAGTGTCTTACGTACACCTGACTACACCAACTCCAGGTCGTTAGCAGTGAGAGAACCAACTAAGAACTTTATAGTAATTTCTACACTGTAGAGATTTTAAACCCTTTGAGAACATTAGTTGTGTCCAACTCTGCTGAACACACCATCTGTCTGGACGACTAATCAATGAGAATATAAATCACAAAACGGGTGGGGATGGAACTCACGGGAGGAGAGACCTGTGATTTGTTTGCTATCGTATTATTGCATATTCGTGAGTAATGAGAATCTAAAATTAGTTCTGCAACATTGTAAGGCTGATTAAGATAATATTTTTCACGCCAAAGATCTATACAGAGATGTTGTAAGAAAATTAAAGCCAAGAGCGTGCTTTCCTAGGTGTAAAGCTTATCGATGAGGGTCATCAAGGTTTGTCATCAACTAAAGAATACAACGTGGCTGTACAGTAATACTTTAAAAAAATTCTCGTGTATGTGCATACTATATATATATATATATATATAATACTATATATTAATATTATATATATATATATATATATATATATATATATATATATATATATATATATATATATAATTAATATATTAAACATTGACCCCTGCAACCACATATAGGCGAGTACACAGTGTATATACCACTAAAAAATACGGAAAAAATAAATGGAAAATACGCGTTTTACCAGTAACACAATATATTGTTACACGATCTAAAAATAAATTATGAGAGGGCATGGAGAAACCTCTAGAGCACTGGCGTTATAATTCACCGTAGCTACTCCTTCCATCCTCGACGCTGACAATTTTCTTTAAGTCTTTTACGTTTTCTATGTTGATCTAAGAGGAGCCTCTGCTT
Source organism: Cherax destructor (assembly GCA_009830355.1). Taxonomy (NCBI): domain Eukaryota; kingdom Metazoa; phylum Arthropoda; class Malacostraca; order Decapoda; family Parastacidae; genus Cherax; species Cherax destructor. Next base: position 295,107 of record WNWK01000901.1, read on the forward strand.
AGTCAACCATCATAATTATGTTTATTAATACAGGTACACAAATAGTTACAATTTATAAGAATTGATTACCTGCAACATCAAAAGCTTTCAGGATCTTATGTTAAGTTTTTATTTAGGCCTTGCAAACTTTAAATAAAACAATCCAAGATAACTCTATTAATAAAGTCACACATGCACTTCATTCCGATTCTTGCAAATTTATTTACGTTTCTATACATATTTTATTTCAACGGACTTTACAAAATGTATGTGGGATACACAAGTTCTAAAACAATACGGAACAAGTGTTGTGGGCACACAAGGTTCTAAAACAATACGGAACAAGTTTAGTGGGCACACACAAGATAATCTAAAATCACTGGAACTTCCAGCTCGATTCTCTAGCAATTTGGTCATATACATAGGTTTAAAACAAGACTTACGGAACAAGTGTTGTGGGCACACACAAGGTTCTAAAACAATACGGAACAAGTGTTGTGGGCACACACAAGGTTCTAAAACAATACGGAACAAGTGTTGTGGGCACACACAAGGTTCTAAAACAATACGGAACAAGTGTTGTGGGTACACACAAGGTTCTAAAACAATACGGAACAAGTGTTGTGGGCACACACAAGGTTCTAAAACAATTAGGCTAATAATATAAAAAAATACGTAAAATTACAGGGAAACTGCTCTTATTAACCATAAAATTAACACCAATTAAGTCTAAGGAAGAATTTTTTTTATTTTTGTGACAACCTAAATTAAGTCAAGAACAAAGCTAGCTACTCTCCTCGATTAAAGACTTGTAAAGTGGCCATCAGAGGGTGTGAAGAGATTGTGTGTTGCAGAGTGCTTGTGGTGTGACCTCTTAAAATCTTCATAAAGACCTGATAAAAGATTTTAACAGATCGAAATGCAGTGTAAATAAAAGCTCTTCCTGCAAATGGGGGAGCCCTGGACTCTTGATCCAAGGAATTGGAGCTCTTTTTCCTCCTTTGATCGAATCTTATTACCTATTACTGAGGCGCTGCATCACCCCTACGTTCCATTACCACATGAATATAATAAATAAAATGGGGTGAAGAAATTCGAACCTGATGTCTGGTGGTGCTAGAATAACCAGTCTGGCGTCTTAGCACCGCCAGCAGTGCTGGTCATTCTATCTCCGCAAAGAAGCCGGTTCGAACCTCGTCACGCCATCTGATCTACATTTCGTAGATTACAAACGGAGCACATTATTGAAGACATTGTTGCCAGACCAGCATCAAGTTCACCACAACACTGACTACGCCTATCTATATTAAAACAATTTTTTTTATTATTATTTGAGCTTCATTAATTTGATACCACTGCTGTGGCTTTCCTGACTTTATTGAAGTATTATTCTTTGATAGTGTTTCATATTAAGAAAAAAAAACATTAAATTTATAATACTAGTTTGATTTCGTCCCTTAAAAAATTATCAAATGTTGCAAATTACTTTATACTGTGCAAGTATCAGTCTTAAAAATTATAACAATCTAATTTCCAGCAACATATAATTTATATTAAGAGCAACTTTTCAGTAGGTTATGATAAATGAAACTAACATGCATTACAAAACAATTATGATGAAAATTGCACTCTCAAACTGCATTTGATCATTATTTTAAAAATCGTATGTAACTTAGACGAATGTTGCATTTAAGCTACGACAGGAACTGCATTGGCATTTGGTTTGGTTACCAAGACTAGCATTGGGCGGTAGATGGGGAGTCCAAGGATGAGGGAAAGCGTGGGGAGTGTATTAGTCAGTGAATATTTCCCTCTGGTCTTACTTATATGATACTCTCAGTGGAGTTCTTGGTTATAAGAGATGACTCACCTTAACATACACATTCAACCGTCACTTTCCTCTTAAATAATAATGAAACTAAGGATATTATGCAAGGGAAAACAATACAACAAATTATCCACAGAAAAAAACCCAACAGAAAAATTCTAAACTAATCAAATTGGATTTTTTTGCGTACCTGGAATACATAAATGTCCTCTGTATTCTCCGGTGCAGGAATTCACAACCTTTGGATATTTACCACACTACGGAAAATTTCGCATTTTCGATGGTCCGGGAATCATCATCCATACCCTTTTCCCTCCCATGGTCCTGTCTGAGTGCAGGGAGGGGTAGTTGATGGCAGCTACCAGACCTTGACGGCCAGACAGGTGGAAAAACTCGCATCCATCTCTCTCCTCCAAGTCTTATGAATAAAGTATTACCAGTGTAGTGGGGAAGAAAGCACTCGTACCCACGTGGGAATGAATGCTCACACACGCCAGTCTATACGCCACTAAAAGTCTAGTAGAGATCCCAAATAACCAAAGCAAAGTATATAAAGAACGTTACACATATAACCCGCATATAAGAGCTTATGACGACGTGTCGGTCCGACTTGGACCATTTACAAGGTCGTCATAAGCTTCTCTCTATGTGCGGGTTATTTGTAGATTGTTCCAGTCACGGTATTGTGCCTTACTGTTCTTTATATAAATAACGCACTCGCCTTTCAAGCGAGTGTGGCATGTGAAATCTTTTTTTGCATTATAGTTCCCTGGGAAACATTAATTAAGGCACTAGCACGTAGACCCCAATCTGTTACACTTGCATCCTCTTTAACACTAGGGTAATTAATCCTCTCCTATATCACCTTATAGTTCAGCACGGATAAATCAACCAACGATGCTGCTGCATACCTGTCATAGGACAGGTAACAATAAACCTTACGACAAAGACCCGTGTCATAAAACTTCCCCCTCCCCCCAGAAGACTTACGAAAATGCAAACAACTGCCTATGAATAATTTTCTTACAACCAATGCCTTTATTCACCTGGAAGTTTCAAAAAATGTTTTAGTTTACCAAGGTAATTTGGAAAGAGAAGGATTATCGATGACTGAGAAGCTCTAATGTCTCAAGTGAAATGGTGACACTTGATCACAACAGTGTCACTATTACATCCGCGAGGAAAATGATAGAATGGATAACGAGAACTTTCAATACAAGGGACACCATGCCAATGATCCTAAGTCATTTGGTCTCTCTAGGCCGGAATACGGCTGTACACTAACAGTCCTATTCAAGGCCGGTGAAATTGCAAATCTAGAGAATGTACAGACAACCTTCACTGCACGTATTAGTTCAAACACTTAATTACTGGAACGTTTACACAGGTGAGAAAGATCATACTCTTCACCTGGAAAATCCTAGACCCTAGAAGGACTGTCCCAAATCTGAACACAAAAATCACTCCCTACAAAAAAACAAAAGATTAGGCAGAAGGTGCAACATACCTCCAATGAAAAGTAGGGGTGCCATGAGTACACGGAGAAAAACACAATAAGTGTCCAGGGCCCAAGACTGTTCAACAGCCTCCCACCATACATAAGGGGAATTATGAATAGACCCCTGGCTGTCTAAGAGAGAATTGGACAGATACCTAAAGTGAGTTCCCGATCACCGGGCTGTGGTTCGAACGTTGGATTGCGTGCGACCAGCAGTACCAGCCTGGTTGATCTGGCCCTAATCCACTAGGAGGCCTAGTCGAGGACCGGGCCGCAGGGGCGTTATCCCCCGGAAAACCCCAGGTAGATTTCAGGAAAAAAATAAATATGTTATCCCTACTTCTGCTTTCCTCCCTCCACACAACATGAACACACGCGCTGTCTGACTCTGGTAACGGCTATCGCCAATCGGTATATGCTCTTTAAATTCTAACTCCTCCAGTGACCCAGAAGAGAACTGGAAGGTACGTTGTGAGCAGAGAAATATAGCGGCCAGCCCTGGAGGTTTGTACAGTCTGCATTTATATTATTACTCTTAACACCCACTAGGACACCAAGCAGCAGGTGTGGGGCTCCACGCTAATGACGACAATATAGATTACGAGTGGAGCTGGTGGTAAGGTAGGGGTTGAACCGTGGCCAACACGCGCCCAAGCTGCTCTCCCCTTCATCCCCACCCCACCCCAACCCTTCACATATCTCTTCACCACTCCCCCGTCCACCGCACTCCCAATATCATGACTAGCATGCACAAGCGCTTCATGGGTTGGCCTGGCAGCAGGCACGCAAAACAGCAGGTGGAGGGAGGTATAGAGGGGCCAGGGGGGTAGGGGGACGGTAGAAGGGAGGAATGGTGTTAGGAGGAGAGGCGGACATATTGGGGAAGTGGTAAAGCAGAGAGAAGAGAGGGAAAGGAGACTGGAAAATAAGTGGAAAATGGCAAACTATCGAGGGAATGGGAAAAGATACTTTTAAATAAGAAAGCTGGATATGAATTTAAGTGAACAATCTGCACCAAATTTGCAACAAAATGAAAGATCAAGAACAAATAAGGGCGATGACAGTAGTCGATTCAGTAGAAGAAATGCAAACTGCTAAATACTAATTTTCACTGTTTGCATACAGATATTTTTCAGGATTAATAGACCATCTTAGTACATGCAAAATACCAGAAACACGTTTAACAAAAATGACAACGAACGAAAAAAAATACAATACAGTAGTGAAACATTTTATTCAAGGTCAAGATCCAGGATATCTAATCTGATATGCTCAGATTTGTCATGGAAATATTATAATGATGGGGAAGCGCTAAACCCGTAGGGACCATATAGCACCTTTAGAATGGAAGGTAATCAGGTTTGATCTCAAGAAAAGGAGGATAGTTCTAATTCCTTGGATCCAGAACCTTCCACCAGTATCAGGGCACCCTGAAGTTCAGGTTTAAGACACTAGGGTATGTGGGGAGGGATGATCCAAGTCTCACCTGGCTATGGAGATCATCCCTCCCTCTTAAATAACACAGGTTAGCACTTCTAAGTAAGGAATTAAATTAATTGTCATGTTGAATGAATAATGGATTACTCTTACACATTCATCACTCGCACTGACTCTCACATACAGGCACGCACACAAGCACAAAAACAACTTCTCAACCCCCCTGCAAACACAACTAGGTAAACACAGATGTTAGGAAGCATTTCTTCAGCCACAGAGTAGTCAGGAAGTGGAATAGTCTAGAGAAAGATATAGTGGAGACAGGAACCATACATAGTTTTAAGACAAGGTATGATAAAGCTCATGGAGCAGGGAGAGCAGAGACCCAGTAGCGGACAGCGAAGAGGCGGGGCCAGGAGCTGAGTATCGACCCCTGCAACCACAATTAGGTGAGTACAACTAGGTGAGTACAGAGGCAGCGTGCCTCTTTACGTCCCGTGCACTCCTCAAATGTCAGGAGGAAAGAGCGTGAAAGAAGATGGCGGAGAAACGCCGAAAAGCAGGTGAAGAATATTTCTTCCTACAGGTTTTAATAAGAGCATATCATGATGATTCAGACTTTTGTGATGCGGAGGAGGATACAGTGTCGCAGGGACTAGTGTACTGACAAGCCTGACATACAATGTAGCTCTGTGAAGGTGTTGCAGTTACCAGTATACTGACAAGCCTGATTCACTCTGTTGCTCTGTGGATTATTGCTGCTAACACCTGCTTACCACACGTGTTCCTTCACATGTATACCAATTTTTACTTCCACTTGTGACTCAGTCGATGGTGAGGAATGTGGTGGAAGGCAGCCAGGCGGAGTCCCCAGTGTTGTCTTGACGTGTGGAAAACTTGTGAGACGAAGGAATGGACAGTGACTCACCCAGGAAAAACTGAAGAGCACGGAAGTGTCTAGAGAAGAGAGGGAACAGAGGAGCGGGAGTAAATGAAGAGAAAAAGAGCCTGAGTTATGTTGAGACTTATGAGTCTTATGTTGTCTACCACAATGGTAGACAAAATAACAATCCTCACACTGCCACTCTCTAGACATGTCCTTCCAGGGGGCGACTTCATGCCGGTGAAGAGCTATTGATCCGAGGAATTGGAGTTGCCCTTCCCTTCTAAGGATCAAACCTGTGTGCATCCTAATCCCCAGGAGCTGTATGACCCAACGGGTTTACAGCTTCCGTTAATGTAAGAGGCTATCACGGAAAACAAGGCTTTTGCTTATACTGTAATCATCAATACCACCAAATCTGAACAGATTTTTGCCTGATAATCAAATATAAAAGACAGAACTGAAGAACTGACGTTATACTGTGAAGAAAATTACGAACTTCTAAAGAGCGACGCTGCTGCTGCTGCTGCTGCACATTAATTAATTAGTGTCGCCTGGGCGGCTAGTGTATTGTGCAGCCACAGCTCATCCTGCGAGTGCTTGTGCAAAAATACCATTAACAGTCACAATGGGGTGTAATATATATATATATATATATATATATATATATATATATATATATATATATATATATATTATATATTAATACACACATTACGTATATAATATACATATACACATACATGGTTAACAACTTTCAAACAGGCGAAATTATTTACTAACATTATATATCTGTCCACATCAGGACTCGAACCTGCAAACTATCCCTCAGAGTACACAGTGCTTTATCCACAACTGGAATCTGGCGTTGTGGATAAAGTACTGTATACTCTGATGCCGAGTTTGCAGGTTCGAGTCCTGCCGTGGACAGAGATAATGTTTGTATATACATATACACCTACACACGGGGGGGGGGGAGTTAACTGATAGCTCAAGGCTTTTTTGTGTTGCAACACGAAAGGCCTAGAGCTATCATTCAACTCTCCCGTGTGGTTCTTTTGCATCTTCTATCACTTGTCCGTGATTATAAGTTATGGAGTCTGCCTTTTCCCCATCTTTATCCAGGGTATTTCTCCTTGACCGTCCTGAGGCTGCAGAGATTATTTCCTGATATTTCTGTGGAACATCTGTGCAACTTCCAACTGTGCCCCCGCGTGTATCAGTTCGCCTTTCCACCCTATGACGCAGTGTTGGAGTGGCTGGGCTGACTACAACACATCACAGTTAAGTCTACAGGAACTGATCCACCGTTACCTTCCTTCAGGTGCTGCTACACGCCGGAAACCAATTATCTTCCGCTCCCACTCCCGAGAACATAACATCTCTACACAGCTACTATGGAGGCACCAATAACACCTGCATCCGCTATTAACAGTGACGCCCTCAGTATTTTCTTAAATACATGACCATGTGACATTTTCTGCATGACTCCATAAAATTATAAAAAAAAAAAAAGTAAACTTGAGGTATGTGACTGTCGAGTAAGTTGACTACACAGAGTGAGGTACCTACACTACCGCCACTAGCACAGTCTACAGGTGTCTCACTAGCCACTAGCACAGTCTACACGTGAGTACCTACTACCGCCACTAGCACAGTCTACACAGTGAGGTACCTACACTACCGCCACTAGCACAGTCTACACAGTGAGGTACCTACACTACCGCCACTAGCACAGTCTACACAGTGAGGTACCTACACTACCGCCACTAGGACAGTCTACACAGTGAGGTACCTACACTACCGCCACTGGACAGTTACAGTAGGTACCTACACTACCGCCACTAGCACAGTCTACACAGTGAGGTACCTACACTACCGCCACTAGCACAGTCTACACAGTGAGGTACCTACACTACCGCCACTAGGACAGTCTACACAGTGAGGTACCTACACTACCGCCACTAGAACAGTTTGTCCACCACAGTTCTTTGGTTCATCTCTTCCAAACGATAGTTATTCACTTTTTCCTAAACACAGTTGTCGGTCCTCAACAAAGTTACAAGTGTGTCGCAAAACACAGTTACCAGTCTGTCTAGGACAACTTTCTTAAACAGTTTATGTCAAACTTGCAGAAAGTAAAAACTGCTAGAAATACATAGTTCCGAAACTAGAAAATTAATACAGAGGTACGAACAGCAAGACAAAGATCACAAACTAGTTAGTTTTAATATCTCCTTAAAAATATAACAATTCCCACGATCCTGTAGAAGCTGCCTAATTATTAGTATTATGTTCACGAGGAAGCGCTAAATCCGTAGGATTTATACAACACCTGGAAAATTAAAGGTAATCAAGTTCGAGAAGGGAAGAGGACAGCTCCACTTCCTTGGAGCAAGATCCCAACATCATGAAAGCATTTACAAAGCAACATACATGTCAGGCAAGCATATATGACGCTACTAGGATGACGCTACTAGGATAAACTAAACAGTAAAACACAGACAGATTTAATATTAATATTCATGAGGGAGCGCTAAACTACATGGGTCCGACAACTGGGGAACGAGATCAGGTTCGATACAAGGAAGGAGAGGATAGGTCCAATTCCTTGGATCAACGAGGAATTGGACCATATATAGCCTTTAAGCAAGTTATTTATAGGTTGAAAAATTTCAGAATTGCCTTATGAACTATTGTTAAAAAAACTCAAGCGTTAAAGTGGTATTAAGGAGTGTAGGAACCTAAGACTTACCCAGAAGATTTTTAACAGGTTGCGATATAGGATTAAGATTGGCCAAAATGTACAAGTTCATTTGAATTTATGTAAAAAGACTACTTACTGATGACAAGAAATGTCCCACAATAAATATTTATTTCCACACTGGAGTTTCACTTATTTTTAGTAACTTATTAAACAACAAATACGAATTTTTTTTTGAGGACGACAGTACTAGTAACTGTTTTCAAACATTAAAACCAAATTAGTCACCAGGATCCTACATACGGTTTTCAGAACATCAAGAACTTAAAGACTAACTAATGCCTTACTAAAACACTGCAAACTAATATCGCGCCAGACAAGTGTTAGATGGTCAAACAAACAGATACTTTCAATTAGCGCCAGCATCAGTGTTTACTGCAGCGCCAAATTACTAGAATCAATAATAGCGCCTGAACCTTGATGATAATTTTATCAATTAGTTAAAACGGCGTTTTGCGTTCTTTCTTGTATATACGTGTTGCGTGCGTGCGTGTATGTATGCATGCATATTTTGTGTGCGCGCGCGCAATAAGCAAGAACTCATTTAAAATTAAGTCTTTCTTATTTGAAGTTGTACCTCTGGCCGATCTTTATGGTAGTTCAGCTCTTGAAGAACGGTTTGAAGTTAGACTAGTCACCCAGGCTGTTGCCGCCAGCTCTCTGTAGACCATTATAACCTAGCTGATCTAGCATTTGTTTCTAGCAGAGGGACAATAGTGTCCCAGACTGTTCGAGTATAGCTTTCAATTGTGTTCCACACAAAATACCCCAAAACTGGCGGCACACAGTATTAGAGGAATAGATCTCTAATGGATCCAGACGTAGCTGACATTCATGCATCCCCCCCCCAAAAAAAAAAAATGTAAAGCGCTAAACTCATGTGGGTCATTCAACGCAAGGAACTGCACCTCCGTCTGATAAAGCAAGACACTACTCTCGCAGCCAGATTCTCCCCACATAAATGGAGATCTCCAGGTGGAGACCCGTTACTAGTACCGTTTCACAGGTCAGAATCAGTGACCCTTTGATTTCTCAAGAAGCAAACGCAAGACGAGTTGAGTTTGCAGCTCCTGTTGAGTTTGCTTCTTGAGATAATGCGACTTACTCCTGGTCTCCATACTACAGAGTACATATTAATTCATTGGACATTAGAACGATTGAGAACCTTGAACCTACTCTTAAAAGACGCAGAATGATTAAGTCATGACTGAGTAAACAGTTTATATAAACAGGCGTTATGAATATCTAACCAAGAACGAATTTAATGGATTGAAATTGTATAAATTCAGATTTAGAAAGGATATAGAAAAGTACTACTTCTGAATAGTTTCAGGCGAGTGGAACAATATGCCAAGTATGGTCACTGAAGTTTATAACTGAGTAAGGACCTCCCTAGCATGGGTCAGTGAATCTGGGTAATACAGCCACATGTGAAAAAGTTAGGAAAGAAAAGTCAAGATTGCTTGAACTGTAGTCGGACATTGTCTACGAACCTAACGTAATGTTACCTATCCTAGCTTAAATTCATCAAATTTGTTCTGTGACTATTTACCTGTGAAGATCTGCCACCGAGCCAGTAGACACACTGCAGTATTCTCCATTCTTATAAGAACATAAGAATGGAGGAACACTGCTACTCAAACTTGAATGACTCATACATGGCAGGTTGCTCCACTAGTCTGCAATTCGAGATGACGTTCTTGTATTCAATGGCTATTTGAAAGCTTCTTAAAAACAGGCGGTAACTTTCAGAGCCAAAGGTCACTCGAGACAAATTTAGTGTATGTGATAGTTGGTTGTTGATATGCCGAGTGTTTTAACACTCGGGTTGAGAGGGTTCACCTCACGTGGCAAAACATTCTCGCACCACCAATCATACTCCTCACGATTTGAATGTTTACACATTAGGTTCACCCACATTACCTAACATAAATAAAATAGTATTTGTTAAGAAACTTGGCGGGGGGCTCAACGGATTGCTTTACTATGTCAATTTCCTCAAGAGGTTCCAAACGTCAGTTCTCGAGGCTTCCTGTAAATTTAGAAACATTACTGTCTTTAAAGTTACATATACCAATAAAGTTTATTTACTAACAAATAAGCAGAAAGAGGTAGGTGAATGTAACTAGGAAACGTTCAGATCTTCACGATTATCAGTGGCGGTGGTGCAAGAATTGTTGGCAGGTGAAAGTAGAGGTCACAGTCAGCCAGACATTTTCCTGAGTCACGCGCCGCCATGACTCACCACACTGGAAAGCTTCCATGCCATTTACCATGACAGAGAGAGACAGGAGGCCAGGAGCCGAGTCTCGACCCCTGCATCCACAAATAGGCGAGTCCAGAGACAGAGAGACAGTAAAGCTCTATCTTTATAGATGATTCACCTTGAACAAGCCCGCCCAAGGTTAAGTTTTTACCAGGTCTGGATTCACGGACTCCGTTCCCATGGTGTCTCCGTGTCTAACAGCATATATAGGAAACACCGAAAGTAACTGGTTCACAGTCAGGCGGAAGAATAACATGGTATGCTTAATTAAACCCCAGGTCAATATATTATTATGTGCAGCAGACAACGCTGAAGCTTTAGTGCCCTTGGTATTAGAGGTGTGTTGGGGTGGGGGGATACATTGGCCCAGGGGCTGGGAGAGGGAGAAGGGAACACCAGGCCGACCAGACAACACTGTTACCATGGAAACGCTTCCAGCAGCGATCGTTGCTCTTCTATATACGTGCTCTGCACTCATTCGCACGCCAGCACAAGCGCGCCCGCCCACGCGCATATATGAACAGGTGCGCAGACATGCACGAGACATGTAAAAACAGGACTGACTGACAAAAGTGTGACTGATAAAGCTGACTGATAGGGCTAGAGTTTCAGTGGATACCAGAGTACATGAGAAAAGGGAGGAATATAGAGTAACATCGAACAGGGGTTGTGTTTTATAAGGAAAAAAAAATACGTCTCTTGCCGCAGGTCTTAATCAAATGACTTGATCAGTGATTACACATCCGATGGAACATCAGAGCTAATATTCAATCCCCATTTGCAACAAAAGTTGCTGAGCATCTTATTAGTAACAAGCTGACTCAAAGTCAGACGTGAGAGCCATCCTATTTCTGATGTACACAATCTACTTAGTGTCTACCTGGGAAAAGTTCCCGCAATCCTTTTCCATGAGGCTTCCTCAGATGTTGGTGACAGCAACCCAGTCCAATGTATTCATCTCAACCCGCCTGGTCTAGAACCGTTTGCAGCAGCTTATAAAAATGCCCCCTAAAAATAAGTTTTCTGGTACTTTTCGTATATGAAAAAAACGATAATAGGACAGAAAACCAGGCCTTAGTCTCTTCTAAATTAGATCATAGAGATCTAGTCTATTTCTTTAATTCCGCAGCTTCTCTTTCTGGGTTAGGTATGATTCATCGCCAGGGACTGATTATCTGAGAGGCTTTCGCTCATCCCCAGACGAAAGCTTGTCTGGTCGGTCAGACATTCACTCGTTGTGGGGTTGAATAGACGTCTGTTTATTCACATGACTTTCATGATCCTACGAATTTTTATAGACGCGAGTAAAGCTAAGTTTGAATCGCCCTTGTTCACAGTCTTCCTTGACCGATCTTATCTTTTTATTCATCCTTTTTTTTAATTTCGCTAATCATTTCCAGTCCTACACTGATGTTGGAGCTGTGTACACCTATGACTCCAACACCGATGAAGGATGCGATCAGTTTTTCTTGATCACGAGCCTGGCCCATGGCCGGGCTCAGTAGAGAAACTCTCGAAACTCTTCAAAGGTATGTGATCTAGGGATGACTGACACTGCTAATATTTTCACAGCATTTAAACATTCTCCTAATTGTCATTCCCACTGCTACTTTGTTCGTCTCATGTGTTGCAGACGACAACTGGTTGTGCTCCAGGTAGAGAGAGTTATCTTTGGCAGGTTTCTTGGCTATACTGGTGTTCAGGGCAATGAACTTGGCGAACATATTGTTGGTTCCGCGGTTCAACACCTTCCAGTCTCCCGCACTCGGTTGCCATTATGATTGTTTTCCGGTGCTTTTGCTCAATACTTGTGAGAGCTGCCAGCATCGTTGGTCGGCATTAAGATTTTTTTTTTTTTTTGAGACCACAACTGGAGTTTTAGCTATCCTCCCTTCATCAGCGTCAGTTGAGAAACTGTACTGTACTCTGGTGCCTATTTATTGCTGCACACTATATATATATATATATATATATATATATATATATATATATATATATATATATATATATATATATATATATATATATATATATATATAATATATATATACATATATATATATATAAACTAAGGTGGTGAAGACAATCCAACAGCTTTGGAGAAGCCAGGGACCACGGACGTTGATAAAATGTTCTCTCATGGTGCCCAAGGTTCCCCCGCTTTTCACTGGGTTTATTTTCCACTTCACCCCATATCTCTCACTTTAGTTATGTGAGCGTGCAAATTTGGGACTAAGCCCTCGAGTACTTTCCACATATATATATATTAAGTGTCTCTCTCCAGCGAGTACATATTTAGAATTTTAAGGAGTTTCCGGTAATTTAAATGCTTTACTATGCGGGCTGCAAATGATCTATTTGTTGCAGTTCTGACATCTCTGCCCTGAAGGGGGCCGTCAACATTGACCAATACGTATTTTAAAAGAGTGAGAACCCGCGATTTGAATAGTCTTTCCCTTGGCACTATTTCCATTGTTTTGAAAGTTCTCATTATCCACCCCGTAATCTTTCCGACTGTCGTGACATTTGCCTTATTGTATTCTTTGAAAGAAAGGTCAGTTGACATCCTCCCAGGTCTTTCACGTGTTCCTTTCGTTCTATTTGATCCTCTTGGGATTTTGCATACAGTGTCCCTTTTGAGTTCATTCTTTCAATACTAAGCAGCTGGAACTTAGCACCATTGAACGTCATGTTGTACTCAACTTCCCACTGGAAAACTGCTACATCATCCTGCACTTTTCAGCGTCTTCTACCGAGGTGACTCATGCTTATTTTAATGTCATCAAATGATGATACGAAGCTGTGACGAGTATTTTTATTTAGATCTGCTATGAGGATAAGAAACAGAAGAGGTGCCAAAACCGTTGGATTTTGCTCTGTTCCTTCAGGACCAACTGAAGGGTAGTGAAGTACACATGCCATCAAGAATATGTATACAATCAAATCTTAGAGAGTTCACGCACACCTCGACACCAAGATGGAAGCGCTAAACTCGTAGGGAAATGGAAGCTAAGCAGCTTTGATCCGAAGAGTCGACACCTTGAAGCAACAAAGCCCGTGCATGAAACAGGAAGATCGAACACGCTGAAATCGATATATGATTTACGCAATTTAAATTGGTGGGTTCCTCGTTGATTGTGCGAGGTGGAAGAGTCTAGCACACACCATCTGAAGGTGACTCAGCTTCCTCCATGGATTGGCTGGAAGACAGCAGTTAACCAAGAACTTTCCATGGATTATCCCTACCCACTCCCCGCCACGAAAAGGCGACCCGGGGAAGACCATGAAGAACAAGACGGCCGGAAAGTCATGCACTCAAGGGGTCATAGATATTGAACCATGAGCAGAGAACGGGCAGACCTGAGAAACTTTGTGACCTGGAAGCAGTGAATAGAGCTGGGAAAGGCATAAACTGGAGGCCAGTTCACGAGTGCAAGATGAAAGAAGGTGGCAGGAGTAATGACGGAGGGGCTGAAGGTCACTGACGGGGGTGATGTGAGGAATGGCAGCCCGCTACCACAAACATCTGCCGGGGTAATGACCCAAACCTGGGTAAAACCGTTGGGAAAGATTGGGAGGAAGGGAAAAGTCAGGGAGGGAAAAGTCAGGGAGGGAAAAGTCAAGTCGCCCTTCGAGAGGTGGCCCACCATCTACTAGAGCAAAACAGTGCACGTCACATGAAGAATACGTTATCATTACCACAAATATGACAGAAAATGAGCGTGCAGGTTATGACAAAGTTCAATCTTTGGGAAAATGTGTGTGAATGTGTGTACTAGCAGGTGTAGAGTTGTGATGTAAATGTGTATACTAGCAGGTGTAGAGTTGTGATGTAAATGTGTATACTAGCAGGTGTAGAGTTGTGATGTAAATGTGTATACTAGCAGGTGTAGAGATGTGATGTAAATGTGTATACTAGCAGGTGTAGAGTTGTGATGTAAATGGTGAATGAGACACTTGTGCATAATTTGGAAATCTTTATTGAGGAAACTTTTCGCCAGCCAGTGGCTTCAGTCCAACACAGAGAAGAACGGTGGAAAAGGAGTAGTAGTTCGACATAATCAGTCCCTCAGCCTGGACTGAAGAATCCACTGGCTGGCGAAACGTTTCCTCAATAAAGACAAGTATCTCATTCAAGTGTAGAGTTGTAAGTCAAAGAAAAAAAAAAGGTAGTCAGACTTCAAGAGTCTAAAATGAGTTCCAGATCAAAGTATCAAGATGCAACACCTGTTTATTTCGGTTCTTGTAAATGTATGGCTAACCTGTGCACGAGAACATACAGCAAGGAGAGGCTAGCAAGACGTCATGCTCAGTACATGTGCTCTAAGATGGAGGGGAGGCGAGGGGACGGGTGGGGGGAGGAGCCAAGGAACAGAACTTCAGTCCCATCTCTTCCCCACCATCGGCGCCACACACACAACCGGCTTGGCCCACCACCTCCCCTACACCCCCACGCACAGCATCACGCATGCAGGCAAGGAGAGAGGTATCTGAACTCTTGATTCATAACTAACTTCAGTCTCAACTCTCTGAAGTCGGCGACCTGGAGGCCTGGTCGTGGGGGGCGGCGACCCCCGAAATCAACTCTAGGCAGACTCATTAGATCTTACGGTGACCCGTGGCCTGGTGGCAAAAGCTCTCTTCACACGGTGAGGATCTGGGTTCGATTCCCAGAGAAGGGGTGGAAACATTGGGCGTGTTTCCTTACACCTGATGTCTATGTTCACCCATCAGTAAAATGGGTATCTTCACCAGGTGCCAGATCAACCAGGCTGTGATGGATATGTGGGGCAGCGGGACTCCAGCAGCAACATCCTGGTTGACCAGGCAAGCACCAGACGAGCCTGGCCCATGGCCGGGCTCAGAGAGTAGATACTCTCGAAACTCTTCAAAGGTATATCAAAGGTATATCAAAGGTATATCAAAGGTATATCAAAGGTATATCAAAGGTGTTAGTCGACTGGTGTGGGTCGCATCCTGGGACAAAGCTGACCTAATTTGCCCGAAATGCTTTGCATAACAAGTGGCTTTCTATATACTAGTTGTATGTCATTGATGTCTGCTAGGCCTGTATACCTTGTACATGTACTTGTAGAAATAAAGATATTATTATTGATGAAGAGCTAAGCCTGTAGGGGTCATATAGCGCCTGGGGGAAAGAGGTGGCAATCAACAATGTGAAAAAAATGTGAAAAAATGAAAATCCAGAATATATGTAGTTCAGATCATCTTCATGTTGACAAACCACTATGTTAATGAACTTTAAACACTGACGTGAGTAGGAAGTCAAATCCATATCAAATTACACTTGTGAATTCTTCGGGTCAAGAGCCTTGCAAGGTTGGGGTTCAGTTTACATATTAAATAACGTTGTACATAGAGGTTATGAAGATGTGTTGCTATTTGTAGAGCATTTCTCACTTCCTGATTACATCATGATATTGATTACACTTGTATTTTTGCTAGGAAAGCTGCTAGTTTACTGCACGCCATATGGTGCCATCCTGTGGATGGCACCATATGAGAATATGAACACGCAGCCCTAACACCACTTCGAGGCTTGGCTGGTGCTTGCCTGATCAGTCAGACTATTGCTGTTTGCAGCCCGCTGGCCCATCACAGACTCGTTGATCCGGCATTCTGTTGAATTTAAATTCTTCGAAAAGCGAACAATCAAACGCATACGCTAAAGTAGCCATTTATATTTTTTTATGAACTAAACCAATATCTGGTGCACGATTCTTGGCTTCACCCAACAAATAAGGAAAAGAAAGCAGTATACACGAGTGTGAAGTTTTGTTGATAAACTGCCACCCCTGGCTGGAAGGTTACCACCCAAGCCTCGGATGGTAACCTTCCAACCGGACACGGGGGTAACCTGCGGTGTCTCCAGCCAGACTACCTACCTTGAAGGGGGGGGGGTTAACCTGCTGTGTCTCCAGCCAGACTACCTACCTTGAAGGGGGGTTAACCTGCTGTGTCTCCAGCCAGACTACCTACCTTGAAGGGGAAAGGGGTTTAACCTGCGGTGTCTAGGCAGACTACCTACCTTGAAGGGGGTAACCTGCTGTTTCCAGGCAGACTACCTACCTTGAAGGGAGGGTTAACTGCTGTCTCCGCCAGACTACCTACCTTGAAGGAGGGGTTAACCTGCGGTGTCTCCAGCCAGACTACCTACCTTGAAGGGGAGGGGGTTAACCTGCTGTGTCTCCAGGCAGACTACCTACCTTGAAGGGGAGGGGGTTAACCTGCTGTGTCTCCAGGCAGACTACCTACCTTGAAGAGGAGGGGGTTAACCTGCTGTGTCTCCAGCCAGACTACCTACCTTGAAGGGGAGGGGTTAACCTGCTGTGTCTCCAGCCAGACTACCTACCTTGAGGAGGGGGTTAACCTGCTGTGTCTCCAGCCAGACTACCTACCTTGAAGGGGAGGGGGTTAACCTGCTGTGTCTCCAGGCAGACTACCTACCTTGAAGGGAGGGGTTAACCTGCTGTGTCTCCCGGCAGACTACCTACCTTGAAGGGGAGGGTTAACCTGCTGTGTCTCCGGCAGACTACCTACCTTGAAGGGGGAGGGTTAACCTGCTGTGTCTAGGCAGACTACCTACCTTGAAGGGGGTTAACGGCGGTTAACCTACTGTGTCTCAGGCAGACTACCTACCTTGAGTGGGGGAAGGGTTAACCTGCTGTGTACTAGGAAGACTATCAATGGGGCGTGAGGAGCATTCACTCACCTCTCGTTAAGGCTAATGTGCTCAAACCTCGACCCCAATTTCCTGTGAATAACTCAAGCAGCCTCGAGCCAGGCCAAGACGTGCACATGTGAAGGAGAGAGAGAGAGAGAGAGAGAGAGAGAGAGAGAGAGAGACAGAGACAGAGACAGAGACAGAGACAGAGACAGAGACAGAGAAAGCGAGAGTAAGAGAACGAGAAAGCTAGCTGTGAGCAGGATTTTTTTTTTTTTTTACAAAATGCATCGACCAAAGTCATGCAGCTCTCTACCAAATAAAACTGTTTACAAGTTGTGCATATCCCCCCCTCCCACTCGTACACGCTAAAACGAACCTTCCAATTAACAACTATACACCCATTCTGAAAAACAAAGGCATTTGTTGAAGATTAAAATAACCAGCATCTGTTAAAAATAAATCAAGAAGGTATTAAAAGACTTAGGTACCCTGGAGAATATGAACACCTACACTAACACTCACGTACTGACCGCCACGTAAACTGAATTGTCACAACATAGAAACGTGAAGATCAAACCCAGTTTCTCACACTCTGGAGGTCCAGGGAAAGCTTGCTGGTGTCGACGTAGAGGTAACATGGTGTGGGAACACAAAACATGTGGGAGACTGCAGGAACAATGAATCAGCAAAACAATTAGCAAATCTTTAGTCAATGTTCATATATCACGGAGTACGTTTATTAGTTAAGAGCTGCTATAGTACATGAGAACGTTTCATAACGCCTGCAGGATATGACAACATTAAACACCCAGGGATCAGTGACGTAGCAGTATTCAGCTCTCATCATCCACCTCTTACCACATAACAGCGGCTGATATTTCTTCACAGGTGAGAACTCTTGCAGGGAAAGGGGATCGGATCCTAGCAAGGGAAGAATACTTGCAGAGAAAGGGGGCAATCCAGAGGGTAAGGGAGGTTCTGAGAAGGGCAGGATGTGGATATTTGGCCCTCCTCTTTCAACAAGAATCTTCACTATGAAATTAGGGTTTGTAGGCTGAGGATTGAGTATATGCACCACACATGTACCACTAGCTGATGTTCTAGTCACTCAACTAGGATGCTGACTATGGCGAAATGTTTAAACAAGAGCACCTAGAGCTCTGGTTAGGCAAAATTCATCATATTTTTTTAATGATTGAGGTGACTGTTGGTACCTCTGTGAAGTTTTAGGAAAATCATTTTAATGTTATTTTATTGATGAAATTTTTATACAAGACAGTACAACCGAATATTTATTGTGTATTGCTGATGGGGCTACTTATGGGGATTTAATTTGTGGGAATGCATTTAAGTGTATGCATATGTGCTCTTATGGTATGGAGTGCTGAATGTCCTTAACAGCCCAATGTCTGTGGATGGGGGGGGGATAAGGATTCGGTAAAAAATAAGGAAATAAGGATTCGCAAAAGACTCGGTAGGAGAGGCAACATCCTTCCCAATGAAAAGCTTGGGCGCCACGAGTAAGCTAAGAGACAACACAATAAGTGTCAGGGGCCCCAAGACTGTTCAACTGCCTCCCAGCATACATAATGGGGATTACCAATAGACCCCTGGCTGTCTTCAAAAAGGCGCAGGTCAAGCACCTAAAGTCAGTACCTGACCAGCCAGGTTGTGGTTCGCACGTCGGTTTGCGTGCGACCAGCAGTGACAGCCTGGTTAACCACTCCCTGATCCACTGCGAGGCCTGGTCACAGACCGGGCCGCGGGAGAGTTGACCCCCGAAATCCTCTCCAGGTATTAGGATAAAGCCATGGAAAGTGGGTTGATGAGGATCCACAGAAGTGTATAATGATTCAGGATCCATGAGGAGCCAAGGAAGGGGTGATGAGGATCCATGGAAGCAGGTTTCAGGTTTCAGACAAGTGAGCATGGAGTATTGATCGAGCCGCAGCAGCAGCAGGAGCCACCACACCCGAGTGGCCAGACACTGTGACGGGTGTGGAGCCCACCACACTACTGATGGTGGGCGGCGAGCGACCGCCCGCATAGCTCGCCTCCTCTCCCTCCTTCCACCTTTTCAGTGGTCCCCTCCCATTCCTTTTTTCCCTTCCACCTACCTTCTTTACCTCATCTTCCTCCCACCTCATCACTGGTCTCCCTGCATTCCTTTTCCCCTTCCACCTACCTTCCTCTTCTCTAGTTTATAGTATAGGCCATCCTGAGATAGAAATTACCAAGCAACAGTAACTTAAGTTCTGCTAGAACGAAACCACTGAAGTTCTCACAGCTGATGAGCTTAATGGAATACTTGACTATATCCTCGTAGTCCTACCGAAGTCTCTTAGCTCAGGTAAACATTTCAGCACAGAAATCCACCCGAATCACGAAATATGACAGAAAAACCAGCTAATTAGTAAGAATATGGTGGCAGCACACTGTTGATGCATTCAATGGTGCTAAAAAAAAACTCCATCTTCCCAGACCAGTGTTACGTCATTGGTCCTCCTGTCACCAGTCTACAATACACAGCTGGCGGCTCCACCCACTACCTCTCTGGTAAACAATGTAAACAAACCTGGCCCACGCGTCATGGCTACCGCCCCTAAAGTGTTATCAAAAATAGTGTCCCATGCGTCATGATCACTCCCATGCTATATATTTCCCATGCGTCATGATCACTTCCATGCTATATATTTCCCATGCGCCATGATCACTCCCATGCGTCATGATCACTCCCATGCTATATATTTCCCATGCAGAACATCTGCCACCACATCATTAACGTTGACCAACATCTGCCACCACATCATTAACGTTGACCAACATCTGCCACCACATCATTAACGTTGACCAACATCTGCCACCACATCATTAACGTTGACCAACATCTGCCACCACATCATTAACGTTGACCAACATCTGCCACCACATCATTAACGTTGACCAACATCTGCCACCACATCATTAACGTTGACCAACATCTGCCACCACATCATTAACGTTGACCAACATCTGCCACCACATCATTAACGTTGACCAACATCTGCCACCACATCATTAACGTTGACCAACATCTGCCACCACATCATTAACGTTGACAAACATCTGCCACCACATCATTAACGTTGACAAACATCTGCCACCACATCATTAACGTTGACAAACATCTGCCACCACATCATTAACGTTGACAAACATCTGCCACCACATCATTAACGTTGACAACATCTGCCACCACATCATTAACGTTGACAAACATCTGCCACCACATCATTAACGTTGACAAACATCTGCCACCACATCATTAACGTTGACAAACATCTGCCACCACATCATTAACGTTGACCAACATCTGCCACCACATCATTAACGTTGACCAACAGCTGCCACCACATCATTAACGTTGACCAACATCTGCCACCATGTTCACAAATATCCACAATGTCTCAACTATTATTATCTACGAGTTTACTATAATAGCTGAGTGGGGTTTACGTTACAGTATTATGTTGTGCAAATTGTTATAATTTTTTTTAGTAAAGATTAAATAAAAAAAAATTAATTGTGGAAAAACATGCTACCCAAACCTGACCTAATATTACTGAGAATTATTCAATCTAACGTAACCCAACATTCAATACTAGCAAAGTTTACGTGGCTCGTGTATAATGTGACTGTCAAGAAACCCAGCAATATATATTCACTACCATGTGTATATTCACTACCATGTATATATTCACTACCATGTATATATTCACTACCATTTCCATTACCTGGCACTTATCTACAGTAATTGGTTTTCTCACTATTTCTTGATTCGATGAAAGTATTCTAGCAATTTCCAGCCATTTTTTACTACTTATTTTACATTGGATTTTGCATTATCTACATACAGTAAGTCCTATTCTCATTCTGTGCAGGTGGATGTTGTGTGTACAAGTTCAGGAAGTACAGAACATTCACCTCCCAGCAATCACAAACTAATTATGTCTCATCACTGCTGACTCTGTAAGGAAGTCACTGTCAGCAACATAACAGTAGAGAGATAATGGTCTCGCAGAGATGGAGGCTGCCACAGCGAGCAGTAATGACGTGAGGGAGAAGAGAAAGCAGAGAGAGCGGAGGATGCATAATAAACACACGAGAAACAAAACAATTTAAAGATAAAATACAGGGGAGGGGGGACAAATAATCAGTAGCATTGGCTGGAGGTGTGAGGTGGCGGCGGCGGCGGCTCAGTGAGTGATGGTAGGTTCCCTCATGCCCAGGTGAACGAGTCAACTTGCCTCGCGCCAGGTTGCAGTGTGTTGCAACACTGCCTCAGTGTAACATCAATCATTAACACTCACAATAATGTTGTGTGGTCGTGGGTGCCGGCGGACAGCAGATGTTGTCTCGCATTCAAGAGAGATGTTCAGTGTGGGCCTCCCTCTGGCCAACACCCACTCACCTCCACGCCCAAAATCAACATCCATACCCAAACCAACCTGTAATAGTCATTCACTAACATGTTTCGATCCGTATATTTGCGAATGATGTACTACGCTGTATATTCCCTAGAAGTTTCCCTGCCTAATGAATCTACAGTAAATGGCGTACCACCCGACAACACAGACACGTTGTAGAACAGACTTGTTACAGTCTTGAGCGAAACGTCTCTAAAAATTTGTTATACAACCGAAGACAACAATTACTTGGATGAAATACAGCAATTCTGAGAAGGGACAGATAAACTTAAATTTTGTAGTTACTAGCAAGATTAAATATTGATAAATTTAATGATAACGTTATAATGAGTGCTATTCAAAGTTGCTGAGGCAGAGGTCGCATCTTAGGATACCCAACTAACGCTAGCTAACCTAAAGTTAACTATATTTAACAAGCCCAGAAAATAAATAAATTAAACGTGAATTAAGTTAATGTCGACAGGATGGACGGATCGATCGATAACCCCCCCCACACACACAAATACTACCTCGTGGCTTAAAACGTTGAAAACCAAACGTTAGTTATATATAATGTGAGGACGGGGTTTTCCTTACACCCACACCACCTCGCCCACGCCCCCACCAAACTACGTATTGGTAATTCTCTTATTACCTGTTGTTTCTCAAAATTCACTGGATATTTAGTTATTAGTCATTATATAACGAGTTGTTGTATACCTCAGGGTCAGTCTTAGAAGCAAGCATAGAATAACAGCCTGTAAAACCAAATGTGCCAAAAACAATATACTGTCATTATCATGCAGGAACATTATACTAACTATATATATATATATATATATATATATATATATATATATATATATATATATATATATATATATAATAATAATATAAATAAACACCATGGTTGTCAGTACCCAGAGGAAAGCCGCAATGCAGATGTGGGAGTTGAGGAAACTAACTCCATAATGCCTTGTACTGTGTGGCAATGACTGACCAACATCCTAGCCACTTTTGTTATTGTATACCATTAATATAATGACACCCTAGCTACCTGTTACTATTGTATATCATTCATATAATGTAGATAGACTTGTATGCACAGGTCATGATATTCAATGAGGAAATTTATGTCCATAAAGACAAGGACTGAAGTAGCCACTTTGGGGCGAAACGTTTCCTCAATAAATGTTGAACTGTGCATAAAAGAGTATATATATACTGTCGGTATTACCATACCTATCCAGTCATTAATATAACGACAACCTAGCTACTCTCACTGCGGGGGTAAACTCGCACCCACAAAAGAAACTAAATTTAAAAAATAAAACTACATATTTTTGCCCATAAACTTGCTGAACAAATTTTAAACTGGACTTTTTACTTTTATATAGACGATTAGTGGATTTAGTGACAATATTTGAAAACAAATTTTCTTACAAACATATTCGTGGGAAATCTCTAAACCCGTGAGGGTCATGGGAGGGGTTGAGATAATCAGGTTCAGCCTCGGGAAGGGGAGAATATAGCTCAAATCCCTTGGATTAAGAGCGCTTCACCAGCCTCACAACTTTGAAGAGGGAACGAAGAGTACTACAAAGGTGTTGCTGGTACCCACAAATATTCATAAATTTGCGGATAGAAGAAGTGTGCCTGCTGCATCCTGCGACCTTTACTGAATTCTCTGTAACTGTATCACACATGTGCTAAGCTGTGGCTCGCCAGCCGCATGTGACTAGGCTGGTTATTGAATGCGAGTGAACGAAACAATATGAAGAACAGTAAGTATAGGTGGATATTCTCAGCAGCATGGCTTGGTCACGTCTCTGATGTACACTGAACAAATAAGCGCACATAATCAAACTCTGATTGATTTCCATTCATTGTTAATAATATTGTTGGAGTAAAGCCATATATTGCCTTGCACAAGTAACTCTTGGCACTATACACTGCAGGAGTGTGCCAGAATATCAGTGAATATCGGATTAGTTTATCAGAATCGGTTTACATCTGAGTATCGGTATGGGTAAAAATTTGCATATCGCTCCAACTAGTATACAGCACCAGTCATTTATAAAAGAGGTGTCAATGACAGATTAAGATTGGGCCAATAAGATGATGCAGGTGTAGACAGGGACACACGAGGATCACCCCTGCCATGTATCACCCCTGCCATGCACTACGACAACTTTCATAGTCATGGTGACACACTGAAGTATCCTACAAAACATACAGAAACTATAAATCAACAAAGTCCATCATTGCCCAGCCCCTGTTAGAGGAAGAAAACTCAAAATCCTATATTTTTTCCATGAAATTTAAAACATTATAATTCAACATTTGTTTGTAGCACCGTTTTTCAACAACTATAAATTTTAAGAATTTTTTTTTCTGTAAACTCTCACCCATATTCTGAGAGGAGTATGCAGAGATGGCGTCGTATAGTTATACTGATACGTAAAATAAACCATGCAACGCCTGGGAAATGTCAGGTAATGAAGAAAGGGTAGCTCAGCTCTAATTCCTTGGATGGAGAGCCCTTGACCAGCATGAAGGCACCTCCACTCACCCCCTCCCATCCCTTGAATGAACCTGTCTCATGGCAGACTATGAGCAGGGCAGCCAACGTGTCAACATGGCAGTTCCTGTCACGTCACCACGGCTGCCACGCCCCTTGCCGTCTGCCACACGTCACTGACGTCACCCTCCCCTGACACAGATAACCCCTCACCCACCACCACGACTACAACTACCCCACCATCCCCTTATTCTATAAATTACATAATGGTAACACGCGCAGTGTACTGCTGCCCCATGTTATACTAGTTACATGGTGAGAACACCTAGTGTACTGCTGCTCCATATTATACTAGTTACATGATCAACACCTAGTGTACTGCTGCCCCATATTATACTAGTTACATGGTGAGAACACCTAGTGTACTGCTGTCCCATATTATACTAGTTACATGAGAACACCTAGTGTACTGCTGTCCCATATTATACTAGTTACATGGTGAGAACACCTAGTGTACTGCTGCCCCATATTATACTAGTTACATGATGAGAACACCTAGTGTACTGCTGCCCCATATTATACTAGTGGTGAGAACAGTGTGCCTCTACATTATTCTATAGCTTTACATGGTAGAAACAAACGTTAGCTTTATGTGTCATATTTCATGATAAGATAGGTTTCGCACACGAGTTACTGAATGTCAGCTAGAGCTGAAAGACTTCAGTAAGACGATAAGGATACCGTAAAGTATTCCATTATGGTTTCAGTATCTACGATAGTTTTAAACACTTCGTTGCAGCAGGACTGGAGTTTTACCTGGAGGTCTTTCCGTGGGTCAACGCCCCCGCGGCACGGTCCTCGACCAGGACTCCAGGTGGATCAGGCCAATTATGTGAGAGGCAGTGGAAGGGAAGGAAGGCGGTGTAGGAATATAGGTTTGGAGAAATAAATGCAAAAATTTCTTACGTAGCTGATGTTCGTCATTAGCGGAGAGGAACATCACATCGAACCTTCTCCACCTCCGGATAAAAATAAATATTGCATCATATATATATAAAGAGAGAGAGAGAGAGAGAGAGAGAGAGAGAGAGAGAGACAGAGACAGAGAGAGAAATTTGTTTTCCTAGGTAGTGGAATTTGAGGGCATAATCAGAAATATAAATATGATGTTCCTAGAAAACAAAGGTTTATTAATAATTATTTTCAATGAAAAGCAAGAGATCGGTGAATGCACCTAGAGAACTCAGTTAAGTGTTAAGGGACCACAACTCATCAACGTCCTTCCTTCATGCAAAAAGGGATTACCAACAAAGCCCTAGTTTTATTTTGTTTTGAAGAGAGAACTCGACAAATTCTTTAAAAACAGTTCCTGATCAACCAGGTTGTGATGTATACGGTGGACTGCGGGCAATCACGCTAGTAATCAGGAGGCCTGGTCTGGGACCGGGCCGCAGTGACATAAGAACAGAGAGGAGGAACACTACAGTAGGCCTACTATCCCATACTATGCAGGTCTTTCTCAACCCCCCCCCTAGAAAAAATGTTTGCCGAGGCCTGGTCACAGACCGGGCCGCAGGGGCGTTGACCCCTGGAATTCTCTCCAGGTAAACCCACCATTTTCGATGTTATTCAAGGAATAAGCTTTGATAACCTTACTAACTTATGATGTGCAAGTCCCACTCAGATTCAACCCCTCTCACTCCTGTACTTAATCTATATCTGAAGCTACCAAAGGTTTCAGCTTCAATAACCCTACTGGCAGACTGTTCCACTTATCGACTACTTATTTCCAATCTAGTACTTTTCTACATACTTTTTAAACCTAACCTTATCCAGTTTGAATCCATTATTTCGAATTGTTTCTTGAAGGGATATCCTCAGAACATTTTACATCTCCTGTATTTATATCCATTATCCACTTCAATCATGTCTCCCTGGAATAGGCTGCAGGTAAACTCCAGGTCCAAGTAATGTCTGAATGAGAGTGCTGAACAGTCTCGGTCCCTTTACATTTAATGAGCTATCAAAGTACTCATCGCATCCCTGCTTTTTTTTTTTCCATTGGATGCATTTTTGCACCATCTCATGCTCTCAAAGGCATTGAATTTTAGTGTGCAGGCTTGGAACCAATTCCTCCAGATGTAAAATTATGATGCATCTTTCTCGCCTACGTTCCAAGGAGTACAATTCAATGGAATTCAGTCATATAATATGCATATACTTCCTAGACTCAATTTTAAACAGTGACGAGACGGGATGGATGGGGAGGGGGGGAGAGAAGAGTGGGAAGAGAAGTGTGGGGTGTTGGAGGTGAGGAGAGAAGAAAATAGGAGGGAGAAGGGTTGAGGCGGAGCGGTGAGGGAAGGTGGTGGGGGAGGAGGCTGAGGGAAAGGGGGAAAATGGGAAAGATAGAGAGGGAGAGCGGGAGGGAGGAGGAGGACGGCGAGGGAGGGAGTATTGCACCACTACTGGTGTATCAGCACATGGCGAGTTGCCCACCTCACTGCTGCTGTACTCAGCCATACGCCCTCCACCACAGTACTCCTCAGCTCTACTCCACCTCTGATACCCCACCATCCCCACCCACCCCACCAACCCCCCCTCACACACACCCATCCCCAAACCATCAACAACAACATGCAATATCACACCCACACATAAACCCCCACTTACGCTACACCCTCACACACAACACCCCACCCACACACACACCACACAGCACACACCCACACACACACCACTACACACACACACACCCCATACACACCACACACACCACACACACCAACCACACACACCACACCACACACACACCCACACACACACACCCACACCACACACCACACCCACACACACACCACACACACACACCACACACACCACACACACACCCACACACCCACACACACCCACACACACCACACACACACACACCACACACACACCCACACACACACACCCACACACACACCACACACACACACCCACACACACACACACACCCACACACACACCCACACACACACACCACACACACCACACACACACCCACACACACACACACCACACACACACCCACCACACCCACACACACACCCACACACACACCCACACACACCCCACACACCACACACACACACACACCACCCACACACACACACACACACACACACCCCACCCCCACACACACACACACCACCACCCACACACACACACCACACACCCACCCCACACACACACACACCACACACCCCACACACACACACACCACCCCCACACACACCACACCCACACACACACACCCACACACACCCACACACACACACACACACACCCACACACACCACAGTAGCAGCACGTATTACAGCACAATAAGACGTACTCTTATTCATTAATAAACCTAGTTTACATACGTAATTAGGCAGAATTCTCCAGACACTTATTTTTTAGGCAAGGTTATATGAAGTTAACAAATTAACCAAAGTTTATAAATGCGAAAAAAACACCTTACTGTATAAATACTAGATTTCTTAAAGTTATATTTCAACATTATACATTATAGTTCAGTTCTGATCTCTATTACAGGATCGACAAATGCGTTCGAAAATATACAGATGGATGGCGAAGTTGATTCCATGCATTATAAATCTTTCCTACAAAAAGAGGCTGAACTCACAAAACTTGGATTCTTTGGAAAGACGTACAATTAGGAGAGATAATCAAGATTTAGGAATAAACTGAACCTAAATTGAATATTCACTTACAGTATATAGAGTGCTTGTAAGATCACTCCTAGATCAATCAGGCTCTAGCCACAGATCCCAAGACCTGACAGGGCCTCAGCTTTCCCTGACAATCTGGCCACCAAGACCCTTACATGCAGCCCCAGGTCTACACCCGGCCAGAGCTCCTTACCAAGGTCCTTACACAGAACTTCCAGCTCTGCACTCGGCCAGAGCCCTTCCCAAAGTCCTCTTTAGCATTTTGCCTGAGCTTATGAAGGCCTCCACACCCAATAACTTCTGGCTAGCGGTCATCTCCCATGGAAACATTCATCACAGTCCCTTGATAAACCTACGACCAATATGCTCTGTCATAATTAGCAGCCAACACTCCAGTGTTCTCAAACAAACAGGACACCCGGGCAAGGCATCACATTAGCTCTATTTTCACAAACATATTGAAGAGACAGTCAAGATATCATAGAATGGGCTAGTCCTGCTTCAGTGTTCCTTCCTTTTTATACTGAGTGTTTCTGAAAGCAAAAGAAAACGGTGAACAAGTATTAGGCACACTTAAATCCATACACCTTGGCACCAACTGTACAGGGGGTGGAAACAGACAAGCTATTCCACCCATACTTCAAGTACTTTAATACTACACTACTACTGTCTATAATATTTTTAACACACACATATATATATATACATTATTTTTCGTGAGCTTCCTGAATGGACTTGTGATATGTAATTTGCTGCCTCAGTAAACCACTATTACCCAAACACCAATGTTTTGGCATTGACTTTTTTTTTACGAGCACCTGAAAACATCGTAAACAAACTACGGTCTCGCGAGAGGATGGGTTGCTGCTGTGCAAAAAAAAAAAAAAAAACAGAAAAAAGTGGTTCCAACCATGGCAAAATGACATTTAACATGTCCTAAGGATGCCCAAGTCCCAAAGACGACCATGTCCCAAGGACGACCAGCAGCAACTCATGGACAACCCACTTCTCACCCTGTATCGATTTTCCTCTAAGTAGGCCAGACTGGCTGGGCCACCACTTACAGGTCGGTCCTTAGCCTGATCCCCGCCCACACCACGCCCACATAACAGCCCTTTCCACGTTCATACCTGGCAAATAGACTGTAGCCCCCGCTGGGGTAAGCGACAGTTGTAGATTAACAAGAATCACTGCAACTATCTTCATAGCTACACAGACCCATGATTCGTCAGAGGGCAGTGACTTCATTCACCTCAAGGTGGTTCTCACTTGCTTATACTTCTTCCAAAAGTATGTGTAATTTATATATATATATATATATATATATATATATATATATATATATATATATATATATATATATATATATATATATATTACACAAACTTCTATTTTATAACTTCTGTATAAAGTTAAACGTTGTCCAAATAAAGTCTTGTCCCATTACGTATATTTTCTTCACTCTTGTCGGCATACTTGTGAGCTGTTTCGAGAGTATTTGTACCCTCGAAGCCAGGCCTGGGGCCAGGCTTTTCTACCGATTGGCTGTTCAACCAGGCAGTTGCTGTTGGAGGCCAGCTGACCCACATAACTGAAGTACGCCATTTGAATCCACATTACGTTCGCGGAGACCAAAATTGCCTACATGGCATAAACAAGTGACCTACTTTCGTCTGTATGATTAATTTCTTTTACCATTTTTAATCTGCCGAAAAGGGCCTCTGTGAAATAATGTGATACAGTGCTCTATTCTCCCCTCCACTTAAAAGACATTTGAATGACAGTGTTCCAGGTGCTTTTTGTCAACCTGATCGTTAATTAAACAAAAAAGCAATGTATGAGTTTTCCTCTTATTAAGAAATGTTGACAGGAGTGGTTGACAGTAAAAGCAGCCAGCCCATAGTCTCAAAGTGAGAGTGGATGCCATTTCTGCCCTGGGTATGGAAGGAGTATGGAAATTTTACGGGTTTGGCAACAGGTTAAGTAGAGAAAGCTTGGGTACCGTAAAGAGGGAAAGCTAAGCTCTCACCTATTCATCTTTCCATCCCTGCTCTACCACCACCCAGAAGCAGAGCTTTGAGAAGATTCTGGTAAGAGGGTGTTGGGTGTGGCAGGAGCAGAGGGCCGCTCTGGTGTCTTGAGATTTATGGTGGTACAGGAACTCCAGCTAAGGAGGGTCGTGAAGTCTCCAGATGATATATGCCTTGAAGGAAAGCCGCCCGTTTACCTTAAGTTTACTTTATGCAGCTTCCAGGGTTCATAGCTGCCGCAGTCCTATCTCAGACCAGATCTCTAGGTTACTGGTCTGATCGACTAGCTGTTGGTGCGTGGCTGTAGGCAGTCCAACACATGCACCATAGCTTGGTTGAACAGAAACTGATTCGAGGAACTTACCAAATTCCCTCTTAAAGACAGAAAGAGGTTTGTTGGTAATTCCCCTTGTGCAGGAAGGGAGAGCGTTGAGAAACAAGAGAACCTCTGACGAGTTTCGAATTCTCTGTACTCATCGCGCCGCTGCTTTTTATTGGAGATACTTTGAACCATCTGCTAAATCTCGTGTTTAAACACGGAATGATTTCAGGGTGTAAGTTTCCCGTGTAAGCAGTTTTTTGGGGCCATTAAAGTCCACCTGAGGGACTTGACAGACCAGGGGTCAATGTCATTTTGGTGCCAACTTTCCTATTATAATTATACTTCTAAACCCACATTAGTTATATAGTACCCGGGGAAATAAAAAGCAATCAGTCTTGTTTCAGGGAAAGACAAGTACAATTCCTTACATCAAGAGCTCCTCGCTGCCCACTTTTCTAGTATGGGCTTTTTTTTGGAGGAATTTGGATACGAGGCTATAGGAATTAGCACCAGGGCGCATGTGCTACCTTGAGGTCACTGACCTGCCCCTTTAATAGCCCTAAACCACCCAATAGCTGTCAATGATGTGGAAGAGTGGTCCCAATACATTAGGACCAGTGGGAGGTTGGTCTTGCTATAATCCGGGTATTTAATATGGTCAGGAATATAAGTAACCCAAATAAGGTCGTACCTGCAAACTGTGGAAAAATACATATCTATAAAAAGTGTGGGGAAAGTGAAACTAGGAGTTGAAAAGCCTTAGATTAAATTTTCTGCAGGATGATGGTGGGTATGCGGTGCTATTAAAACTAGACATAGTGGAAGAGAAGGGTGCAGGTGAAAGACGTGATCCCCTAGAATTAAAGACTCATCGCAGACTATTAAAGAACGGATGCTTTCACACCAAACTAGTCGAGTCACAGAGTCTTCACTGCACGATTCAACTAAGAAGGAAAGTCGTGTTGTCTTGGCTCTACAACCTCCCCCTTGGTGTGAACGGTTTCCCCGTAGTTACATATAAAATAAAGTTTCCTTACATGGTCGAGTCATATAGCCAAGACCGACTTTGCTTATTTGGTGTGAAATAAAACTAAATAGTTTAGAGTCTATAACGCATCTGGAAACATTAACACAACGAGTAACTGGAAAATACAGTAAACTATCAGACAAGAAAGGCATCTTTAGTTAATTTTCAGCTGGTATATGCACAATGTTTTTTAAATGTACTATTCAACCCCAATCTTCTTTGTTACTACGTCAAGTCAGGTTGGGCAGTGGCAGGTTCGGCAGCACACTGGCCTAGGCCCTAGAGTAAGCAGGACACCTTCAATATCCACACGAATATCATTAGTTAGTTACTCTGGTGAAGGTCAAGGAATTGTTTATGCTCTTCCCTTTCTTGTATCAATCCTAATCACCTCCCATTCCTTAAGCGCTGTCAGATTTGTTGGTTCA
Organism: Cherax destructor; assembly: GCA_009830355.1. Lineage (NCBI taxonomy): Eukaryota > Metazoa > Arthropoda > Malacostraca > Decapoda > Parastacidae > Cherax > Cherax destructor. The sequence goes on from WNWK01000901.1 coordinate 326,945, forward strand.
GTGCTTCCTCATAATTAAAATACCAGTAATAACAGTGTACACTAAAAGCCAGAATGGCACACATTAAACATGAGTTACTAGTCTATCTCCTGCCATCTCAGACTTAAGATGGCACTCATAACGAGAGTGCCGTGACAGGGAAAACATTTATAGCTGCTTTAGTGCCAGTTTAAGAGGCATGATAAAGACAAGTTACCTTAGACGCTGCCTATATATTATACATTAGTCATATCTGAAAGAATTTGCAGCAAGTTCGTGCTGGAAAAGCATCAAAACTGAAATACTACTGTATTTGCGAAGACTTTAGAGTAAGAGCGATAACCTAAGAAAATTTTGAATTACCCAGAGCACCAGCACCACCACTCTGCAGATCGGCCTGGATCTAGTCCAGATGTAATTAAATTTTTTCGTTAAATAATAATTTGTTTTTAAGAGATATGGTTGGCTCCAAATGACGTAGTCGAAAACAGTGAAACAAACCATACCACGGGTGGAGCTTGAACCCGCGGTCAGAGTCTTAACACTCCAGACCGACTGACTGCGGGTTCAAGCCCCACCCGTGGTATGGTTGGTTTGAAACGTTACCTCGGTAAAGCTTGTTTTGCAACCCGTCTCTTTCTTCTGTGAGAAATTTAGTACCAAGATACATAAAACAAAATCAACAGAGTGAGCTCATATACAGTATTACATAGCATATTGCTGTAGACGTGACACCCATCAGTACTATCAGAGTTGTTCACACCTAATCGTGTTAAAGAGGTCGAAACGTCGAATTCGGCCCAGCCTACTCTAAACTGGGATCGACAGGTTTTATGGATTTCTGGCCTCCAGGGCTAGAACATATCTACTCTTGAAACTGTATAGAGGTTGCCTCCACCTTCCCTTCACTCCAGTCCACCCTCAGAGACTACAGGAGTGAGGAATTTGTTCATTATTCTTTCTTACAACACCGGAAGACAGTTATTTCCACACTCGCAGTCACCACCGAGGAACAAGTTTCAAATATTATGCTCATACTTTAAGACCGGGACCCAGAATCTACATAATATTCAACATATAACAGTGAAAGAAAGCGTATTAATATAGGTGGTGAATAAAAAACGAAAAAGAGCAAGTATGAGATGCAAGTGTGTAATGCAAAACCAGAAGACTTATTATAATACCATAAGCCAGGCAGCCACCATTATATTATCATCACGGGGGAGTGCTAAAGCTGTAGGGGCCATATTATAATTACAACTAAGCGCTAAACCCACAAGGGTCATACAGTGTAGGGGTCATAGAGGACAGACACCGGCTGGAACAGGTTCTGACAACGGATCGACAAAACAGTCACCAAGTTCCATATAGGTACGTTACTTTAACATTATGTACGAGTGTGTGTGGGGGGGGGGGGGAGGGGAGGGGGGTACACAACCAAACAAGGTTGGTCCATAGAATGCGTTTCTGAGAACCCATGCAACATGGTGGTGAGCAGCTGTGTTTAAAGTTGTGTTGCTGCCTCATCACCACCACCTTCGTTGCCCACGCCCACTGCCAGGCACCACCACCCGCCCACGCCCTCAAACATGCACCACCACCCGCCCACGCCCACTGCCATGCACCACCACCCGCCCACGCCCACTGCCATGCACCACCACCCGCGTGCCTACGTGTGTGTGTGTGTGTGTGTGTGTACACAACGACACAGTAAAGCTGCTCACAAAACCGGTTACTTTAAACTGGTATAACATTCAGAGGCAGAACCTAAGAAGCCTTAAACTGTGACACCACTTACACAACCTCCACAACGTTGTGACACCACTTACACAACCTCCACAACGTTGTGACACCACTTACACAACCTCCACAACGTTGTGACACCACTTACACAACCTCCACAACGTTGTGACACCACTTACACAACCTCCACAACGTTGTGACACCACTTACACAACCTCCACAACGTTGTGACACCACTTACACAACCTCCACAACGTTGTGACACCACTTACACAACCTCCACAACGTTGTGACACCACTTACACAACCTCCACAACGTTGTGACACCACTTACACCAAACCTCCACAACCCGTTGTGACACCACTTCACAACCTCACAACTGCTCACCACAACTCACGTTGTGACACCACTTACACAACCTCCACAACGTTGTGACACCACTTACACAACCTCCACAACGTTGTGACACCACTTACACAACCTCCACAACGTTGTGACACCACTTACACAACCTCCACAACGTTGTGACACCACTTACACAACCTCCACAACGTTGTGACACCACTTACACAACCTCCACAACGTTGTGACACCACTACACAACCTCCACAACGTTGTGACACCACTTACACAACCTCCACAACGTTGTGACACCACTTACACAACCTCCACAACGTTGTGACACCACTTACACAACCTCCACAACGTTGTGACACCACTTACACAACCTCCACAACGTTGTGACACCACTTACACAACCTCCACAACGTTGTGACACCACTTACACAACCTCCACAACGTTGTGACACCACTTACACAACCTCCACAACGTTGTGACACCACTTACACAACCTCCACAACGTTGTGACACCACACAACCTCCACAACGTTGGACCCACTTACACAACCTCCACAACGTTGTGACACCACTTACACAACCTCCACAACGTTGTGACACCACTTACACAACCTCCACAACGTTGTGACACCACTTACACAACCTCCACAACGTTGTGACACCACTTACACAACCTCCACAACGTTGTGACACCACTTACACAACCTCCACAACGTTGTGACACCACTTACACAACCTCCACAACGTTGTGACACCACTTACACAACCTCCACAACGTTGTGACACCACTTACACAACCTTCACAACGTTGTGACACCACTTACACAACCTCCACAACGTTGTGACACCACTTACACAACCTTCACAATACACCAGTGAAGCAAGAACGTCACTTCTAACATTCATCTTGCTCATCCAAACACTTTTCACCACACACCGTCAAGAGAAAGCAGCAGCAGGAAGATTACAACTTAACTTCCTTGGACCAGGAGCCATTAACCGGGATAGAGGCAACCTCCCTCTTCCCCCCCATCCCTCCTTGAATGACGACAAAACTAGTTTTAAATACAACGAATCACGAGCAAATCTCTCAATGATTACGTAATATTATAGATTATGTAATACGTGATTACGTAATGTTACATAGAAATGTGTTGCAGTTGTCCTGGTGAGAGAAGCAGCAGACAAGCGTGGCGCCCAGGGCCGGGTTGGTAGGTGGAGGGGAAGAGAATACTAGCTGAGACTTGCCTACCTGGAGGGTATTCCGGGGGTCAACGCCCCCGCGACCCGGTCCACTACCAGTCCTCCCGGGGGAACAGGGCCTGCTCAACCAGGCTGTTACTGCTGGCCGCATGTAGTCCAACGTACGAACCACAGCCGAACCCAGCGGATTATTCTCAAGTACATATGATCTAAGCGACGATAAGTTAGGCAAGAAAGTAACAAAACTTGAATTGAGTTAATTAACCCGCCTCTTAATTGACTAAAACTTACTAAATATATCAAGTTAGCATGAAATGCTGGATCAAAATAGCGGAGTTTTCTTGGGTTAACCAAGGCTACAATGTACCTATTATAAATACTTAACTATCTTATGGAGTAAAGGTAGTTTAAGACTAAGTCAACTGGTTATCAGTAATGAATGATTTTCTGTAACTGACTCATTATGAAAGTAAGTTCTGTCCTATGATGCCGGTGAAGGAACAGTGATATACGAAAGTGGAAATGCTCTTCCTTTACTTGGATCAAACCTCATTCCCTGCCATTCCCCAGGAGCTGAGAGACACCCTCCACGATTAGTGTTCCCTTGTAAATACAATAATGCTGTTGTGGGTGGAACTCGCAGGAACACGTATTGAGTGGGACAATTCTCTGCTTGATTAATAAAACATGTGCAACACCTGGGTATCCTTAATGACGAAAAAAATAGTCAATAAAAGGTAGCTAGGTGTTATACACGCGTCTTATTCATCAACTTTTAGGAATGATATTGATCATTAGTTCAGTGATATTATTTCTACAAGTGCGCCATGGTACCCCATCACAAAATAGGTCAGTACTGACCTATTTTGTGGTGAACAGGTAGCATGCAGCCTTAACCCTTGTGCGGTCGATAGGCTATAAACCTAATTACTCAGGCCACCACAGGCGTGGCTGTATGGTGTGTGTTAGCATCACGTCTAGGGAAAAAGTGAGCGAGCCAGTTTGGGCCCTGCCGAGTTAACCATGAGGTGATCTTATGGGAGTCAGCATTTTGGGAAAGCTAAGAATAGCTGATTCAGTCATTTCCCACACTAATGATAGCAGTGACTGAAGATTTTCCTTTTAGATTTTGCCGAGAGGGGGGGGAGAGTTTATTGGAGTCGCTCTTCCCACGAGTTAACATACCACCATAATGCATGAAACGACATACGTGAATACACTATGGACATTTTTATTGGAAACGTTTGGGTCTTGGGACCTTTGGTCACTCCAAATGATTGAATTGATCAAGGACCCATGACCTGTGTCCTTTCATTCATTATGGTGTTATTATCGTTGCTATACCTACGGTCATACCACCATAAAGAACACACATCAGTTCAAACAGTTGACACATCATTGGCGACATCAACGTCATCCCTGTTTCAACATTCAGGTCAATGAATAAAATAATATCCTGTTGCAGTATAGGAGCAAAATAATGAAATCTACTATGGCACACAAACTAAAGTTCAACCAGAAATTAAGTAATAAAGCTACAACACTCCTCTTAAGAGATATTTGAAAGGGGAGACCAAGAGAAAGTTGGAGAAAAGGGAAAGCAAAGAGAAAGGTAGAGAAAGCTGGATAAATTTATCCCCATCCCTCAATTTTAAATTAATTACATAATTACTCCCTTGCTAAGGCATTATCATGCTTTTCAAGGCATAATGTAATGTTCAGTGATTAAACACATTTTAGGAGACAAAGGTCAACTTTCCTGCAAGAGCTGTTAGGAAAGACAAGATGGTCAATACAAAGGTCAACTTTCCTGCTAGCTGTGTGAGGGAAGACATCATGGTGACTACAAATATGTACCAACACTCCTCTCGTGGCACTACTGGTGCATTTTATCTTGGGCATTAGTCTAGTGTGCTGGTATGTTCACCAGGATAGTCCGATAGTCACCACCAGGCAGTAATGACCACGGTGGAAGTACCTAAACTTTAGTTAAGTCTTCAGCCGATAACCTTGTCCCCTGCACTGCCATATATCATGCCGTAGACATGATGGCTGGAACACTTGACATTGTTCCTGCACTGCCATATATCACGCCGTAGACATGAAGGCTGGAACAATGACACTGTTCCTGCACTGCCATATATCACGCCGTAGACATGATGGCTGGAACAATGACACTGTTTCAGGTCTCCAGGTTCACCAAAAGATGTGTAAAATTTTAAGGTTTTGAAGTCAATTAAACAGTTAATTTAAGAAGACTTAGAAGTATGCCCCATTTATGGCTTATTTGTGAGTCGCGACAAGAATTAGCATACTATACTTAATGAGCAAGTATGCACATGTTAAGAACATAAAAAAAGATAATTCATAAAAAAAAAAACATTCTCCCTTCCCCACTTCCTATCCTACACTCGGTAATCTTAACACTGAAAATACTGCTAATGTTTGCGGTTTAACTAGAGACCATCTTCAGTTTGATCAAAAATATTCACGGAATTTTCCCACTGTTGAATGTGATCATTCTCATAGAGTACATAAACGATATGTATATGATTCAATGAAATATAATTCAAGTGTTGCACTAAGTACAGAAACACTCCAGGTATATTCCAGGTATACGCGTGTTGCTTCATTAACAAACACTGCAGATGTCCCTACAGTTCACAGCTCCCTTAAAATATAAACGTTTATCATCAAACGAATATTGATCCAAAGTCAATCAAAATAGGAAGGGGGGGGGGGCTACTTTCAAATTAAATACCACGTGACATTCCTCATTGCTGCCAAGATGCCACATTCCTTACGTGTTAGTGCCAGCCACGAGTATCTTGATCTTGCATACCTGGCACGCGCAACCATTGCGTATTGGCTACTAATAAATGAACCTCACACTATGGAATGGAAAACTATTAAAAAGAGTTTTTTTTATTTGCCAGGGAAAAATTTGTTGCGAGGCGAGCGTGATGCTCCATGGAGCTTATCACCTGATCCATCCACCCGTCCACAGCCTCTTGATATGATATCGATATGTTAGTATAAAAATGTGTAATGAGTCAGCTAAAACAAAGGACAAGCACTTCACATGATTAAGTCACTGGTCTAGAAGGGTAACAAAGCTCACTTGTGTCTAGGATACACGCATCCTAGACAAGTGTTCGAGTGTGTTCGTTCTTCGCCAGAAACCCGTCCTAGTGGGGGTCTATTAAGGGAGTTTTCGAAGGTGCATGATATAGAAGTGCAGACTACATTCCATCAACTATCTTAACACTACAATCTACAAGCTTCACCTATATATTGGCTTGTAATATATATATACGTTGGCTCTGTGGGGCACACTGCTCCTGCTAATTAACTGTGCCAGACTTCCTACTTCGGCAAGACTCCCTGAAAAGAAAATTTAAATTTCGATCACCGTGCGAGACGGCAAAGAATCCCCGGCACCTCATTCCTGTGTACATGAAAAACATTTGTAGAATATGGTACCAGTATAATAATATAGGTGCTGAACTGTAGACAAGAGACTATGAAAACTCAGAACTTCCCTCCACAGTTCCCAAGACGAGAATGTACACACGAAACTTCAACCAACTCTAACGTGACCGCTAAAGTTTTCAACACATCTCTTCAAGGTGTTTGAAAGAAAAAAGGGCGACGATAAAAAGGTAATTACTAGAGGGGTAAGGAAAACCCAAGGTTCTTTTTCTACCTATTCAAAAATCTACCTCTAGTATCGGGTTCTTGTTTAAACAATAACATAAGCGAGAAAAACACTTGATACAGTATATCTACAGCATCTTCAATGGGACGAACATGGATGACTTGCATAATTTTTATTCATAAATGTGAAACTATTTCCTGACAACCCTAACTACACTACAAAGCTTTGAGAAGGCCATTGACAGTATACAAGGAGAGGCACTGCCTCCAGAGCAGACGTGTAGTGTAGAAAGATATCTCCACAAGTTCTAAAACTCAATGATGAGTCTCACTCTATAATGGTACCAGCAAAGCTATCTAAACAAACTAGTGCAGTTAAGAAGCTTAAGACTCAACACGAGGGGAAGGTTTACCACCAGTGTTTACATTATATCTCAGAAGTTATACACACTGAATGTACCTCCCGCAGGTTACCATCGTTGAAACTTTTACAGTGTACTTTGTCGACGAGAGAATAAAAATGAGCATAACACTTCACAATATATGTATTTTTTTCCAACTGCAGCCAGTCCCTGGACACATTATGTACCACCAATCTTTTGACTATGGCCCACAGGATGAATATGGGCGGTATAATAAAGATATTTTAAGATAATTTAAATACATTTATTAACTGTTATAAGCAAATGATTAACTAAAACAAACTCAGTCAACTTCTCTAGTATTAGGTAGTCTATAAGCCATTAGATTAATCTGCCCTTAATGCCATGGCATGCTAGTGGCTCTCTTTGCACTTCAGTTCTTGTTTGTAATAAAATCTATGTAAACTTGCAATGAAGCTATTATAAGTTTTTTTTTTACTCAATGTAACAAAGGTAAAAAAATGTTAATAAATAATGCTAATAAAAATATATTTAAAAAAGGGGTTGGGGAGGGGGGGGGGGGTGCTTTTTACGCAGAAGGATACATCGTCTAAGGAACTGGAGCCACTTTCCCAATTCATGGGCTCAAACCTGGTTACCTATAATTCCACACTGTATACATGACCCTTACATGTTACCCTCACGAGTTTCTAGAGTTTTTCTACTCCCGAGTCCGGCCTTGGGCCTTCTGGTCAACCAGGATGTTGTTGCTGGTGGCCAGCTAACCAACATATCCATCACAGCCTGGTTGATCGGGCACATGGTGAATGTAAAACCACTATAATGTCGTATCTTCTGGTAGAATAGGTAACGTAGAAGGTTATTAAAGGGGCGCAGACTAACGCGGTTTTATTCTTCGAATGGGTTCACAGGCAGGACGTGTAGGGGGTCGCCAGGGAGTCAAGTTCTTAGGAAGAGGTCTAGTCTCAAGGTCCGGTGGCGGAGTGAGGCAGATGCCAGGCAGAGTGGGTCTATCTCGGTGCATGACATCTGGTGGGAACTTTAGAAAATAGGCCTAGGCCAGTAACTCCCTCTAGTGGCAAATATGTGAAACAGGTGGGTAGACCTACTGTCTACATGAAGACTTGTCCAGTTTCCTCTTGAAGACTTCCATACTTGTCCCAGCAGTGTTTCTGATATTTTCTGATAAGATGTTGGATAGTCTGGGGCCATGAATGTTTATACAGTGTTCCCTTATTGTGCCCACGGCACCCCTGCTTTTCACTGGGTTTATTTTGCACTTCCATCTCTCCCCCTCCAGTATGTTATGAAGTGTGCAGATTTGGGACAAGGCCCTCAAGTACCTCCCAGGTATATGTTACCATGCATCTCTCCTCCGCTCCACTGAGTACATATTTAACACTAAAGTGATCCCAGTAATTTAAATGCTTTATTGGTTCTATGCGGCCATAAACGATCTACCTGTTCAAGATCTAACATTTCTCCTGCTCTTAACGGGGCCATCAACACTAAGCAATAATCCAAATAAAGAACTTTAAAAAATAATGGAAACACAGAGTAATGAGTGAAAGTTAATGGTTTCCATGCTACTGTTTTCTCTAATATTTATATTTGGAATTAAAAACTAAAACATGTTATTTAGCTTGATACAGTAAATCTAGAATGGCGCTAGCGTTATCTCTATTCAAACAAATAATAATAATAATTTATATTACACGAAGCGATAAACCCGTGTTGATCATTCAGCGCCAACGGTTGGAGACTGATCCTCCGTCGGACGGTCCGCTAATAGCGGAACGGAAGCCAGATTTGTCACACTACCCAACATCAGCGGGAGTTATCTCCTTATCACAGGATATTACGTGTCAACCTTGAGATAATAGAAGACACGCTTGACAACACTATGAGCTACACGAATGCTGCGTGTACGTGAACCATACTGCACGCTTCCAGAGAGGGATCGTCCAGGTCACAACGCGATAACGCCGGCCAGGAGGTAGGCGAATTATTATGGGGGAGCGCTAAACCCGTAGGGAGATGGAAGGCATTCAGCCTTAATTCAGGGAATTGGAGCACAGATCCCTTGTGCGGAGGTCAGACGAAGCCCTGTGACAATATAACCCACTCAAAATCCACATCAATCAGATAATTATATCAAACGGAAGGAGAGAGATGCGTGGTCGGTAGTTCTTGTAAACAATGGCTGTCAGAAAACACTTCTCATTTCACCAAACTGCCTCTCAACACACTAACTGGTCACCAGTTATTGCATATATTATGGAGTGGCCAGAGGGTAAGTTGACCAGTTATCGTTCGCAGAAATCGTCAGTCCCCTCCCATACACAGCATTATAAACTAAGCCCCTGATTATGCTCTACTTAACCAGGGTCTGTCCATGTGTACTATTAAATGTCATCCAAGTTTGTAAAAACTATGCAATATATTCAAATAACAATAATAGTAATAGCTACTGAACTCATAATGGAATCCTTGAAGATATCCTCCTAGTCCTACTGAAGCCTTTCTGCTCACGATTACAAATGTCATTATGTTTTGTATAAAACCCATCCAGTGCGATATGCGACAAACACAGCAAGTTTTTTTTTGTTTCTAATATGTAACTATCATACAGAATAAGGTACCAGCACACTGCAGGTACTCAAGTTTGTTAAACACAAACAAAATTCTTCCAGTCTGATCAGGAACGTCAACCTGAGAAAAGACTGGCTGGAAAAGGCTGGGTAACACATGCAGTGGTGATGTCGACTCAATGTATGGGCGATCAATGTAAAGCAGCCGGTACAAGAACCTTGCTGCACAGAGACGTCTTTATGAACATTGAAGACCTTTTCAGGTTCCATGAGCTAACAAAATATTAGAACCACATGTGAGGGACTGCAGTACATACAGCGAGATATAGGAAAGTAAAACAACGGTAGGTAGTCAGGTATACCGTCTAAGGTATTAACAAGCATGCGTGTGTGTGTTGATCTTAAAAGTAACTTGTAAACAAGACGTGTGTAGTACTTGGTCACTGGGCAAAAATCACAGGTCATCTGGTGGTACAGAGGACATCTGGGGCACAATTTGAGGTCACTGAAGGGGTGACACCTTATGAATGACCGGTTATAACCGGTCATTCATAACACATCCACATTAGCCAACAGGAATATGCACGAGTTCTCAGGTTTTTAACAGGAAAAGGCTGCTGACTTAGTAATCAGTAGAAGGGGAAATTCTCTTCAGTGAGTAATGGTTGCATCACTGGTATATTGGCAGCTAATGTGGTAATAAGGTTATATATACGAATATATGTAGGACACGCTATTTTTATATTAAGTCTACTTTATTTTCTATTATAGGGTTTATTTATCCTTGACTGGTACCAAGCTAACAAGTTAAATGCAGTCGTAGTGACCCTCGTATAGCGGGTAGGCTTTTAACCTAACAAACCACCTTAACCATTTCGTATTCACCTTTAACCATTTAAATGTGAATACGAAAATATAAATTGCAGAACAAGCTTTTATTGAGACAACGTTTTGCTCTGTGAAGAGTTCTATCATGACTTCATAAAGATCCACACAAATAAAAAGTCCAAATACAAATTTCCTCTAACTTGTGAGTGTCATGCTTGCTGGCAACACGCCATCTCGCCCAACCGAGGAAGGAGGTTGGTAACACTAGGGAATCAAGTAAGGTTGCCACCCCTGCTTCCTGCTAGTCCTGATAAACACATTCAAAACCAATAAATAGCTGGCGAAGAGATGTTACTGCCATAAATGTTAGCGGTCAAGATCTCTCTCCAACATGCAGGAGGATCGACCTTAATGTTCCGATACATTATGTACCTAATCTCGTGCACACGCATAAAAAAAAAAAAGAAAGGGCCACGTGTCTATCGACAAGTGCCCTTGACAACTAGTAACTACTACTTCACCATCCATCCCCCCACACACACAGTGACCAAGGCAACTGGAGCTACTGAGACACTAAGATTATAGATGAAACGTTCATAATTTTCTAAATTTGTTTGATGATTCAGATTTTAAGATCAGTTAAACAGCTTTTTTTAAATTTCGTAAATACTTCCATGGTATCTCAGTATCGTATCTTTATATATCGTTAAATCTTTCCGACTGCGATATTAATTTATGAAGGCTTATAAACAAGCTTCGCCGTATGACCCTTGCCGGTTTAGCGCTTTCTTTGATAATAATAAATTATAAACAAGCTAAGAATGAGGCTATTACAATATATAGGTATATCAAATAGGCTTTCATATAATACAGCAAAATACAAAATTTCCAAATATACCTACAATGAGTACCGATCACACTCGTGTATTCTAATATAATGTTGTGGTTTAATTTAAAGTTTGACGAGAATTAAATCCACCTTTAATGACAGACGGGAAGCTAATGTTCGGCCATACAAATATTACGTTTAATAATCTTCAACTAGGGATTAATGAACTAAGCAGTACACAGAAAAAAAAAACATTTACGACATTATACAAACCAGATTTAAAGGTGTTGAGGCGGGTGGGAAGGCGCAGAGGAAGGCCTCTACAGCTGCACTAACAATTCTCCCTTTACATAAACATTTAACCCAAACATTGGCATGTAGGCGACGCAAGTGTGATACCTGTTTATAACTGGTACCCACAGCCCAGTGTTCTCTCGCACCAACATGTACCAGATCATGATAACTAGTGTCGTATACTTAGGTCAGTAAATCAAAACCCCATGAAGCTAGTAATGAAGCAACAGATTCCAAGGGCTCTATACTTTTATTTATCTGCTGAAGAGGGCCTCAGAGGCCGAAACAATACTAATATATTGTTTCATTTCTCTGTCCGGGTTTTGAATTATCTGATTGTACAGGCAAGCACCAGCCTGACCCTGGGCCAGACTACGGGAAAACTTTCAAAACCCATGAGATTAATGTCATAGGCAAAGATATGTTCCACATATAAGCTTCAAAGATATGACAGAAAAATGGATTGCAGAATTCAGAAATAAGAGTTATAAAAATTTACACCGCTCCCGTCCATATACTTCAAAAATAGATTTTACTGCGCATTTCACGTCATTCGGTCGAAAGAGGCAGGAACATGATATAGAATTCAATCCTTTCCTGCATTACAAACCACACAGTAGTAGTATTAGATTCTACTGCAGGAAGTAATGTTCTAACTTAAAACCGAAGTGTAGTGAGGTTTATAAAGTAACGAAGGTGATTAAGAGCTGTTTATAAAATAACGAACGTGGCTTAAGCCCGCAGGATTCATGTAGCAATTGGGGATTGGTAGGTAATCAAGCTTCATCCAATAAGAGGGTAGCTCCAATTCCTTGGATTAAACACCCTTTCCCTTCAAGGGGAAGACTTGCAAGGGCTCTGGACAAACACCACCACCGGCAACACATTGTTTGGCTTGTCTTCATACCGTCCCACAACCTCTTACATAATGAAGCAACAAAATGCACTCCCGGAATACCTACACGCAATATTTTATATACATACACACAAAATATATATATATATATATATATATATATATATATATATCGTGCCGAATAGGTAAAATTGGTTAATTAGCAAGAACTCATTTAAAATTAAGTCCTTTCTAAAATTTTCTCGTATACGTTTAAAGATATTTTTTTCATTTATATTAATGTAAAAATTAATAATTTTGTTCCAAAAGAACCTTAGAAAACTTACCTAACCCTATTATAACAAGCCAATTTAATTTAGCCTAATCAAAATAAATATATTTTAGACAAGTTTACAATAACTTAATAATAAACAATGAAATATTTTTTTCGTTAGGTTCAGAATGATTTTTGCTAAATTATTGCATACTCAAATTTTCGCTTGTCTTATTCGTCAAGAAGAGCGTTGCTATTTAAGCCAAAATTGCAAGTTTTACCTATTCGGCACGATAGATACATATATCAGTTATCGCTATGACAGTATCCCCCTTTACAGCTATCACTATCTTTACACATTACCATTATTTAATAGCAGCAATATGCAGAAATATAAAAAATAGCAGGCGAGTGGCGTGGAGTCACTGGATGTGACAGGAGGCCTTTGCTAACGAAGGGAGCCACGCCGCCGCCGGGAAGTCTGCCTCCGTCGGGTGATGGTCCCAGACCACTCGCACAATGGCATAAACACTCATTTGAAGAACATTGAAGAGAATTACAACGACCACGACGAGAATAGTAAGCGAGGAAAATGTCTCCGACACTTTAATTACTTATCACCCCCTCCCATCTCCCCACCATACTTTAATACTACATTTATGTAACCCATCTTGTGTGATGGCATATGACAGGAAAACACATCAACTTATAGGGTAGCCACACTTTTTTTTGACAGTGTAACTATAATCTAAAAGGATAATCGTACAATGAATGTTCTCTGTAAATATCATATTCTCCCTAGGAAAGTAAAGAAAACTTCCCATTCACAAACTAGCCCACATTTTGGAAAGGAAAGACGACATTTCGGTCCGTCCTGAACGATCAAGTTATAACTGACCAAGAAAATGTTTAGAAAAAAAAAATTCTGCTTTTAATCCCATTATCTCTAGTGATGTGATAACGCTCTAGGAAACACCGAAAGGTGCTCCTAAGTTTCCTATAAGCGTGCATTGTGCGAAATGTTCCAGTCATGATAGCTACCTTTCACTCTTTAGAGCTTCCTATTAAATCCTACGACCAAGTGGCAGGAGGCGGTGAAGAAGAGCAGCTGGTGGATTAAAAAAGTAACCAGCACCCCGAGGATGACTCACAGTGCCGGCTGACTCAGAGCAGTGATGCTTAACCAGGTGCTTGATCCCGGCGCCACCACCACGTGTATCACCGCCGCTACCCCGTGTAACGCAACAATAACCACCTCAGCACCAAACAACCCACTAACTAAAAACAATAAAACATGAAAAAAAGTGGCCATACTTCCCAACCATTTCTTCTCAGGCACTTTAGTGGAAAACTAACGAAAATATTTACTAAACACTATACTTATTTTTGCTCATCTCGTCAATTGAGAGGAAAATATTGAAGGCCGGTGGAACAACTGAAAGACATTCTTTAAGGAGCCAGCTTTAATTATGAACCATGAAGAAATGTTCTTGGTTGGATTAGTAGTTTTATTAAGAGGAAGGAAGGAAAAATAAAAAGGACGAAGACAATAGGAAGAGGATGGTTATGGTATGTTAAAGGGTGATTTACTACAAGGCAACAGGCGTTAGATTTGCTAATACGTCCCATCTTGTCCAGGGTTCAGTAGAAAAAGGTACACTACCAATAAGATATTGAGCAAGACATGTGCAACACCTGGGTATCTCTACGGAGAGACGTTTTGCCCACGCTGCAGGCTTTTATAAATGTATGGCCCACCTTATAGGCCTGACCTACTTCCACTAGTGGGCCCCCACTCACATATGATCATGTATTACTGCTGCATCTCTTCACTTACATTAACACTGATTCAAAAAGCCTGCTTCGCGGGCGAAACGTCTAAAATAAAGATACCCAGGTGTTACAGGAGTCTTATTCATCGTCCAGGGTTCGATCCCCGCATTTTCGGTTGTGGGTCAACCACGTCACTACTGCGCCAAGAATAACATACACAATATGTAAATTTAACCACAAGTGCAGGAAAATGAGGATGGAATGATTCCAGTCGCAATTACAAGGTGAGAGATGAAAATGTCGAGGAATGTATTACAGAGAAGTTTAGTGGGCATCTAGAGCAGGTGCAAGTGTTAACAAGGGTGGAGAGTGGGTCCAAGTTTGGGGAAAGAGTGGCTGCAGGTGTAGGTGGGAGAGTGGGTGGAAAGGTAAGTGGAGGGTGGCAAATGTTGGAGAGGGTGGGAAGTGGGTGCAGATGTGGATGTAGAAAGTGTGTGGTTTATTTTCGAAGCATCACCATTGCATTCACAGCATCACACTGATATATTTTGAACCCTCCCACCAGGTACTTCAGTTAATAATAAAGTTTATTGAAGTTCATTTTATAACAAAGGAACAATAAACTGAAAGCCCCAAGTATGTCCACTATCCTTTCAGCAGGTACTGCACTTGAATTACACTACATTTTGCCCAGGACGCGAATCCCAGTTGGTACTGGAGTTTTCTTACAAGTTTGCATAGCAGTTTTCCTGTGTATAATACTCCCAGCAGTCTACTAACACACATGTACCTATATGTATTGTTACGCGTGTAGGAGTGGCAGGTGTCTGAGGGCCTTTCCGTTGTGTATCAGAAACGGTCTAACTACTGAGGTATGTGAGGTGCTATTATTTTTATTGAGCAAAACTGGAATATCGAAAGGGAAGATGAAGGGGCGACAGATAGGTTCTCCAGGGCGGGTCCTGGCCCGGGTCTTTCCCACGCGGTGGCCCGGCACTAGAGACCAGAGAAAAATGTGGAAGTAGATAACTGAGATGGGGTGGCTATCAAGAGTCTTCTAGTATACTTGGGTGATGAGTTAAATCTAATGGTTATAACCATAACCAGAACTTTTAAAGGGGTGGACCAGTAAGCCGTCGGAAGGCCTCTGTGGGTCATCATATGACTAAGACCTGCGTCAGGAAACATTTGTCCTGTTTTTCCTGACAAACCTTGCCTAACCTAACCTGTTGAGTAAAAGTCAAGCAATACCAGTTGTTGCATTTATTACAGGATGGTTGACGTGAGGGAACGCGTCAGTTCGTCGGCTGCGAGCACGACGACTGCCACGTTCTAACTGCCTCTGGCCTCGCCAGCCCACCCCTGAGCGTCCTGTGTCTGCGCATGTGTAGATGACACGAACAATGTTATGACGTCACACATATTAAGGGTGAGTATAGTATGGCCCCGAGTAACTTCTGGGGAACGGCGACCCTGCTGACCTACTGATAGGTAAGGTGGGGTAACTGAAGTGGGATAAGTGGGTGTGGTAGAGAGGGGGGTGACTAAGGTGAGGAGAGGCGGGGTTGCCGCATCACCCCTCCCTCCCAGTGCCCTCCTCAGTAGCATGCGGAAACAGCTTTGTTCCCATTGTGTAACTATAATATAGAATAGCAGCACAATGCTAATGTATCCATTTAAAAAAAAGTGGGGGACACGAGACTTGCTTCGTCGTACGTGAACCAGCTCTATTTTATCTTAGGAAAAACGTATTCAAGTGTCAATACTAGGCGCAACACATGGGGTAAAGGAGAGAAAGACGGGTGAAAGTGGGAGAAGGATAAGTGAAAGTGGAGAAGCATGGAAGAGGAAAAAGGAGAAAAAAGAGAAAGGGGAGAAGGATACGAAATAAAAAGGAGAGTGCGAAAGAGGTGGAGTGCGTGAGAGACGAGCTAGTTGGCAGGTGTGAGCTAGCAGCATGTCACTCGCACACTAATATTCACTATTCGCACTCAACAAACCACGTTTCTCACGCAAATTGCTAACACCACATGCTACCTACTGTGAACTACAGGTCACCTTTATTATTACCTTCATGAATAAGCTCTAAACCTAGTAGGATCATACAGCCTCGGGAAAATGGGAGGTAATAAGGTCTGATCCGATTAGGTGAAGATGTATCTCGATAGTTGTAGAATGAGTTTTATTCAGTGAAAGATGATTATGTTACAATTTTACAGGTCAGGACGAAAATAAATTATGCAAGATCGAAGTTCTAGTGATATTGACTTCAGATAAGTTAAAACCAAACAAATCACCAGGTCCTGACGAACTGTTTTTAAGGGTTAAAAATGGAACGTAAGGAAGAACTTTGTAAATAATAAGCTAGCCTTATCAACAAATTACTACAAACGGGTAACCTACCAGTTAAGTGGAAAATTGTAAATAAGATACCTATTTATAAATCGGGAGAAATTTCGGTAACTTCAAACGAGAGACCAATCAGCTTACCTTCAACTGTATTAAAGCTGACTGAATCAATAACTGAAGACGAAATTCGAAACTACCTTGAAAAATATAATTTAATCAATGAATCTAAGTATGGTTTTACGAAGAGGCGTTCCCACGCCTTACAAATACGATAT
This sequence comes from Cherax destructor, assembly GCA_009830355.1. NCBI lineage: Eukaryota > Metazoa > Arthropoda > Malacostraca > Decapoda > Parastacidae > Cherax > Cherax destructor. The sequence goes on from WNWK01000901.1 coordinate 344,317, forward strand.
CGTGTACATGGATTTCAGTAAGGCCCTTGAGTGTGCCACAGGAAATTTTTAAAAGAAAATAGCAGCGCACAAAATAAGCGAGAAATTATCTCCTGGATGGAAGCATTGTTGACCAATAGACAACAGACTTTGCATTAAAGTGGTGTCAGACAGGGCCTCTTACTCTTCATACTACACAAACTAATTAGACGAGGGAATAGTGATACAAGCAAGTTTGCCGATGACACTGAAATAGGTCGTCAAATTCTGATAAGATAACTAAAGTGACCTAGATAGGATAAAGTGGTCGGAGAAATAGCAGCAGTAGTTTAATGTAGAAAAAATCACAAATACACACACACAAAAGCTGACAATCCTCAGAACATCTCGTGTATGCTCACCACACGCTCAGGTGACGGTGGTAGCCACAATAACACCTAATATTCACTATACATTACGAACTCTATAACATCAGTGTATTTTCCATGAAAACTCCAATACTGAAAGCACTTAACAAATATAGTTTGTATATTTACTAGTTAACTCTTACAAAGGCATTTAATATCACCAGCCTCTAAATATAAACAGTTAATTTAAAAGCTTCCTAATGTCACAGTCTTCTGGACGAGGTATGTGGGGGATGTAGTAGGAGAGAGCCACCTCACAGGTGAGCCACACTACCGTCAGGGATGATATAGCAAGAATCTACCACTTCCTCCCACTAGTTCCACAAACTCTGGCAACATGTCAATCGTAAAAAAAAAAAAGTTTCAATTGACTGCCAATCCACTGCAATATTTAAGAGAAGCTATTTATTTTTACTACTTACATAACTAACGAGAATATGTATTGAAACTCGTGAATAATTGACATTATTGCTATCTCCCTTCCAGAATGTATGCCAATTTCAAATAAAGTTTCTAGCAGTACAAGGTAAAGTTTCTAGCAGTACAAGGTAAAGTTTCTAGCAGTACAAGGTAAAGTTTCTAGCAGTACAAGGTAAAGTTTCTAGCAGTACAAGGTAAAGTTTCTAGCAGTACAAGGTAAAGTTTCTAGCAGTACAAGGTAAAGTTTCTAGCAGTACAAGGTAAAGTTTCTAGCAGTACAAGGTAAAGTTTCTAGCAGTACAAGGTAAAGTTTCTAGCAGTACAAGGTAAAGTTTCTAGCAGTACAAGGTAAAGTTTCTAGCAGTACAAGGTAAAGTTTCTAGCAGTACAAGGTAAAGTTTCTAGCAGTACAAGGTAAAGTTTCTAGCAGTACAAGGTAAAGTTTCTAGCAGTACAAGGTAAAGTTTCTAGCAGTACAAGGTAAAGTTTCTAGCAGTACAAGGTAAAGTTTCTAGCAGTACAAGGTAAAGTTTCTAGCAGTACACCCTGCAGGTAAAGTTTCTAGCAGTACACCCTGCGGGTAAAGTTTCTAGCAGTACACCCTGCGGGTAAAGTTTCTAGCAGTACACCCTGCGGGTAAAGTTTCTAGCAGTACACCCTGCAGGTAAAGTTTCTAGCAGTACACCCTGCAGGTAAAGTTTCTAGCAGTACACCCTGCAGGTAAAGTTTCTACCAGGTGGAGGCAGGACACAGCAAGGTAGTTCTTTGGTGACACACGAGGACAGCTTCAAGACACTAGGCGGCTCTGCAGTCACCTAACACCACCACAATGATGACGTCACTGGTGCAGTAACCAGTCATCTTTTACACTAGAATATCCACATCGAATTAATGTTAAGAAACAGTACGAATTCCAACTGTTATAAACAGTCAATTCACCACTTACTTTTTTCCATATTTTGAGATTTAGCAAATTTCTTTATTTGCGTTATTTATGCTAGGTTAGTGCTGTCTATAAAAAAAAAATCAATATTATTAACACATCATAACGCTAACAAGGCACCCCGTACATTTACATTTTTTTTTTATGCTAGGTACCTATAGCAGAAAATAGGTATCTTGGTGTTAGTCGACTTATGAGACATCCAGGAGGAGAGGAGTGAAAGATCCCAATAGAACTACGTCACTACTGTTTGCCTTGGGTTAAAAACTCTCCAGGGTTAATAATCTGAATTAGCCTTTTCTTGACTTCTGGAAAGTGTGGCCGCAGATTGTGATTGCCTGTGACAAGTATGTGACAGCCGCACTACCTCTATAATTATATAGGTAGCTATACTGCACGTTGGAGAGACCTTCCAAGGGTGCCATATTTATGCTTTCATGGCCCCATTTGTCTGCTCCGCAGGCAAATTTATTATCAGTTAATGTTTGTTAATGACTGCAATGATCATCGCACCTGCAATTGTCTTTCACTCCTACAATGCTTACTTCCTTTACCTAATGTTACCATTATTACACACGCACACACACACACACACACACACACACACACACACACACGTCTCGTGTGCCTGTGCATATTATCTAGTGATTACAATAACTACCTCATACAAAGCCACTTATTAGTTTGTTAAATCGAAGGGCTATATACGGCACGGTGTCATAAGTTTATATTTCAGGTCTATATTAACAATCAGGAATATAAAGACAAGAAATCTTGTGAAAGTTCAGTACATGTGAACCAAACGTCAAGTATTTCTATAGATAAAAGGTTTTTCCGCTTTCTTGAGTCATACTTATCAGCTATTGCAAAGATTTCAAAATCAAGAATATTTTAATCCTTAGAATAGGAATTACAGTTAACTCGCAGTGTATAATTATACACAAACACCTCCATTAATCGTGTGAACGTCTTAGGTACGTGGAATCATAAAAGCAAGTAGTTCTTTAATTTGTGAGATCCCCATGGGTGCCTGGTAAACTAAGGAAAGTAACTATGAATGGGTCAGGGCACCAACATCTAGTTAAGCCTATCACAGTAAATCATCAGAGGCCACCAGTTTCTTATGCTTCTCCTTCCTTACTAACATCAAATATTTCTGGAAGATTATTGTGTGTACCAAGCTAGCGAAATTACAAGCTTCTGTGACAGATACCGTATATAAAATTTAAGACCTAAATGAATTAATTAAATCAGCAAGGTGCTGGATCACGAAATGACACCAAGGAATGTTAATTCTGCCTTCCCAGGTGTGTATCCGCCTGGAGACACATATGAAACAACCTTCACAACTGTATCACAAGCATGACACGTTTCCTCAAGTGTCTTCACACATTAACACATACATAGAGGGATCGCTAAACCCGTAAGAGTCATGCAGCGCAAGGAAAATGAGAGTAATCATATTTGATCCAAGGAAAGGGAGGGTAGCTCCAATTCTTTGGATCAAAAGCCTTTCACCTGCATCAAGGGTACCCTTTCAGCCCTCGAAGGAACAATATACTTGACCGAAAACATATCAAAAACTATTATAAACAGAAGTAACAATAATAATAGTGAACTTAACCTTCCTCGCGCTACTGCGTCACATTTTACCTGGCCGATTTTTTAAAGGTCAATCCTTGGTCGACCCCTAAGAAAAAAAAAAAACTGATAACACCCTTCCAACACATCTCTAATTTTAATATTGACTTGTCATATGTTGTGTACAGTAACGTGATGTTCTATAGAAAGATTCCTGAAGGTTAGTCTTGGATGCTTTACTGTCATATAGAATGTCAGTCATTGGTTATATCAAAGGTATGTGCTCAAGCGCATGTTTATAATATTACGAACACAAAAAAGACGAACAATTCTCCAGTGATATGTCGGTTGTGATGTCCACTGCCACGTAGTTGCGGAAGCATACTCTACAGTTACTGTACGAACAGATAAATTACTGTCACAGGGTGATACAACATGAAGAGGGACTATGGCACAGCCTCCCTCCCTACCTTGATGCTAGTGTTAATTAGTTACCGATTTGCAAAGGCACTTGTCGATAGCTTCTTGGCTTCCTCGTGTATCACTATATATATATTTGTGCAAAAAAATTCCCCGAGGGAGGTGTTTACAGTACGACGAGCCGCTCTCAAGTGTAATAGACTGGTAACGAGCGCTACCATTCAATGGTGCATCAAAAGCATGCATGACTCAGGCTTTCTAGACTGTTAACTGGAGGGTATTCCGGGGGGTATTGACTACATACAGAACACTTAGATTCTAGGTAACCACACAAGCTGCATAGTTGCCACAAACAACTCTTACTTCCTAGCTACAAGTCATTCTATTATTACAATAACTAAACGCTAAACTCACAAGGGTCATACAGCAACAAGTCATCCTAGACGCTGTCATTCTCTCCACCTTCTCCAAACTGAACCCAGGCATAAGTTACGTATTTTACTTTTTCCACATACAAGTTCAACATCCAAGGAAAATTAATCGATATTTTTCCTGAACTAACAGTGTTAGCAATGCTATCGAGGCAAGTTAAAGCCCATCAGAAAAAGGCACTGACATGCAATGAGAGACTATTTTCTGTTTTTTATTTAATCGCATTGGAATACAAAACACCTCAGGAATTGTAAACAGTATTTTCTTTTCTTTGCGACCATTTGGAAACGGTATGTCTCAACACAAGTACAGAAAGTCAGTAGTGTTTTTTAGCTTTGTTGAGAAAGACACTCATGTCAAAAGGCTCTTGCATGACGCACGTCTCTCCTCTTGGCTGCACTTCCGTGACTACAACGCAGAGGGCAGTCAAGGCCACAGGCTACCACTACACTTCCGTGACTACAACGCAGAGGGGCAGTCAAGGCCACAGGTTACCACTACACTTCCGTGACTACAACGCAGAGGGCAGTCAAGGCCACAGGCTACCACTACACTTCCGTGACTACAACGCAGAGGGGCAGTCAAGGCCACAGGCTACCACTACACTTCCGTGACTACAACGCAGAGGGGCAGTCAAGGCCACAGGCTACCACTACACTTCCGTGACTACAACGCAGAGGGGCAGTCAAGGCCACAAGTTACCACTACACTTCCGTGACTACAACGCAGAGGGCAGTCAAGGCCACAGGCTACCACTACACTTCCGTGACTACTACGCAGAGGGGCAGTCAACGCCACAGGCTACCACTACACTTCCGTGACTACAACGCAGAGGGCAGTCAACGCCACAGGCTACCACTACACTTCCGTGACTACAACGCAGAGGGGCAGTCAAGGCCACAGGTTACCACTACACTTCCGTGACTACAACGCAGAGGGGCAGTCAAGGCCACAGGTTACCACTACATTTCCGTGACTACAATGCAGAGGGCAGTCAAGGCCACAGGCTACCACTACACTTCCGTGACTACTACGCAGAGGGGCAGTCAACGCCACAGGCTACCACTACACTTCCGTGACTACAACGCAGAGGGCAGTCAAGGCCACAGGTTACCACTACACTTCCGTGACTACAACGCAGAGGGCAGTCAAGGCCACAGGTTACCACTACACTTCCGTGACTACAACGCAGAGGGCAGTCAAGGCCACAGGTTACCACTACACTTCCGTGACTACAACGCAGAGGGCAGTCAAGGCCACAGGCTACCACTACACTTCCGTGACTACTACGCAGAGGGGCAGTCAACGCCACAGGCTACCACTACACTTCCGTGACTACAACGCAGAGGGCAGTCAAGGCCACAGGTTACCACTACACTTCCGTGACTACAACGCAGAGGGCAGTCAAGGCCACAGGCTACCACAACACTTCCGTGACTACAACGCAGAGGGGCAGTCAAGGCCACAGGCTACCACTACACTTCCGTGACTACAACGCAGAGAGCAGTCAAGGCCACAGGCTACCACTACTACAGTCTGAACAAACTTACAACTATGTACAATTATGCGTTAATTACTAATAACTAACATGAACAACTATTGTTTGTCACTGTGTATGATTTATTAGAGATGTATTAACCCAAAATCTGCATTCCCAGGGATATCTGTGATCGTAATGTCAAAGTATTATCAAACATACAAGAAACACTGCATGTAGGCCTACTAACCCAGGTGATCGAAAATATACTGATCAATTTATCTTCCGAGTTTCTGCCTCCGTGTGGGTTATTACTGAGCACTGACAAGTGTTCATTACACTTTAGTATATAATATATATATTTCACATAGTGTACCGTATATTAAAAGACTAAATGGAAGAGCAAGTTCCTTGACGCTGGTGAGGGGCTCTTGATCTAGGGAACTGGATCTGTGCTCCTGTTCCCTGAATTAAGCCTGAATACCTTCCACGTCTCCACACAGGCGCTATATAATCCTACGGGTTTAGCGTTCCCGCATTATAATAATCTTGCATAAAATCGACCCTGTGTCTATTATTGAAATGGTGAACTTACTGCATCGTTGGTTTTCATTTGGGATATTTTCCACTATCCCTTAATTAACTCCATGCTAAAGCAGGAGATATGTCAGTGCGAGCATTTGGAACAAATGCCACCAGTATTATTATTATTATAATCAAATAGAAGCGCTAAACCACAGGGGTTATACAGCGCTGCAGGTTATTGTAGGATGCAGGGAGAGTGGGTTGTAAGAGGGAGATGGACGATTAGTAGGGTATGGAGTGCAAGATGACGGTGGATAGTGCAGGGGAGGAGGGTAGCAAGAGATCGAGGTAGAAGGGACTGAGGGAGGTGCTAGAGGTATAATCTTCAGAGTTTGTGTAGTAAGTCAGTTTCTGTCAAAAAGTCAATGAGAGAGTCAGGATTAAAGGAGGGGCCATCTGCAAGAAGGGAAGGTAAAGAAAGGGCCGCAGAGCGAAGACGTCGTTGGAGGTAAATTCTGCGTGCTCGTTGATAGAGTGGGCAGTCCAACAGGATATGTCGAACAGACACTGGAACCTGACAATGCTCACAGAGAGGGGCAGGGAGCCTCTCCATGAGATACCCGTGAGTAAGACGAGTGTGGCCGATGCGAAGACGGGAGAGTGTAGTCTCCCAACCTCGACATTGGTGACAAGAAGAAGGCCAGAAACCTATAACCGGTTTAATAGAATGAAGTTTGTTATTCAGCAGGTCAGACCAGCGTTGTTGCCAACGGGTGCGAAGGTGGGTAGCAATGACCGCAAAATAGTCCGTGAAAGGAACACCTCTATATGAAACTGGAAGGTCATGTACTGCTGACCGCGCAGCAGTGTCTGCCTGTTCATTGCCCTGTACGTCAACATGACCAGGGACCCAACAAAAGACAATATCTTTATGCTTGCTAAAGATACGGCGTAACCAAAGGTGGATACGAAGAACTAGGGGGTGAGGTGTATCAATTTTACGGATAGCCTGTAAAGCACTAAGGGAGTCTGAAACGACCACAAATGGTGATACAGGCATAGATGCAATACGGATAAGTGTACGGGTTGTACTTATAACGGCTGCATCACGGCTGTTCACGTGATTTCCAACCTCTGCCCATGTGATCTGGCATCAGCCAATGATAGGCCTGCCTTTTGAATGCCTCAGCGCCAGGCGGCCTAGTGTTCAGTTTCCACCCAGACTCAGTGCAGGACAGACACACAGGCATAGGCTCTCAGCTCTCATATATCCAACGCCTCATTAAACGCTACCAAAACCCAAGCTCATCGTCTGTTAATATTACCAAATCTATGAAAAGAACCCCACAACACAAATGGTGACAGCTTGTGGGCCTAGATTTTGTGTAATCTGAGCAGATTTAACGAGAAGAGGAAGAGCCGGTGTTCAGTGCCTCCAGCGTCAATATCAACCGTCGCCAGCGACTCACCTTCCCTCACCCGTGACGTCACCCATCCAAGACTCTTCTGAAGCAGTGTCTCCAGTCTCCTGGCTTCTAATTGCAAGTAAACCTCCGAAGAGTTGATCTGGGTTTTGCAATTAAGCCAACAAGTAAGCCAGTTTATGGGAAGAGCCTAAGCCAAGCCTGCAGTCATCCAGTCTGTCTCTTGTCATCCATCCTGCATCTCACTGCTGTGTGCAAGTAAGAGAATTCAGGTTTGCCAGTCCTAAGAGCTAAGCCAGCTTCTTCAGGAAAGCCAGTTATACAAGTAAGCCAGTCGTTTCTTCAGCAAGCCAGTTCCTTGCTGTATTGTCTCCACTCGCTCTGTGCTACAAGTTAGACGCTTGTCAGAGTAATATTCACCATTCCTGTGGCTTAGTGTGAAAAAAGCCACCTGGGTTAGTTGTCCCAAGGCCGTGAGAATTTTTTGTACTGGCCGGACCCCGTGACGTCATCGCCCACCGCCAGCTAGTGAGGCAGCAGTGACGTCATCCATGCGCGCGCCACTCAAAACCCGCGCTGGTGTAAACAAAGATACTACCTGCTCACACTACCCTCTACCAGCCAACATTTTGTGGTATTTCTACCCTATCTGGGGTACCAGCAGCATTGTTTCTGGCTCACATAGCAAGTCGAGAGTGTCTTCCTTCATCCCAGAGCGCCAACGTAAAAGCTTGCTGTGTGAGTTCTTCGGTGAAAGCGCATTTCTAGAAGACTCAGCAGTCAACGACCAGGAATATATTCTCTCCACCTACACTCGTCGTTCATTCATCATTAGACTCTATTCTATTATAGACATTCGTGTGTGTGAGACATTTAAGCAGTGAATTTTCTTAGTGACATTTAAAGACTTGTGTTTCAGTTTCGTGTAAATTTATTTCGAATACTTTTTCAGTATTCAATGTGCTTCGTGTCTCATTTTTATCTATGTTCCTTGTGTAAACTCGTACACATGCAGTAAGTACTTGTGTATAAATTTTCTTGTCCTTCAGTGCAGTATTTGATTGATTCATTATTATTGCAGTCTTGTGCATTATTAAGTCCCTGTCCCTTCATTTTTTTTTCTCCCAGTGCATTCCCTTGTGTTTTTATGCAGTGTCTGTGCATAGTTCCTTATTGTTTATGCTCCAGTGTTCCTAGTTGCATATTTCATTTACCTGTGTGCCATTCAGTGTGTCCCATTAATTTATTTTTGTGCCAGTATCTCACATGTTTTAGTTCAACAGAAAGTTTATATTTGTTTATATTTTTGTGTCTACCTGTGCCTCATTTTTTCAAAATTTTGCAGAACCTGTGTATTGAATATATTTTGTCTGAAGCAGCAAGAACTATCTCTATATATATTTTTAACATGCAAGATCTTATTGCATAAATTATCACATTCACTGACTGAATCTTGTTGTGTTGTGTATTCTCCTGCAAAACTGTAAGTTTTTATCTGTGTCTTAGTTTGTGTATTATTATCTTTGTGTTGATCTTATCAATTATCCCTTGAACAAATTCACTCTTAACCTTCATATGTAAAGTAAAGTAATATTCATTATACTCATTTTCATTAGTTTTCTTAAGTGAACTAAGAGTTAAAGTGTTCATTCTCCTTGTGCCCAGTGCAACATTGATTTTTAATTGATGCAGTAAATTGTCTATGCAATACCATACATTGATTTTACTTTAAAATTATTCTCCAGTAGTGATTACTTGTTCTAGTTATTTTTGCATACAGTTTTGTGTATTTATTCCATTTTACTCAGTGTTATCCTGAAAAGTACTAATAATTCAATGCTAGTTGTCAGCATCATAGTTAATTCTTCAGCCAGCAATGCATATTAAATTCTAGTGTCATTTTCTCTTAAGAAAATTTGTTTTCTAGTATTTTTCCAGTTGAATACAATTTTTTTTATTGTATTTCCACTTTGCATTGATTTATTATTTCTCATCTAGTACTTGTGTTTGAATTCCAGTAGAGAGAGATCATTTTTGCAGTTAATCCTTACAGTAGTCAGTATTGCCTTTTATTGCAATTTGTAAAGTAATTCCTTAAATTTTTACAGTCAAAATTCAGTGAGTGAGTTGTCATTTCTTATGCAGTGTACATTAGTTGTTTTAACCCCTTTTCTGCATCTAATTCAATGACTTCTTAATTCCCATTTTAACTAATTGTGTACTGTGAATATTTTACCATTCTCATTTTTACCTGAATTAGTCTTTGTGCAATTTTCTTTGCAAGTATGTCTCACTTACCTTACAGTAGTGTAGCTAATGACGGCATTCAGACCCCTAATGTTACAAATGCCCTTGCTGAAATTCATGATAGTCATTTACCGAATGCTAGACCTACCCAGCCACAGAGTCAATACTATAGTTTTCTTCGTGATCCTGATAGTTCCTTACCGACTGAAAGACAGTATCTAGCTCTTGAGCAATGGGTTTGTTCTCACAGCTTGTATCAGAGAGTTATAACAGTTCTGCGGAATGTGAAGTTCAAATTCAGTCCTGATAGCTTTGTGCATTATGTATTAACGTAGCCGAGCGGTCAAGAAACTAGTATTACTGTCACTCCTGTCTGGAATTCAGTCCCTACATTATCTTGCATGCAAGATAGCGTTCGGATGCCTAGGGTGCCGGAGGTATCCCGGACCGCCTTGAGTACTGAGTCTATCCTTGCAATGTTGCTAGTTCAAGTAGTAGTTCCTCTCCAGGGGACGCTTTGTTGAAGAAAGACTACTTGAATGAGTTATAGCATCTCTCGCTGATGCAAAAGCAATTGCAGAAAGCCGTTTCTGTTGCTAGTGTATTCACTAGAGTGCCAGTTGTTGTCCCTCGTGTTCCAGATAGTGTTCTTTCCAGTTGACAGTAAGTCCTTTGCAGAGTAAAGTGTCGTGTGTCGAGTAATTATTACCTGCAGTGAGAGATAGTGAGAGCCATTCTCCTTTGTTCATACTGTGTGTTATTGAGCTATCTATTTTACCCGGGGAGAGTCCTTCCACTCCACCGTGCCGTTCATTCCTCCAGTAGGAAAGTGTTCCCAGTTCTTAGTGAATAAAGAAAACTCAGTTTAAGAGATTATTTGCATTTGCTAGCCGAGTCCTTACTAAGGCTGAACGCAATTTTACAGTTATGCAAATCCAATGTAGTTGCTGATGCTTTGTCGCGTCATGTCAGTGTAGTAACTGCCGATCCTCCATTTAGTACTGAGGATGTAAAGACTGCTCAAAGACAAGACCCCTTGTGGTCTGGTGTGGTTCGATTCCTGCTCCAGAAAGATCTTATTCTCTCTGTGAAGCAACCAGCACCCATTAGTGACTTTGTCATGAACCAAGAATTACTGTATCGCACTACCGAGTTGGGTAATCCTAGTAGAAGAGTATACCAATTAGTAATTCCACAGTCACTAGTGAAAGTAGCCTTGCAGCTAGTTCACGATGTACCAGATGTTCAGCAATGCCAAAACTCGATCAAAAGTTCGTTTGTCCTTATAGAGTAGTCGAACATATTAACGGCAATAAGTATAAAGTTAGAGAAATTAGTACGGGTCAGTTTAAAGAATCGCATTTAGATCATATGAAGTTAGTATGCGATGATGATGACGAAGTCCCTGACACCCCTAATAATCAGACAAGTGAGACAGAATCTGATAATTCTCCTGTTGCTGTACCCTCTACCTCTAATGATCAGTCAGATCAACCTGAATGTCGTTATTCCCTACGTACACGACAAGTGTTAATTAATCCTCAAGTATCATTTGTAGATACCAGTGTAGATCCTCCTCAATCAGAAGTTGAGTTACCTATTGTAACAGAGTTTGATCCACCCAGAGATGATAATTATACAGCCTATATCAATCTCACCCTAGCAGAGTTGGGGTTAAATGTAACTAACCTGTATAGATAAATATGTAGTAAGCGTTTAACTGTGTGTTATAATATCTAATTAGTATTACTCAAATTTTTTTTTTGTGTGTTCACGTTCTCTCCGAGTTCTGAGAATTAACAGTATAGATTTGAGTGCACCAGATCTACCTTGTCTGTTAATCACTACCTTCTTGTAATTTATTTCCTCAGAATTCGTAGATCACATGAAGACAGTTCGATCGAACAAAAAATTATTTTTTTTATCTCTTTTATCATGATATTCTTGAATGAGCTCATTTAATTAATTCCCAAGTATCAAGATGCATCATATAGTAATGTAGATTGTTCAGTCGAGATAATATCCATGTGAAGTATAATGTTAACTGTTGTGTACTTTGACATTGTATAGAATCAGCTGAAAGTTGTTGCCTGTTGTCCTTAGTTTGTGTAGTTGTATGTCGAGACGCCATACGTAGCATGCCCGAGCTGTACGGGTTGTACTTATAACGGCTGCATCACGGCTGTTCACGTGATTTCCAACCTCTGCCCATGTGATCTGGCATCAGCCAATGATAGGCCTGCCTTTTGAATGCCTCAGCGCCAGGCGGCCTAGTGTTCAGTTTCCACCCAGACTCAGTGCAGGACAGACACACAGGCATAGGCTCTCAGCTCCCATATATCCAACGCCTCATTAAACGCTACCAAAACCCAAGCTCATCGTCTGTTAATATTACCAAATCTATGAAAAGAACCCCACAACACATAAGTGCCACAAGAATGGCATACAATTCAGCCGTAAATATGCTAGCCGAGGGTAACAGATGCCCTCGTACGACGCTGTCCGGAAACACTGCTGCGAATCCGACGCCGTCAGATGACTTTGAACCATCGGTGTATACTGCGATGGCATGGGAACGAGAACGGAAATGGTCTAGAAAGAAAGAGCGAGAAGCCGCCGTAGGCAGTTGGGCTTTCGCGCAAGGTAGAGGAATAGAACAGACACGGACAGCAGGAACTTCCCAAGGGGGTAGAGGAAAGGGTGAAGCCACATGAACATATAAAGGCGGAAGCTGAAGGGAAGACAAGAGTGAATGCAGACGAAGAGAAAAGGGACGAAGTAAACAGGGCGACGAACAAATAACGAGCGTCTACTAACATCTGTGACAATCCTATACATGGAAGGATTGCGGAGGTCATGAGAGCGAACATAATAGCGAATGCAATGTGCATCACGACGATCGGACAAGGATGGAATGTTCGCTTCTACATAGAGGCTCTCCACCGGGGAAGACGAAAAGCACCAAGGCATAAGCGTAATCCCTGGTGATGGATGGGATTAAGGCTGGAAAGAGTGGCAGGAGAGGCTGCCGAGATATATCTGGTCACCATAATCGAGTTTCGATAGAATTAGGGCTGAATGTAGGCGAAGGAGAGTTCTACGATCAGCCCCCATGAAAGATGTGCGAGGGTTTTAAGGAGGTTCAGCCGGCTATGGCAAGTCGCCTTCAGAGAGGTAATGTGAGGTTTCCAGGACAATCTGCGGTCAAACAGGAGGCCGAGAAACCTGACTGTATCACGTTCTGGGATACGTGAGCCGTATAGGTACAATGGATGATCAGAGACCACTGAACGTCTAGCACCAAGGCATAAAAACGTAATCCCCGATGGATGGGATTAAGGCTGGAAAAAATGGCAGGAAAATGCGAATATATCTGGGCACCATAATCGGGGGTTTATAAATTTGGGCGAAATGTGGCGAAAGAGTTCTACGATCGGCCCCCCCTGAAAGATGTGCGAGGGTTTTTAAGGGAGTTCAGCCCAAACTATGGAAAAAGCCTTCAGAGG
>WNWK01000902.1:0-280000 GCA_009830355.1 Cherax destructor
TCCCTGTCATGAAATTCCAATCAATCTGACTAAAGTTAAAGTCCCTAGAATTACTACGTTATCGTGTCTTGTGGCCTTAACAATTTCCTCCCAAAGTAGTCTCCCTTGTTCCCTATCTAAGTTTGGAGGACGTAAATCACGCCTAAAATCAATTTTTCACACCCTCTGAAAATTCTATCCAGACAGACTCTGTATGTGTTAATTCAGACTTTATACCCGTTTTTATGCAACAATTTAAATGATCACGGACATAGAGTGCCACCCCACCCCTTTCCCGATACTTCTGTCTACTTGGAACAATTTAAAACCCTGAATGTGACATTCGGCAGGCAAGTCCCGATTTTTCATATTAAACCATGTCTCAGTTATTGCAAAAACATCAATATTACCCGTACTTGCAACTAATCTCAACTCGTCCATCTTATTCCTAGCACTACGACTATTGGTGTAATATATAAATAGAGACCCTCCTTTCTCTTTACCCTTCCTGCTCATCTCTGATTTTCCACTATACCTATTACTGTCCTTGTCATCTAGTGTCACTAGCTTTCCACTATCCACCTTATTCTGCCTATTACTAGTTCTCCTACAACTTATGTACACTGGGACTTCTCTGTTTTCCCCCCAAAACCCATACCACTAACTATTTCTAGTTTAAAGCCCTAACAGCTCCCTCCACTGCAGTTGCCAGTGCCCCCACAGGCCAGTAGGCCTGTTGCAGTGTTCCTCCTTTCTTATAAGAACATAAGAACATAAGAATGGAGGAACACTGCAGAAGGCCTACTGGCCCATACAAGGCATGTCCTTATCAAAACCACCACTACCTAAGAATTTATTCCCGTACTCACGACACAAATCAAACCCAGCCCCTCCCACTCATATATTTGTCCAATCTCTTTTTAAAGCCACCCAAGGTCCTAGCCTCTATCACAGTACTCGGAAGATTGTTCCACGCATCTACAACTCTGTTCGAAAACCAGTACTTGCCTATGTCCTTTCTAAATCTAAATTTATCAATTTAAATCCGTTATTTCTGGTTCTTACTTGGTTCGATATCCTCAGTATTTTATTAATATCTCCTTTGTTTATGCCCATCATCCACTTGTACACCTCGATGATATCCCCCCTCATTCTACGTCTCTCCAGAGAGTGGAGATTCAACGCTCTAAGTCTATCTTCATACGGGAGATTTCTTATACTGTAAATCATTTTAGTCATTCTTCTTTGTATGTTCTCCAATGAATCTATATCCATCCTGTAGTAAGGAGACCAAAACTGAGCTGCATAATCCAAATGAGGTCTCACTAGTGATGTATAGAGCTGTAAAATAACTTTTGGACTTCTGTTGCTTATACTTCTTGAAATAAATCCTAGTAATCTGTTAGCCTTATTGCGCACACTTAGGCACTGTTGTCTTGGCTTTAGATTCCTGCTTACCATGACTCCCAAGTCTTTTTCACATTCTGTATGATCAAGCTCTACTTCACCTAGTTTATAAATTCGAGGGATATTTTCATTACCAAGGACTAGTACCTTACACTTGTCCACATTGAACTTCATCTGCCACTTTTGAGACCAAGACATTAATTTGTCCAAATCCTCCTGGAGTTCACTGGTATCCTCCTCAGAATGAATCATACGGCCTATTTTTGTATCATCAGCAAATTTACTCATGTCACTTGCAATTCCTTCATCAAGGTCATTTATGTAAATTATGAACAACAATGGGCCTAAAACTGATCCTTGTGGAACGCCACTAGTGACTAATCCCCATTCAGATTTGACCCCATTAATGGAAACTCTCTGCTTTCTATTGGTAAGCCATGCCTCTATCCATGCTAGAACTTTACCTCCTATACCATGAGCTGCCACCTTTCTTAAGAGTCTCTTGTGAGGTACTCTATCGAAGGCCTTACTGAAATCCAAGTAAACTATATCATGGAAATAAATGGTATAAAATACCGACACAATGGAAAAATAAACACATAAGCAGTATAATGTGATCCTTTATTGACAACGTTTCGCCCACGCAGTGCTTATCAGTCACAGACAGATCTACCTGGAAAATGAGCAACATAGAGATAATATAGGGTACAGTCAGGTGGAGAATGCTGGGTCAGACTCAATGCAGCTTTCTCCATCTGACCCAGCATTCTCCACCTGACTGTACCCTATATATATCTCTATGTTGCTCATTTTCCAGGTAGATCTGTCTTGACTGATAAGCCACTGCGTGGGCGAAACGTTTCATAAAGGATCACATTATACTGCTTATGTGTTTATTTTCCAAACTATATCATATTCTTTATCACTGTCTACTGCCTCAAATGTTTTATTGAAAAACGTCAGTAAATTTGTTAGGCAGGAACGACCTCTCGTGAACCCATGCTGAGATTCATTAATCAAATTATGTTCTTCAAGGTGACTTCTAATAATATCAGCTATAATTGATTCTAATAATTTGCCTACTATAGATGTGAGGCTTATTGGACGGTAATTTGATGGAATTGACTTATCCCCTGATTTGAATATAGGAACTACATTAGCTATCTTCCACATCTCTGGCACAATACCAGTTAGGATGGACGTATTAAACACATTCGTTAATGGCTGGCTAAGTTCCATCTTGCATTCTTTAAGTACCCTGGTCCCTGTGGTTTAGCGCTTCTATTTGATTATAATAATAATAAGTACCCTGGAAAACAACTCGTCGGGTCCCGGGGAAATGGGGTAGTTGGTGAGTGGAACAGTCATTGAAGCTAGGACCTTGGGTAGTTTCAAATTTAGGTTGGATAAATTCATGAGCGAGAGGGGTTGGATTTGAGTGGGACTCGCACTTGAGTTAATAGAATCTTCAAAGCTTATTTCTTGGGTAGAATTGAAAATTAGGTTGGGCAATTATTCTGTTAGTGGGATGGATTGTGAAGGACCTGCCTAGTATGGGCCAACAGGCCTGCTGCAGTGTTCCTCCTTTCTTATGTTCTTATGTACTTTTTCCTCTTTGTTTCCATGGACAAAGTTCTTTGTCTCCACAGACTCCTGGCCCCTCAAGGGAGGTTCCTTGATGCTGGTGAGGGGCTCTTGATCTAGGGAATTTTATCTGTGCTCCAGTTCCCTGAATTAAGCCTGAATACCTTCCACATCCCCCCCACAGGCACTGCATAATCCTATGGGTTTAGCGTTCCTCCTTGATCATAATAATAATAATAATCCACAGACTCCTCAGTGCACCACTCACTTTTTTCCCCTCATCAATTCTATGATTCGCCTCATCTTTCATAGACCCATCTACTGACGTGTACACTCCTAAATATCTGAAAAATAAACACATAAGCAGTATAATGTGATCCTTTATTGAATGGTACACTGCGGGTCCTTTAAGTCACACAATGTTTTTAACTATCACACTACTTTTAAGACTGTCACATGCAGCTTTCTCCACCTGACCCAGCATTCTCCACCTGACTATACCCTATATATATCTTCATGTTACTCATTTTCCAGGTAGATCTGTCTGTGACTCGATAAAGCCCACTGCGTGGGAGAAACGTTGTCAATAAAGGATCACATTATACTGCTTATGTGTTTATTTTTCCATTGTGTCGGTATTTTATACCATTTATTTCCATCTGAATACAATCACCTCGTTACTCTCTCCCTCTAATCTGATATTCAATCTTTTGTTACCTAATTTGTTTTATCCTCATCCCCTTACTCTTTCCTATACAGTATTCACTTTTAATATACCCTACCAAACTCGTCCACCAACCTCTAACTTCTCTTTAGAATCTCCTAAAAGCACAGTGTCATCAGCAAAGAGCAACTGTGACAGCTACCACTTTGTGTTAGATTCTTTATCTTTTAACCCCATACCTCTTCCCAACACCCGAGCATTCACTTCTCTTACAACCCCATCTATAAAAATTTTGAACAACCATGGTGACATCACACATCCTTGTCTAAGGCCTAAATATATTATTATTATTATAAAAGGTATTGGGAGGAAAATATATTCCAATCTCTGAATAATGGTCATTAACAATTTCCAGGAATGCACCTCATTCACAAGTTGGGAACTTCGTTGTACTTAAAAATGAGGACTTGTGAGCTTGCAAATGAAGGACCCAGTTTCAATCCTGGGAGAGGTAAGACATATGAATAAGTGGACATGAAGGTATATGGTACTGACAAGCACTGGGGAAAAAGACGTTTAGCGCTCACCCTTGATTATAGTAGTAGTAGTGGGGAAAAAGACAATTTTATAACTTAGATCATGTTTGTTGAAAATGTTTGTCGTGGGGGCTTGATCACTCTAGATATACATAATGGGTAAGAAAATGTGTATTTATAATCAGGTAAGAACATAAGAACATAAGAATGGAGGAACACTGCAGAAGGCCTACTGGCCCATACAAGGCAGGTCCTTATCAAAACCACCACTACCTAAGAATTTATTCCCGTACTCACGACACTAATCAAACCCAGCCCCTCCCACTCATATATTTGTCCAATCTCTTTTTAAATCCACCCAAGGTCCCAGCCTCTATCACCCCACTCGGAAGATTGTTCCACGCATCTACAACTC
Source organism: Cherax destructor (assembly GCA_009830355.1). Lineage (NCBI taxonomy): Eukaryota > Metazoa > Arthropoda > Malacostraca > Decapoda > Parastacidae > Cherax > Cherax destructor. The sequence goes on from WNWK01000902.1 coordinate 4,586, forward strand.
TGTTCGAAAACCAGTACTTGCCTATGTCCTTTCTAAATCTAAATTTATCCAATTTAAATCCGTTATTTCTGGTTCTTACTTGGTTCGATATCCTCAGTATTTTATTAATATCTCCTTTGTTTATACCCATCATCCACTTGTACACCTCGATGATATCTCCCTCATTCTACGCCTCTCCAGAGAGTGGAGATTCAACGCTCTAAGTCTATCTTCATACGGGAGATTTCTTATACTGTAAATCATTTTAGTCATTCTTCTTTGTATGTTCTCCAATGAATCTATATCCATCCTGTAGTAAGGTGACCAAAACTGAGCTGCATAATCCAAATGAGGTCTCACTAGTGATGTATAGAGCTGTAAAATAACTTTTGGACTTCTGTTGCTTATACTTCTTGAAATAAATCCTAGTAATCTGTTAGCCTTATTGCGCACACTTAGGCACTGTTGTCTTGGCTTTAGATTCCTGCTTACCATGATTCCCAAGTCTTTTTCACATTCTGTATGATCAAGCTCTACTTCACCTAGTTTATAAATTCGAGGATATTTTCATTACCAACGACTAGCACCTTACACTTGTCCACATTAAACTTCATCTGCCACTTTTCAGACCAAGACATTAATTTGTCCAAATCCTCCTGGAGTTCACTGGTATCCTGCTCAGAATGAATTATACGGCCTATTTTTGTATCATCAGCAAATTTACTCATGTCACTTGCAATTCCTTCATCAAGGTCATTTATGTAAATTATGAACAACAATGGGCCCAAAACTGATCCTTGTGGAACGCCACTAGTGACTAATCCCCATTCAGATTTGACCCCATTAATGGAAACTCTCTGCTTTCTATTGGTAAGCCAAAACAGTGAGATTTGGCAAAACAAAACCTGACTGAAGTATCTAGTGGTGGGCAGAACAAAACTTGTTCGATGATCATGTGTGTCAGTGTCTCGGCAATAATATAATTTCCCGCTCTCTGTGACTTGTTGTAATGAAGCTTAAAAGCATCTGTAGACTAGTTTATGTGATCATGTTTGTTTTGGAGAAGTCCTTCAAATTTTCCTTTGTATGGCCCTGCAAAGCCTGCAAGCATTGCCAGGATCATTCTTGTATTTTTGTGTTCATTAATTCTAGTTCACAAATTCTTGCCTGTATCTCTTATATTTTTCTTTTTATAGATGAATGGTTCAGAGAACCGACAAGTTATAAATTAGACACATATGCAACATTTGGGTAACTTTATTGAGGAAACGTTTCGCCACACAGTGGCTTCAACAGTCCAATACAAAGTAGAAAGGTGTAAGGAGAGTAGGAGTTTTGAGGTAATCAGTCCCTCGGCCTGGAGTCGATGATGAAGCCACTGTGTGGCGAAACGTTTCCTCAATAAAGATACCCAAATGTTGCATATGTGTCTAATTTATAACTTGTCGGTTCTCTGAACCATTCATCTATACCCTGTCTGACACAGCAACATCTTGGGATCTTAATACAAACGAATTCTTCAACACTTGTCCAACCTTTGGACGAAGATCTACTTAGACTAGTGGATGGTACCACTATGACCCCGCCTCCTGCTGCTTCACCTCACCTAACTACAGTATATAAGCCACCTCTACGGACATATGCTGTCATTTCTACAAGATTGATGGACTGAACACATCGACTCCAGGCCGAGGGACTGATTACCTCAAAACTCCTACTCTCCTTACACCTTTCTACTTTGTATTGGACTGATGAAGCCACTGTGTGGCGAAACGTTTCCTCAATAAAGATACCCAAATGTTGCATATGTGTCTAATTTATAATTTTTCTTTTTAAAGTAGCCACGTGAGATTGTGTAGACCCTGGGAGTAGATGTAGATTGTTGGGTCATGGGCTGTCTCCTGGTGAGTTTTTTGATGAATGTGGATACCACAGTTGCCAAGTGAACGTGGGTTTAGCACTTAGTTTTGATTGTAATAATAATTAAGGTCTGAGATTAAATATTATAAGCAAATGTTCACAACACTATAAAATACGTATTGTATAATTATACTATTACAGGCCTCCCTTCACAGCCAGCTCATGTCAAAATAACATGTATATAGTACATTATTTTACGATGTTTATGTGTTTTGATTGTTCATGGTTCAATAGGTTAAGGAAGCTGGCGATTGTGAAGGATGGGTGTGCAAGGCTTAATGAAACTCACTGTATACACTAAGCTTTATTTACAACTGCAGGCATACCTTGCTAATATGACAGATTAGGTTCCAGACCGCTGCCATGAAGCGAATATCACCTTAAAGCAAATCACAGCCTTTTCTTTTTTTTCCCCAACTTGCCAGTATGTGTATAAAAGCCTAAAACCATTTTTACACTATCATTTATTAGTGTGCAACATCACTAGGCCTAAAAATCTATGCAAAAGTAAAAATAAAAAAATAAATAAAATTGACAAAAACCATTTTAAGAGCAAGGCAAGCACCAAAAAAAAAAAAAATGAATATAATTGAAAAGTGCCATATTAGTGAAGTGCTCTAAAGTAAGCACCATACTAACAAGGTATGCCTGTGTAGTCACACTACCAACTGAAAAAATTACTGAATGGTAATAAATAATTTTCACAGAAGAACGAACGAACGAACACGCACGCACACACACACACACACAGCTTATACTACATGGCAACCAGCACAGTTTTAGGGAAGGGAAATCCTGTCACAAACCTACAGGAGTTTTATGACAAGGTGACGGATGTAAGAAGATAAAGAAGAAAAAGAAAGAGAGAGAGAGAGGGGGGGGGTAGATTGCACTTTCTTGGACTGCAAGAAGGCTTTCGACACAGTTCCACATGAGAGATTAGTGCAAAAGGTAGAGGATCAGGCACGCATAACAGGAAAGGCACTGCAATGAATCAGATAATACTTGACAGGGAGGCAACAACTAGTCATGTTACGTGACGAGGTGGGCGCCTGTGATGAGCAGTGCTGTTTCTGTATATGTGAACAACATGACAGAATGAAGAACTCAAAAGAAACACTATGTATACAAAATTCAAGAGGGTCAACAAATAGAACGAAAGGAACACGTAAAAGACCTGGGAATAATTGTCAGCTGACCTTTCTTTTAAAGACCATAACAAGACAAAGATCATGACAGCCAGGAAGATGATGGGGTGAGTATTGAGAACTTTCAAAACAAGGGAATTAATGCCGATGGTGACACTTCAAATCGCTAGTGCTCCCTCATTTAGAATATTGCTCAGTGATGACGGCCCCATTCAAAGCAGGAGAAATATCAGAGCTGGAACAAATACAGATTGTTTATGGCTCACACTGAGCCAGTAAAGCAACTAAATTATTGGGAATGCCTTCAAGTCTTGAACATGTACTCATTGGAGCGGAGGAGAGAGAGATGCATGATAATATATACAGTGGACCCCCGCCTAACGAGCACCCCGGAAATCGTACAATTATGTAAGTATAATATTGTAAGTGCTTGTGGAAGTGTATTTTTGGGGGTCTGAAATAGACTAACCTACGTGACATTATTTCTTAAGGAAGTAAATTCGTTCGGTAATGGCACTCGAGCAGGCTTCTGGAATGAATTTTGCTCGTTAGGCAGGGGTCCACTGTACCTGGAAAGTACTCGAGGGCCTGGTCCCAATTCTGCACACTGCCTAACAACATACTGCAGTGAGAGATATGGGAGGAAGTGTAAAATAAACCCAGTGAGGAGCAGGGGTGCAGTGGGGCCAATAAGGGAACACTGTATCAACATCCGGGGTCCCAGACTATTCAATATCTTACCAGAAGATATCAGAAACATGGCTGGAACAAGTGTAGAAGCCTTTAAGAGAAAACTGGACAAGTATCTTCAAGTGCCAGATCAACCAGGCTGTGATGGATATGTGGGGCAGTGGGCCTCTAGCAGCAACACCCTGGTTGACCAGGCAAGCACCAGACGAGCCTGGCTCCGAGAGAAGTGAAACTCTCGAAACTCTTCAAAGAAGAAAGATGAAAGATACAGAAGGAACAGACTCAGAAGTGTCCCTGTTTGCAGATGATGTGAAGTTAATGAGAAGAATTCAGTCTGAGGAGGACAAGGCAAGGACTACAGAGGGATCTGGACAGGCTGAAGGCCTGGTCGAGCAACTGGCTCCTGGAGTTCAACCCCACCAAATGCAAAGTTATGAAGATCGGGGAAAGGCAAAGAAGACCACAGACAGTACAGTCTAGGGGGCCAAAGACTACAAACCTCACTCAAGGAAAAGGATCTTGGAGTGTGTATAATACCGAGCACAACTCCTGAGGCGCACATCAACCAAATAACTGGTGCAGCATACGGGCGCCTAGCGAGCCTTAAGAATGGTATTCTGGCATCTCAGTCGTTCCAGACCCTGTATACCATGTACCTCAGGCCCATACTGGAGTATGCAGCTCCAGTTTGGAACCCACACCTGGCCAAGCACATTAGGAAACTAGAGAAAGTGCAAAGGTTTGCAATGAAACTAGTCCTACGAGGAGAGGTTAAGGGAACTCGACCTCACAACACTGGAGGACAGAAGCTTCCAGAGGGGGGACACAGCAACAAGGGGACACAGCAACAAGGGGACACAGCAACAAGGGGACACAGCAACAAGGGGACACAGCAACAAGGGGACACAGCAACAAGGGGACACAGCAACAAGGGGACACAGCCAACAAGGGGACACACCAACAAGGGACACAGCAACAAGGGGACACAGCAACAAGGGGACACAGCAGCAAGGGGACACAACAACAAGGGGACACAGCACAGGGACACAGAACAAGGGGACACAGCAACAAGGGGACACAGCAACAAGGGGACACAGCACAAGGGGACACACAAGGGGACACACAACAGGGGACACAGCAACAAGGGGACACAGCAACAAGGGGACACAGCAACAAGGGGACACAGCAACAAGGGGACACAGCAACAAGGGCACAGCAAAAAGGACACAGCAACAAGGGGACACAGCAACAAGGGGACACAGCAACAAGGGGACACAGCAACAAGGGGACACAGCAACAAGGGGACACAGCAACAAGGGGACACAGCAACAAGGGGACACAGCAACAAGGGGACACAGCAACAAGGGGACACAGCAACAAGGGGACACAGCAACAAGGGGACACAGCAACAAGGGGACACAGCAACGAGGGGACACAGCAACGAGGGGACACAGCAACAAGGGGACACAGCAACAAGGGGACACAGCAACAAGGGGACACAGCAGCAAGGGGACACAACAACAAGGGGACACAGCAACAAGGGGACACAGCAACAAGGGGACACAGCAACAAGGGGACACAGCAACGAGGGGACACAGCAACGAGGGGATACAGCAACGAGGGGACACAGCAACGAGGGGATACAGCAACAAGGGACACAGCAACAAGGGGACACAGCAACAAGGGGACACAGCAACAAGGGGACACAGCAACAAGGGGACACAGCAACGAGGGGACACAGCAACAAGGGGACACAGCAACAAGGGGACACAGCAACAAGGGGACACAGAAACAAGGGGACACAGCAACAAGGGGACACAGTAACAAGGGGACACAGCAACAAGGGGACACAGCAACAAGGGGACACATCAACAAGGGGACACAGCAACAAGGGGACACAGCAACGAGGGGACACAGCAACGAGGGGACACAGCAACAAGGGGACACAGCAACAAGGGGACACAGCAACAAGGGGACACAGCAACAAGGGGACACAGCAACGAGGGGACACAGCAACGAGGGGACACAGCAACAAGGGGACACAGCAACAAGGGGACACAACAACGAGGGGACACAGCAACAAGGGGACACAGCAACAAGGGGACACAGCAACAAGGGGACACAGCAACAAGGGGACACAGCAACAAGGGGACACAGTTGGATGTTGAAGACTCAGATGAGTCACAGGGATGTTAGGAAGTATTTCTTCAGTCAGAGTTGTCAGAAAGTGGAATAGTCTAGGTGAGATAGTGGAGGCAGGTATCACACAGCTTTAAGAAGAGGTATGATAAAGCTCATTGAGCAGGGAGAGTGAACCTAGTGGGGATCAGTGAAGAGACAGGGCCAGGAGCTATGACTCAACCCCTGCAACCATAGTTAGGCGAGTGCACACACTTTCTTTGGAGGAGGATTAAGGGAGACAGGATTGTGACATGCAAGATACTTGAAGGGTTTGAAAGGTTGGACAGGGACAGACTTTTTGAAATGAGAGACATAGGGGTGAAAGGTCACTGACAAACTAGACATGGATGAGCCACAGGGATGTTAAGAAATAGTATGTAGTTTTTCAGTCTTAGGAAGATAAATAAGTAGAATGAGGTAAATGATGAGGTGGGGGCAAACTCGGTACACCATTTTGAAAGTGGTGTGATGGAGACTCATAAGGAACCATTGATGTTGGCGATTGTGGTTTAAGAGGCAGGTCCAGGAGCTGAGACTCGTCCCCTGCAGGCGCAACTCTGCAAGTGCTCGCGCACACAAAACCCACCACCAGGCCAAGTCTCTCTGACAAGCACCTTTAACAACTAACACAACATTCCCCCCCCCCCCACCACACACAGCCAAGTGTGCCGACAACCAGTAACTAAGAGACACAACCAGTAACTAAGAGACACAACCAGTAACTAAGAGACACAACCAGTAACTAAGAGACACAACCAGTAACTAAGAGACACAACCAGTAACTAAGAGACACAACCAGTAACTAAGAGACACAACCAGTAACTAAGAGACACAACCAGTAACTAAGAGACACAACCAGTAACTAAGAGACACAACCAGTAACTAAGAGACACAACCAGTAACTAAGAGACACAACCAGTAACTAAGAGACACAACCAGTAACTAAGAGACACAACCAGTAACTAAGAGACACAACCAGTAACTAAGAGACACAACCAGTAACTAAGAGACACAACCAGTAACTAAGAGACACAACCAGTAACTAAGAGACACAACCAGTAACTAAGAGACACAACCAGTAACTAAGAGACACAACCAGTAACTAAGAGACACAACCAGTAACTAAGAGACACAACCAGTAACTAAGAGACACAACCAGTAACTAAGAGACACAACCAGTAACTAAGAGACACAACCAGTAACTAAGAGACACAACCAGTAACTAAGAGACACAACCAGTAACTAAGAGACACAACCAGTAACTAAGAGACACAACCAGTAACTAAGAGACACAACCAGTAACTAAGAGACACAACCAGTAACTAAGAGACACAACCAGTAACTAAGAGACACAACCAGTAACTAAGAGACACAACCAGTAACTAAGAGACACAACCAGTAACTAAGAGACACAACCAGTAACTAAGAGACACAACCAGTAACTAAGAGACACAACCAGTAACTAAGAGACACAACCAGTAACTAAGAGACACAACCAGTAACTAAGAGACACAACCAGTAACTAAGAGACACAACCAGTAACTAAGAGACACAACCAGTAACTAAGAGACACAACCAGTAACTAAGAGACACAACCAGTAACTAAGAGACACAACCAGTAACTAAGAGACACAACCAGTAACTAAGAGACACAACCAGTAACTAAGAGACACAACCAGTAACTAAGAGACACAACCAGTAACTAAGAGACACAACCAGTAACTAAGAGACACAACCAGTAACTAAGAGACACAACCAGTAACTAAGAGACACAACCAGTAACTAAGAGACACAACCAGTAACTAAGAGACACAACCAGTAACTAAGAGACACAACCAGTAACTAAGAGACACAACCAGTAACTAAGAGACACAACCAGTAACTAAGAGACACAACCAGTAACTAAGAGACACAACCAGTAACTAAGAGACACAACCAGTAACTAAGAGACACAACCAGTAACTAAGAGACACAACCAGTAACTAAGAGACACAACCAGTAACTAAGAGACACAACCAGTAACTAAGAGACACCCCCCCCCCCCCCCCCCCCCCCCCCCCCCCCCCCCCCCCCCCCCCCCCCAGTAACTAAGAGACACAACCAGTAACTAAGAGACACAACCAGAACTAGAGACTTACAACCAGTAACTAGAGACACAACCATAACTAAGAGACACAACCAGTAACTAAGAGACACAACCAGTAACTAAGAGACACAACCAGTAACTAAGAGACACAACCAGTAACTAAGAGACACAACCAGTAACTAAGAGACACAACCAGTAACTAAGAGACACAACCAGTAACTAAGAGACACAACCAGTAACTAAGAGACACAACCAGTAACTAAGAGACACAACCAGTAACTAAGAGACACAACCAGTAACTAAGAGACACAACCAGTAACTAAGAGACACAACCAGTAACTAAGAGACACAACCAGTAACTAAGAGACACAACCAGTAACTAAGAGACACAACCAGTAACTAAGAGACACAACCAGTAACTAAGAGACACAACCAGTAACTAAGAGACACAACCAGTAACTAAGAGACACAACCAGTAACTAAGAGACACAACCAGTAACTAAGAGACACAACCAGTAACTAAGAGACACAACCAGTAACTAAGAGACACAACCAGTAACTAAGAGACACAACCAGTAACTAAGAGACACAACCAGTAACTAAGAGACACAACCAGTAACTAAGAGACACAACCAGTAACTAAGAGACACAACCAGTAACTAAGAGACACAACCAGTAACTAAGAGACACAACCAGTAACTAAGAGACACAACCAGTAACTAAGAGACACAACCAGTAACTAAGAGACACAACCAGTAACTAAGAGACACAACCAGTAACTAAGAGACACAACCAGTAACTAAGAGACACAACCAGTAACTAAGAGACACAACCAGTAACTAAGAGACACAACCAGTAACTAAGAGACACAACCAGTAACTAAGAGACACAACCAGTAACTAAGAGACACAACCAGTAACTAAGAGACACAACCAGTAACTAAGAGACACAACCAGTAACTAAGAGACACAACCAGTAACTAAGAGACACAACCAGTAACTAAGAGACACAACCAGTAACTAAGAGACACAACCAGTAACTAAGAGACACAACCAGTAACTAAGAGACACAACCAGTAACTAAGAGACACAACCAGTAACTAAGAGACACAACCAGTAACTAAGAGACACAACCAGTAACTAAGAGACACAACCAGTAACTAAGAGACACAACCAGTAACTAAGAGACACAACCAGTAACTAAGAGACACAACCAGTAACTAAGAGACACAACCAGTAACTAAGAGACACAACCAGTAACTAAGAGACACAACCAGTAACTAAGAACACAACCAGTAACTAAGAGACACAACCAGTAACTAAGAGACACAACCAGTAACTAAGAGACACAACCAGTAACTAAGAGACACAACCAGTAACTAAGAGACACAACCAGTAACTAAGAGACACAACCAGTAACTAAGAGACACAACCAGTAACTAAGAGACACAACCAGTAACTAAGAGACACAACCAGTAACTAAGAGACACAACCAGTAACTAAGAGACACAACCAGTAACTAAGAGACACAACCAGTAACTAAGAGACACAACCAGTAACTAAGAGACACAACCAGTAACTAAGAGACACAACCAGTAACTAAGAGACACAACCAGTAACTAAGAGACACAACCAGTAACTAAGAGACACAACCAGTAACTAAGAGACACAACCAGTAACTAAGAGACACAACCAGTAACTAAGAGACACAACCAGTAACTAAGAGACACAACCAGTAACTAAGAGACACAACCAGTAACTAAGAGACACAACCAGTAACTAAGAGACACAACCAGTAACTAAGAGACACAACCAGTAACTAAGAGACACAACCAGTAACTAAGAGACACAACCAGTAACTAAGAGACACAACCAGTAACTAAGAGACACAACCAGTAACTAAGAGACACAACCAGTAACTAAGAGACACAACCAGTAACTAAGAGACACAACCAGTAACTAAGAGACACAACCAGTAACTAAGAGACACAACCAGTAACTAAGAGACACAACCAGTAACTAAGAGACACAACCAGTAACTAAGAGACACAACCAGTAACTAAGAGACACAACCAGTAACTAAGAGACACAATCAGTAACTAAGAGACACAATCAGTAACTAAGAGACACAATCAGTAACCAGCATGGGTGGATTGCATCATCCTAGACTGAGATGGCATTTGATACAGTACCCCACATGAAACTTAGGCAGAAACTTAAGGTGCAGGAAAGAATATTAGGTTTATATGAATGATACTCTAGATAGGACAGTCAGATGTATCTCTGTTTGCTGATGAAAAACTGATGAGAATAAAAACAGACGAGGACAGGGAAATGCTGCAAATGGATCTGGACAAACTACAAGATTGGTCTAATAAGTGGTCGCTTGAATTTGACCCCAGCAAATGTAAGGTCGTGAAGATTGAGGAAGTGGGCAGAAGACTCGACATGGTGTATAGTCTTGGTACACAGAAATTCCAGACCTCACTTAGAGAAAGATCCATGGATGAGCCTAGAATTTTGCCTGAAACCTGCAACCAAATAACTCTGAAGCCAATGCTTGCCTGGCTGCTTGCCAAAAGCTTCCATTGGAAGGTATGGCTTAACACCTACTGGACAGGGAGGTGCATTGATAAATAGTTCGTGATTACAGAATGTGTTGGGCTTGAACTCAGTGAAAGTTTGTCTTAAAACTAGCAGACTAGAAGGCCATTGCAGTATCCATAATTCACAATGCTACATTGGCCATTCCCATATTTTTGCTTGTGTGATAACGGGAGAAAGCCTGCTCTGATGAGCTGCATGACCCTTGTCGGTTTAGCGCTTTATTATTTGATTATAATAATCCTCTGATCAGCCATTTTTACTGATGCATCACACGAAATGGATGGAACGTTTCATGGGTTATGGCTGTGTCGGCACAAATTTTGTTAGATTCTATGCAATAACTGGAAAATGCATCTTCTGGTCAGCTTTAAACTTTTAGGGCTGATGTGTTTTCCTCAAGAGAAACAATTGCTAGATGTTAGGTTGTATTTACCTGCCTCTGCTTTTCATGTGAAAATTTCAGTGCTTCATCTGATTAGCTTCAATTATTATTATTATAATCAAAAGAAGCGCTAAACCACAAGGGTTATACAGCGCGGCTGATTAGCTTCAAACTTTCCATGTTAATGTGATAATGTAACTCCTGACTGGCTTTAAGCATAATGTGCTGGTGTATTTTAGGATATTGGTCTTTGAAAGGTTTGAATTAGATTTTGATAGTAGTTTTGATTGATAACTTATGAATGTTTCTTATGATTCACTTCATTGTCAACACGAATATTAAACTGTATTATCAACTTATACCACACTCAATTATTCCAGTTGTGTGCATGGAGGCACAAGGGAGGGACTGGGATTATGGAATATGGGGATACCTTCCTCGTATCATGAAACAACCGAAATACATCTAGTTCTGTACACCATAGGAAGCTTAATATAGGTCTTACTGTAACTATAAAAGCAGCATTGTCCAGTGCACAATGCACTGGCCTGGCAATTCGAAGACTAGCTTGCCATGGGTTCAAACCTCACTCATTCTGTGGTTTATTTGCAATTATTTCATTATGATTTCATTACTGAGGACAAGTGATAATGAGGACAAAATTAAGTAACTGAATTTGCATGGCAGAGGCACAGGGGCATTTTGGGGTAGATTCTTTTCTATAGCGTTCTGCTGTTGCAACTATTTGAAGACCAGGTAAACAGACATACCTGTAGAAGAGAAGGTAAATGGAATAAATGAAGCAATGGCAAGAGGGTGAGTTGAGGTAGATTGCCAGTCTTGACAGAAAATCAAGATTTGGGATGGAAAATGGGGTAAAAAAAACTCAGGAATAGAAATAGAAAACAATAGGATTACAGAAGCAGGCAGTAGAGTTACATTCATGTATAATATTAACTGAGAAAGGTGAAGAGAGGAATAAAGAGCCCGAGGCAGGAGTGAGATGAGTGCAGCAATAGTAGTAAATAAAATCCAGATATTTTATTTACTACTATTATATCAGTGGCACAATTTGCGAGACAAACTTGCCAGTTACTTTATAAAGCAGGGCTTATTGTAGGCAAGGAATCTCAATGTTTAAGCCAAAAATCTCGCTTTGTCACCAATCTTGACATCTGGTAAAACAACAAGTATAATACGTATGCACTTATCTATACTGAATAAAGACATCTTATACAGTCATACAATTTCAATCTTCATGAGAAATATTTGTTACAGAATAGAACATGTAAATGACACATCATGACATTTTAAGTGTGAAAGTGTACAGCACACTTGCACACAATAAAGTCAACACAGTCCAATAGCACCCCCATATCCGCAGGGGATACATTCCAAGGACCTGCTGTGGATACCGAAACCGTGGATAGTAGCAAACCCTATATAAAAGTCCTTTACATACCTATTATAAAGTTTAATTGATAAATTATGCACAATAAGTGGAGAATTATCACTTTTTTACTGATGGGAAGCACTTCCCAGCCTCTCTTAGGCTCTGAAGAACTGCCAGCTTCTCTATTGCACTTTGGGGCCATTATTATCCAAAATTAAGAGGCATTTTTGGGCCACAGTAAACCGTGGATAACTGAAAACTGTGGATACCGAATCAGTGGATATGGGGGTTCTACTGAATATAAACGTGTGTGCAGATTCACAAGATGCAGTAACACCAACATGGCAAATCAGAGAAAGTCATTCAATCCTAGAACAGGTTGAGTCCACAAAGTATGCAAACATTAAATTCACAAAATACACTCAGTAGCATAGCCAGGATTCCAATTTGCGAGAGGCTGAAAAATAATATGCTGAAGAAATAAAAAAATCACTTTCAAAAACTTATTTCTCAGAATTTTATATGCAAAATTTCTTAAACTATCGTGCTTTCATAGTTGCTAGTCAACGTAATAAAGTGAAAATTAGCCATTAATTGAAAAACAAATAAGTGTAATTATTTCCATCTTGAGGGGTTTAAGCCCCCTTAGCTAAACCCCCCTCCCCTCCATGGCTACCCTGAGACAAAATATACAGAGGCAAACTCTTTGTACAGCTTAGTCCACACCAGACAGTTTAGAAATACGAGTTCAAAACACCAACCACAAGTGAAATGTTAATACTTAAACCAAGTCAATCCCAAGACAATGAACTTAACGGAAACAGATTGTCCATACAAGACAGACACATACCTGAAGTATACTATAGGGTGTTCTGGGGGTCAACGCCCCCATGACCAGGCCTCACGGTGGATCAGGGCCTGATCATCCAGGCTGTTATTGCTGGCCGCACATAAACCAACGTACAAACCACAGCCTGGCTGGTCAGGTACTGTTTTTAGGTGCCTGTCTAACTCAAAAGAATGTCACAAACCCGCTTCACAGCAACCATGTTCCAAACTCAGAGCACAGAAAATTGAACCATGACTCAGTGCTAAATCCACAGTGACAATTCAAGTTGTGTTCATGAGTGCATTAGTGTTTTCTGGATACTCTGAAAGCAGTTTGAGTAACTGACAGTTCTAACAGCAGCTAAGTCAATAATACCATTAACATGTGGAGATAGGCTACAGACACGAGAGTGCAGAAATTTTAGTTCCCAAAATCGACTCTGTGCAAAAGTAGGTTATGTGGTTTGATATATAGGCTGTCTTCAAGCAGGCACTGGACAGGCACCTAAAGTCGGTGCCTGACCAGCCAGGCTGTGGTTCGTACGTTGGACTGCATGCGGCCAGCAGTAACAGCCTGGTTGATCAGGCTCTGATCCAACATGAGGCCTGGTCACAGACCGGGCCGCAGGGGCGTTGACCCCTGGAACTCTCTCCAGGTAAACTCCAGGTATAGGTAAGGTTCCTGGCAATGCCCACGCACTTGGCCAGTGGCAGTCTACCCCTCACTACCCACTCTGAAACCATGTGATTGACGATCGCAATAAACTCTGGCTATATTACCTGCCTGGGCTTCACCCACCCAGGATAAAGTAGTCTTTCGGCTTAGGATTAGTTTGCCCCAAATGCATTGCATATTAGTGGCTTTCTTTTGTGCCTAACAATATTTTATTACATGTAAACTACATTGTCTGTGCACTGTATAAAATAAATAAAAATTGAATTTGAATGGCGCAATTAAAATGGTTACAAGCCTATGGAGTCAACTAAAACATCATCAATTGTTTGTCAGAGATAGTCGTCCACAGTAGACGAGGAACACCTGCCAGTTTACCAAGTAGCCACACACACTGCTTGTGCAATTTATGGTATTATTACGTACTCCCTCTATCAGCTAATGCGATCATTAAAGTAGTATAAGCAAATTTAAAAACAAAAATGGTAGGGAAAATATATTACAACAAAGCTCTTGGCACTGCCTCAGCTCTCAGATAATGAAAAGTAATTTCCTCTGATATTATAATAATCCAAAACTTACCAATAATAATAACTACAACTAAACAACAGGTCATTTATATGATTAAGACTCGTGTCAGGAGGCACTTGTTGAGTCTCCTGACGAATAAAGCGACAAAAAATATTAATAATTAATCACTAAATAAAAATATTGCATTATATAATGTACACAGGTACGCTGCAGTAATACAAGAAAAAAAAGAGATGGAGGCGGAGGTCAGCTCTGAGAGGCTCGATCAAATTCAACTACATCTACATAAACATAGGCCTCCCATTACAAATAAACAAAATAGAAGGAGAGGAGGCAGAAGCCTGGGAAAAAGATGAACTTGAAAATATAACCATACCAGAGAGAGAGAGAGAGAGAGAGAGAAAGAAAGAATCCTAAATGTCACATGCAAGCAACATTTACCACAATACTCCGCTGACATTATTTCCATCCCCAAAACTCCTTGCCTGTCTCAAACCCATAAGACCACTCCTTCCCTTGAAGATTCATCCTCCCTTCTTGGCTCTAAAGTATCAAATACTATCCCTCCACAGCATCCACTCAATTCCTCCCTATCCCTTCTTATCAAACCTTTCGCCAACCTCAGCTGAAAGCCCCTTCCATCTCCCAAGTGGGATACTGCATCATATCTCGTACTGAAAGGAAGGCACAAGTGGATACAAAAGACAAAAAAATGTTTAATACACAAATACAAATTGTATCTGAAACAAGAGTGTTAGACTGAAAGCAAGCATTAGCAGACGAGAGCCATCAGTACAATAGTAAGACAAAGTTGGTATTATAAGAGCAAACATGATTTTTTCCCCTAGCTGTTTCCAAGTTCTGTTGAAGAAGAGAGAACAGGAAAGAAGGTGAAGGTGGTACTTTATATAAAAACACGAGGAAATAACTATGGGAACAGTGCAGTACTCACCTATTTGTGGTTGCAGGGGTCGAGTCATAGCTCCTGGCCCCGCCCTTTCAGTGCAGAGTATAAGGTGTTAGTTTAGTTTAGTTTAATATCTTTATTATGCACCCCATACCCATCCTGTGGGCGGTAGTCAAAAGATTACAGAGGTACATAATGGGTCCAGGGACTGGACTCCAAAGTTTTGATAGATGAAAAAGGTACAAAGGTAATGAACTCTTTAGTTACAGAAGGAAGGACAGTTGCTAGACATCTGGAAAAGGAATATTTAGTCCCCATATTTAATACAGCAGACAGACAGACAGATGGGATGTCTTGGCTACAGACCAGTTGCAATGACCTGTATATTACCATAATTTCTGTTGAAGATTGTAAGGAGAAAACTAATGGATCACCTAGAGTGGGGAAGATTTATCAGAGAAAATCAGCACGGACTGAAGGATGACAACTCATGCCTATCAAATCTTTTTTGGATTTCTATGACAGATTTATCGAGATAAAACGAAAATGGCTGTATTAATTAGACTTCATCTTTCTTGACTGCAGAAAAGAGTTTGATACAGTATCCCAACAGAGGTCAATTAAACAGATGGATAAACAGGCCTCAGTAAAAGGGAAAGTGCTCAAGTGGATCAGGAAGTACCTAGGACAAGCGGGGCACAGAGTTGACAGACAGGGAGGAAGTCAGAACAAGCAAAGGTAATGAGTGGGGCACCATAAGGTTCGGTACTACTGTTTTTGATGTATGTAAGCGACCTAAATGACAGAAATGAATTACTGTGTCAATGTTTGCTAATGATGTAAAACTTAATGGTAAAAATAAAAGTGGAAGATGAACATATACTTTAGGGTGACGTACAAACTATAAGACTCGCGGAATTCAACCAGAGTCGATGCAAACTAATAAGGATCACAAAAGGGTCACAACTGACAAATATTATAGGAACACAAACCAAACAGTATTCAAGACTGGTAAACCTTAGATTCTTAGATTAGCATTCAGGAATATTAAACAGAGAATCGTGTAGGACAGTATACACGACGTACGTAAGGGCCATCATGAAGTATGCAGAACCAGCGTGGAACCCCCTCCTGATAGATTTTAATATGTGAAAAAGCTAGAAATGGTTACTACGGTTGCAACAAGACATATCTCGGAGCCGAGAAGAATACGATACCCGGAAGAACTGCATACACAACGACCCTAGAAGCAAGTTAAGCTGGTACATGAGAATCAACAAAAAAAGAGGAATCGAGGACATAAAAAGACACTTTTCGAGAGAGAGAGAGAGAGAGAGAGAGAGAGAGAGAGAGAGAGAGAGAGAGAGAGAGAGAGAGAGAGAGAGAGAGAGAGAGAGAGAGAGAGAGAGACAGACAGACAGACAGACAGACAGGACTTTTCTTCATGTACATTAATTATGAGAAAACTAATCACGTAGGCGTCATATAGTACCTGGGGGAATGAGAAGCATTTAGGTTCCATACGAGGAAGAAGAGAATATCAAGTTGATTGAATGAAGAGCCCCCCCCCTCACCGGCATCAAGGAATCTCCCTTGAGGGAACAGGTAGATGACCAGGAACAAGGGGTAAACATAGACACTAAAGATATAAATAAGCAATACGGATGTTGGGAAGAACGTCTTTAATCTAAGGATCATTCAAAAGTGGAACGAGCTAGATGAGGTGTTTGAGGTACCCATCATTAACAGCTTAAAGAGTAGGTATGACTGAGTCCACGAGGTTGGAGGTCAGTAGAACCGAACGCAGCACACTTACTTTAGGTAAATGAACACACATGCACCTAATAAGAACCTTATTGAGGCTACGTTTCGTTCACCAGGAGCTTTGTCAAAATTTGGCTTGATAAAAGTCTATTAGTTGTCCACTACACGTGTCCATTTACCTAACACTGTCGGTATTCTTACCATAAAAAATCACATTATGAATCACAATACAGTTCTTGTTCTGTTTAGGATATTTCGAGAGTGTATATACTCATACACTGAAAAGTGTATATCCTTGTATATAAGAATTTGCTTTTATCTCCATTTTAGGGATTAAAGTGCACTCTTAAGCGAAGGTGAAAAGGTAGTCTCCAACCTTATTTACCCTCTTGACAAACCAATCTTAAGACGCTTCGGCAGCCAAGGTTATTATCATTACACCATTCAGCCTAGAATTTTGGTGGTAGCAGAGGCATAAGGGGCATTCGGCTGAGACGAAAGATCCCGGGTTCAAATTATGGGTGAGCCAAGACGTATGTCTAAGTCTCCTCCCTCCCATGATGTTCTGTTTACTGTTTAATAAGTAGACACCCGTGCGTTGGATGACATCCTTGGCATGGCATACAGTGCTATAGTCAGGTAAAAGCTTTGAAATGAGCTGAGATATGGCAAAAGCACATTTGCCTGCAAAAAAATATAATGTACAGACCGAAATATACTAGAAAAAAAACCCAGCTAAGACCTAGGAAAAGACAGCAGGCCACAGCGATCATTTCCCAATGTTACCAGACTTAAATATTCCCCACAGAAAGCACCAGCACAATTATAAAGCAGAAAAAAAACCAGTAAAAAAATGTTGAGAGAGCGTGGACTTGCAGATTATAAATTTTACTTTTATGGAAAGATGTTTAAAAACAAGAAGTGGTAAATATCAAATGTACATCAAGGTGTTTACTGTACAGTGGGAGAAATATTGAGCCACTGCATCAGCCAGCAAAATTTGCCCGTTTTGTGGTGGTCATCACCATTCACAATTCCTTCTTCCAAAACCGTTCAAGAAAATAATTTTCTTGTGAGTAACTGTCATCATAATAAGAAGTCAAAAGAACTGAAGGGAAATAGGATAATACAAGTAATAGGAAGAAATGGAATAACATGAGGCGGAGAAATTGGACAAGATGAAAATACAGAATGAGATGAAAAAATAGGACAATAGAAGAAATAGGCTATTATACGACGAAGAAATAGGACAACACAAATAAGAAGACATCAGTGTTTTTACATACAAGAAAAAGAAACTGATTAGAACGACACGGGCGCTGATAACATGTAAAAAAAAAAGGTTCACATTTACAAGATAATAATTTGGAGGAAAAGCTTTTAAGGTCGACGCTCAACAAAGTATAACCAATTATTGAATAAGACAACATGCTTCGCCTGGGCAGCAGACTTTAACAGTCTAATACAAAGACACGAGGATGAAGGAATGGAAAAGTCTTCCTTCGAAAACCTCAAATCATTAAAAATATAAGGGGTTACCTTTCCTGTACTCTCATTTTACTTGACTTCCATTTAAATAAAGTCACTCACAATGTTGCACTCGTGTCGTTATTCATCATTTTTTTCGGTACTATATACCATTGATGTAATGATAACCAATTGTGTCCATATAAAGGACGTACACTGAACGATTACTCAGAGCAGCTGTCTTGTTCTTGTGTTTTATCATAGAGCGGATTTGATACTCCAGTTGACACATCAGTCATATCCAACTCTGAGGGAATAGACAAGCTTTCCTTTGAAAACTTCAGACCATTAAAGAAATGGATGGGGTTGCCTTTCCTATACTCGCAGTTTCCGTGGTTTCCACTCCTCCACCGAAGCACCCCACAGATAATTATGGCCAGGAAGACTATAAGGAAGATGGCGAGGAGCACCCAGGTAGCTGTGCTGGTCACCTTCATCACCCGCGGCTGTGGTGGACTCACCACCATAAAAACCTGTAAACATAACCAATATCAAATACACAGAAAAAATAAAAACTACTGACTGAAGATATTGATTAGCTGTACTGCCTGCAACGAAAACCAACAGTGTTATCAGATCGTAAAGAGGGATGTCTCCTTGGTAAGACCGGGTCGTGTGAGTGTTGATTCCAAGAACCATCAACAGGTAAACCATCATTTAAACAGTAAGGGCAAAGATACATAATATATATTTTAGTATGTCTTCATGTTAGACCGACGCTGTGGACCAGCGTTGTATGATCTTGTGGATTTAGCTCTTAGTATTGATGATAATAATTCACAAGTGGACAGGCTAAATAAAGTTCTTAAAGTTCATCTTTTGTACTTGTGTCTTTTTCACCACAAGTCTACTTTGCACCACTTGTCTTCAGGTGAAGCTTAGGGGTAATGTTGATTTACAGGCGAAGGCTAGTCAAGGCAAAGTAGTCTTCTTACTGCTATTTAGTAGACTATTTTGTTTTAACATTAAACACCTTTTCTCGTTGAGAAGTGCTGAATAACCTCACATTATAATGTTTTATAAACTGTACAGATCTTTTACACACACACAATGTTATTTCATGGTAAACTTCGCACATTCACACATCTATATTACCTATAAACGCCCAAAAAACTACACATGCCCATAGGGCCAAATAATCCAGAAAAACTCTGACTTAGTCACACAAATATACACTTTCTGCACTACAAGTCCGTTTTTTTGTACTCATTGCCAGCTGTACTCTGTTAAGACATGATCCTCGTTAGACAACACTGACCTCGCCAACCACGAGGCGACAAAATTAACCGTGTCATTCCCTCGACGCCTTCACATTGCTGACACATCAGCCTGATAGTAATGGAGCCTAACTCACTGCTGATAACATACAGCTCGCAACTGTAGGTTTCCTGGTTTATTTCCCAGGGACGGGATGTACAGGTGTTTTCTTATATCTTTTGAGCTCACCTAGTCTGAAAACTAGGCTTCCGTGTCTGCGTAGACTATTGTGGGTCGCACCCAGGGGGGGGGGAAATATTGTGCAGATGTGTTAAAAATACTCAGGTACTTCTGTAGGTCACATATGTAAAAAGTTCCAGGCGCCTGCTGTAAGTTATATCCTGTATAAGAAAACTCCCACTTCAGTTGGATTATGTGCCTTTAATTTTTTAATATCACCCACATGATGAGTATGGCCGCAGCTAAAACAAACTTCGTGAATGTGAAGAACAGTGTACGGTGAGTGCCAGTGAGCATATCACTCGTGATGGTGTCAATTATTGTGAAAATAATGATTATAGTGGAGGGGTCATTGTGAGTTATAATGATGTGAAGTGTGCAGTATCAATGATAGAGAAGAGGTTTTAAAGGTAAGGGCTCCTCTCCCTACTCTCACTTCGATGTGTTTGTCAAAGGAAGGAGACTGACACCCGTACGTTATAAGCCATTTCCAATTTAATTTTTTTTTCCGTTCCATTTCATTGAAAGAGAAAGGAAATATAATAATGGAAAAAAAATGACAAGTAGATAAGATTAAATGATGTAATGAGTAAGGTCAAGCAGCTCTCTGTAATATAACACTGCTGCGACACATCTAACATAGATACGATACTAACACCCAAGGGTCTAACTATATATGTCACTGTAACAGTCACGGAACTATACATGTCACTAGCACAACAATGGGACTGTCTTTACATGACGGGGCTGTATAACCCCTGTGGTTTAGCGCTTCTATTTGATTATAATAATAATAATTTACATGACGGGGCATTAACACAAGCGAGTAAACCCGAGACACGAGAGGTGTAATATTGATATCGTGGGGTACATCAGTCTCATATAGCAGGAAAAATACGCGTATTTTCTGTAAGCACAGAAGACTATTATGAACACAGACATCACTTCACAACTTTGACGGGCTTTGTCTATATGGGCGTATGACATACAAAGACCTAGAAGTATGAATTTAACTCACGTACAGCTAAGAGCAGGAGGTGAAAACTTTAGTTTCTTAAAGGCAATGGAACTATAACATTCTTTCAAGGCAATAACATCTTAGGAAGGAAAGAATGAAGAAAACTTTAATTTACAAAGCACTTTGACCTATAAGGTGAATGATCGCTTTTGACAACGAAAAGTTAAATGCAACTATAGTCTAAACTCGCAAACCAAACATATTACACAAAACATTCAAATGAATCACACGACAAAGAACGAATAAATATTATCACCTGAAGTTACCATACATACTAGGCACTGAAAGTGTCAAGTTCACTCCATGCGAGTGTGTTGCAAAATGTATTGAGTTCATCCTAGCCATAGGAGTGCAGCGTACTTCTGTGTCATTTACAGTTGTAAAAATACATTTAATATGAGTATATTCAGGTCCATGAGATGTAAAATGTTATAATCGTGCATGGATATTGTCAAGTCCGATAACAAAATAACCTGCAGAAAACAGCTGGGTGTTACCCCTACGATGCCAGGGATACCTATCATTCTTACTGAACATGAATAATAAGAACATGAATAATAAGTACCCCTTTATGGGGTAAAGGGGTTCCGTGATGTGGTTTCTGATACGAGGTGTACGAGCTACCTATCCCTTTCTCGGAACAATTCTTTTTGCCTCACATTCCCCTAGTGTGGTATATGGCCATTCCAGCCTTAGCGAATAACAGTAACAAAACAACAACAGCAAATACATCACAATAAACATACGGACACAGGTTCTCGTAAGGACAGTGTCACCAGCTAAAGCTTGT
Source organism: Cherax destructor (assembly GCA_009830355.1). Lineage (NCBI taxonomy): Eukaryota > Metazoa > Arthropoda > Malacostraca > Decapoda > Parastacidae > Cherax > Cherax destructor. The sequence goes on from WNWK01000902.1 coordinate 26,446, forward strand.
CTCATAATAATCTACATGTGCCACTGATGAAGGAAATACTTGTCTTCTTGCATTTTTAATGTTTACTAAAGAGTTGCTAAGAGAAAGTGCTATGGTTGGTCTTCTAACCTGAGGGTTGCCACAGGATGCGTGGAAAGGTATTTCGGAGGTGTTGCTGGGCTGGTCAGGCAAGGCGTCCAGATGGATGGTGTTCCTTTCCAGAGAGGTGAGGTTGTGGCACCGGAGGCCTGCCAGGGACATTTTGTCCACTGACAATGCCACGTTCTCTTCAAACTTGAGCTCGCTTCTCACATCAATCTAAAAGAACGATCTTATTCTTACACTAGATATTGTGTGCACACGCTACAATCATTATTACTTTAATCGAATAGGTTAGAGTGTAATGAACAAGAGAGGTTAAAGTATGTTTAAGACAAGTTAGGTTCAAGACAATAAAGAAAATTAACTTCAGCTCAAGATAATAAGTTAGGCTCATGACAAAGAACGCACAGGAAGTGTTTCAAACTGAGAGAGCGGGGGAAGGGAGAGCCTAGTTATAATATTCACGGGGAAGCAGTAAACCCATAGGAGTCATACAACGTCTGGAGAAATGGGAGAGACCAGACCCAGTTCCTTGGATCAAGAGCCCCCTCACCGGCATCAAGGGAAGTGAGGGGGGAAACAATGCTAGCTATCACTCAAGAAGTGCTGAACATTGGCAATATTATAGCACAGCACTGAAATTCAAGTGGTTCAACATTTTGTATCATAGTAGTCCATCTCATGTTGATTTTGCCCCACAGGACAAGTTCACTGGGCAGCGCCACTCATCCTGTGAGGAAACTTACCGGCAAAAAAACAAAAGCAATACAATATACTGTATTTTGTTCTGGCTAGAAAATGATCACAAAGATCATCATTACTGTTTGAGGTACAGTATCGATGTGAAGCATCTTACAAACGGACGATAAAAAAAAAAAGGTTGGGAACTAACCTGCTGTATGACCCCAGTAGGCTTAGCGCTAGGTTTTGATTATAATAATAATAATGTAAACTAACCTTGAAGGCTTCCTTCTCGAGCCTCCGGAACTGGTTGCCCTTGATAGTGACCTCAACATCACCGCTGACTGTGATGGCTCCAGTCTCCAGGAGACCCAGCTGGCACCCTTGTATGTCCACCTTGGGTCTTTCGCCACTCTTGCTCTTCTCGTAAGAAACATTATCAAAATCCTCTCCTCTCTTGCTAATACGATCAGTCTAATATTGTATAATATTCAGATGTTTATTTATGAGTTTGACATTGGTTAAATACTGGGTCCCTAATGGGTAAGACTACTTATATATCAGATAATACGTAATGTAATGTATGTATTGGGTACTGAATAAAGTGAGACATTGGGTATCAAACTGGTGAGAAAATAGATGTATATAATGGGTACCTGATGGGTGAGGTTGAAGGCACCTGCGCCCACTCTCTGCATGGTGACATTGGAGAGGACAAGACCATTGGCGTTGAGACGTCTTTTACTGAGTGTGATGAAGCCGCCAGAGGCCAGCCGTCCCTCTACAACCTCGACCTCTGTGTCCTCCAGTACCAGGTAACGCATCTAGTGATATCAAGACGTTATTATAAGTAATATTTGAGTCGCTGCGCGATACGGGAAAAGTATCCCCATAATGCATAATCCACGGTTCCCTGTACCTCAATGAACGCGATATGAATAGTGCAGAGTGCGGCACAAGTTTCTAATATATTGGAGATTCGCAGGGAATCAGAAGAGGCATTCACAAATTATCACATGAAAATATCCCAATTTCGTCAACAAAATGAGAAAATTAGACAGTGAGCCTAAAACTAAACCTTCCAAAATAGGCATATTAAAGTTATCTCAGAGAAGCCAATATTCTAACATACCCCCAGCATGTTAAGGTTGAAACTGATCAGAAACTGAGCCATAAAGTAATCAGAGTGAAGTTTTAAAGCCAATCAGATAAGGCACTCGGAAATTGTAGCATGAACAACAGTATTTCAATTATCCCAATTTCTTCCATAAAAAAGGCAAATTTGGGACCTACACGGGCCAAAATCAATCCAAACAGGTTCTCTAAATAACACTGATGCCCATGGCATCAGTGTGAACAAGCAGATCACACAGTCTTCACTGGCGTCATTCTAATGACTTCTCTCGAATTGTTAGATGTTTTTCTCTCTCCACGGTTGAATGGGAACATATTTCTATCAATGTGCACTTCGGCTGTCTACCAATTATGTCCAGCCTATTCATCTAAAATATGACGCCCGGAGTAGTTGTTAAATTCAATCGTATCCTTGATCACTGTATCTAAATTTCAGGAAAACAATGGCATGCGTGTCTCATAATAAAGATAACGTAATTGTTCACTTGTTTACGTCTCTACTGCGTTACTAGATTAGGGGAGAATCCCCCATTCGTAGGGGAAATCAAGGCTCTAGGAGAAAATGATCATTTAGAATCACACACTGATGCAACTGCTGTTGAAATTTACTGATGGTTTAAGTCTTTGAATCGAGTCTGGTTACGAGGCTGTTTCCCCGAACCCTCGATCAAATATATATCATTGCAGTCGACAAGTATATTGATAGAAGAGTTTTATTCTCTTCTTGCTTCTGTTATATACAATTCTACTGTACTGTCTAATTCATCTTTTTTTTCAGACTCTTCAGTGTAATTGAAGCAAATTCAAGCTTTTTATTCCTCGCTTCCGCTTGTTTACATTCACGTTCAAGAGATATTTTTTTTTTTTTTTTTGCTGTTGTTGGATTTTGGCCATACTGAAATTCAAAGAACTAACTTGCGGCCTCGGCAGATTCGCAGTTCAGGATCTTTCAATCTCATGCAGGCATATGCCATTTTCTGCCTCTTTTTCTGATAGTACCAGAGCTCTTGTGGGACAGCTAGCAGCGTCACTGGGCTTCCTTAGTGACCAAATTATTTTGCTTCCAATCACAATTTTGCTTCTAGCCATCATCCCTCCTGGTCATTTCATGGAGGAAAAAACCCGGAGCCATTCTATGAGAAATGACAAGTCGTGCTGTAAGTCTAACACACATCAACTTCCGTTACCTCCTACAACAACACCCTGATATGCTTGCTTTGCCTTCCCACGTCTCTTACAATCCCATCTACAATGAAGATTCTCCATACAGTGTTTAACTGACACTTTCTATCATTTTTTTTCATAAATATAATATAAAAAAATAATGAAGTAATCCTATACATACCCTGTGACGCGTCTATATTGAATACATGTTGCATAAATGAAATAAACCTCAAGGAAGACGGACTTATGGGATATACTTCGCTGACCTCGCATAAATAAAAGTATTTCCTAAGATGGACATATAGTTACATACCTCACGGATGTTGCGGATGAGTCCTGACTTCATTACTCCCACTTTGCTGTTGACAATCTTCAGTTTTGCCACCATCTTGTCCCTCAGGAAACCGGGAGGGATCTCCGGGAGGTAACAACCGGAGATGCCAACTCCTGTAGCAGAGAGCACGTCAGGAAAGCGGTAGCTACTACGTCTTGCTGAGGCTCCGCTTTAATAGTCACTCATACAAAATGATTTTAGATATTTAAAAAGACTACATATGGAGCAATTAATGATGTTATAGTGCTTCAGTAGGTCTGGTTGAAAGCAAATTTAAACTATAAATGCATTTGGCGATCCAATATACTAGGTATCTCCATACTGCATGACAGTCCCAAGTGCCGTAATGAACACGACTGAAATTGTGCAGCATAAGTTGATAATGCAGTTAAATATTAGCTTTGAAGATTTGAAAGGAATCAGAAGAGGCATTCACAAATCATAAGGAAACTAATATCCAAATTTCGTCAATAAAAAATTATAAATTAGGATATTACGCAATCCAAACTAATTCAAACCTTTCAAAAACTAAAAAGACAATATAAAATACACAAGCACTAAATTATCGTATGAAAAGCAGTGTTTAAATCACAAGCAGGTGGGGGAAATAACCCGTGGAGCTAAAGGACTCCACCCACCCATAAACTCTCCCAACACCTGAATAACACAAAGGTATTTTCTTTTATAGACGAGGATATTACTGCTAACACAAAACCAAGAATCACATATAAAAATATTAGTGGAAGACACATGGAAGAGTCAAAAACTCGACGTCTGCGGAAACTTGCAGAGGTAAATATACTTGCGGAAGAGGCCTAGTTTATGGTTAAATTAGTTAAGTCGCCTGAGTGGCTAGTTCACTGTGCACCTGTGCTCATCCTGCGAGCGCTAGCTAGATCAAAATTAGATGTCACGTAGTTTACATCACAAAAAGTCTACTACAATCATTTAATATACTATAATTTCTTCATATAGCTAATGTACGCAATGCAATATGGAGATACAATCTCAAAAGAATTAAATATCTTTTACTAGTATAATAGATCACTTGAATCCCAAATAGAAAAAAAAACCGCTATTTGAGTATCAAAACAAACACATTCTTAAGTCTTGTGTGTCTCATGAAGGGAGTGTTTAGCCTGTACTAACAGGTGTGGACCTTAAACATGTACCTTTTCCCCCCTCCATACATCACCTTTGGATTCTCTCACAGGTGCCTTGCGCTTGACTCACGAAATCGTAATGACACGATTGCAAACAAACCATACCACGGGTAGGGTTTGGAGACTCTCTGACCGCGGGTTCGAACCCCACCCGTGGTATGGTTTACCTTGCGCTTGCTCGTTTTGGAGTCCGCCCTGCCTATGTGCCTTTATCAGTCCTCCTGGCCACACCAGTCTCTCACCCACGATCGCTTTAGCCGCTGGTTTAAGACCTGGCTCCATGTCTACGACTAAGGACACTCCTCTCCAGCGCTATTCTTCTCCTGTCCCGTCTTCCCCGCTCACCCCATTGGGGTCTCACCTTTCATTCATTCAGGGAGTGTTGAAGATAACTCAAACAAATTACAGCAATGTATCTGAGGCAAGAGAAGCATAACGAAATGCCTGTTGAGAATAATAGTTCGGCTGAATTTATATACTGTGAGAGATAACAGGGACGAGAGAATGAAATGTGCAAATGAATTTCATGATCAAGAATTTGACGATCTCAGAGGCGATGTTCATGGGTCCAGAGAGAAACAAGATGATGTCTGCTTATTGATCTGGGAGAATCATCTGATCTGGGTTTCTGAAATAAAATGAACCATTCATAGCTACCAGCCTTACAGCGGGGAGGTTGCTATAAGCACTCACTCTACGTGGTACTAGGGACGCTGGTATCCGCTAACGCTCATGTGAATGTTTGGTAGCCACTGATTTTTTGGCATCCCATTACCACTGATACATTAAAGTCTGAGTAAACAAAAAGTGTTTCATATCTGTGACAATAACAACGCTGTTTTCTATAATTTTAAGGGCCATAACCTCTCCAACACTTTGTTTTCCTATTCTCAGCAAAATTTAAATATATATATATATATATATATATATATATATATATATATATATATATATATATATATATATATATATATGTCGTGCCGATTAGGTAAAACTTGCGATTTTGGCTTAAATAGCAACGCTCACCTTGCCATATAAGACAAGTGAAAATTTGTGTATGCAATAATTTCGCCAAAATCATTCTGAACATAACGAAAAAAATATATTTCATTGTGTTTGTTTATTATTAAATTAATGTCAACGTATCTAAAATATATTTAGTTGGGTTAGGCTAAATTAAATTGCGCTTGTTGTAATAAGGTTAGGTAGGTTTTCAAAGTTTCTCTTGGTACAAAATTATAAATTCTTACATTAACATAAATGAAAAAATATATCTTTAAACGTATAAGAGAAAACTTTAGAAAGGACTTAATTTTAGATGAGTTCTTGCTAATTGACCAGTTTTACCTAATCGGCAGACATATATATATATATATATATATATATATATATATATATATATATATATATATATATATATATATATATATATATATATATATATATATATATATATATACACACACAATAACAAATTACTTTAATTTCTAAAATAGGCATTCCAGTATTCTTATTGTTTTTGTTCAGGTGAATTAGTTTAAATGACCTACGTGCAGTCAACAAATTTTGAACTTAAACTAACAGGAGAGGCAGCTTACCAACACTAGTAGTGAAGGATGTGGGAGGGGTGGGCAGCTTGGGCGTGGGTTCGACAGTGACAGTGCCACACTGCAACACGTCCAGGGCTACTGAGGGAGCAGTGAGCCACGCCTCTAGGAAGGTATGGGTAATATGCAGGCTGGTGGCGTTCATCACACACACGTAAGACATCACCAGGGTAGACCTCCGGAAGGGGTACAGAAACTCCGTCAGTATTACATTCTGTGGAAGGAAGAACGAGTTGACTCTAGTAGTAGCAGTAGTAGTAGCAGTAGTAGTAGTAGTAGTAGTAGTAGTAGTAGTAGTAGTAGTAGTAGTAGTAGAGTGGTAGTGCTGCAACCCCTTAATGGAGAGACGCTGTCAATGACCGGAGAGGGAAGGGGGAAATGTGGTCAGTATACCTGGCATCTACCTGGAGGGAGTTCTGGGGGACAACGCCCCCGCGGCCCAGTCCATGACCAGGCCTCCCGGTGGATCAGGGCTTGATGAACCAGCCTGTTACTGGTGGCCGCACGTAGTCTAACGTACAAACCACAGCCCGGCTGATCGGGTATATTGTAGAAAGTTTTCCTAACATGTTGGGTGAAAATTTAAATTGTGTGTTAAGCAGCGAGTCTACTGGACACCGAGACATCCTGTAAGGTAGTTTCCTGACGTGGTATTCGGCAGCCCCATTCATCCTGCCAGTCGCTTCAAATGAGTTGCATTGGTACTAGCGGTCTCTTGATCCAAGGAACCGGAGCTACCATATCCTTCCGTGGACCAAAAATGATTTCTTCCCATTGGCCAGGTGCTGCATGATCCCTAAGGGTATATTGGTGCTTCTTCATGAATATTCTAATACAAATTCTATGAGAACCTGCATCACCACGAGTACAGAAGTGGGAAGCACATGTACTCAGCGAGGCAACACATTAAACACTCATAAAGACGGTACATTTCAGCACAAGATAACACCTAGATGGCTGCAACACCCCTCCTCCCCCATACTTCATGTTTTTATAACTAAGGCTCGTAGCATTTTACAGATGCATGCGGGATTTTCTGCAATGAATGGTAATTGCAGCAATTCCTGCATAGTTTTATAAAATGCTACAAGCCTTAGTTAGAAAGTGTTTCTTCGTAAGTGATAAGAGGACAGGATGAAGTGCCAGAGAATGTGTGTTTCCCACACTTTGCTTACATTGTCTTCAGTCTCTTGAGGCTACTACACCAATTTCTCACGTATACAGGAAACCTAAACGAATCATGGCCACCACCGTCTCTCATCATCTATTTCTCGCGGTTTTACCATCAACATGTGTGTCTGGGACCTCACTGTAACGTTGCATGGATTCACTATTTCCTAACGTACCTCTCTGATTGAACTCGTCCTTAAAATCAGTATTTTTATTTCCCTTGCATTTTACAGCATTGTTTCTTTAAAACATCTGTGATTTCTGGCTAGGCTCATATATTTTTTATTTCATCAGCTCTTATACCGTGTGTGTGTACTCATCTAGTTGTGGTTGGAGGGGTCGATTCACAGCTCCTGGCCCCCTCCTCTTCACTGTGTGTGTGTACTCACCTATTTGTACTCACCTGTTTGTGGTTGCAGGGGTCGATTCATAGCTCCACACATATACAAGCATTTTGTCATTTTCTGCCATTTTCATATTTCTTATATCCTCTACAAAATTCTAAGCCATATTTCTGTTGTTCAGACCGAATTAGGCTGAGAGTGAATCTGAAAGTACTGTACAACCGAGTCAAGTTTTCATTTCCTTTACAACCTATGTGATTATTTTAGATCAATTAATTGAATCAGGGATGATGATACCCAGTCCTTTTCGTTTCTAACACCAATAAGAACTTATACATCACTTTCTGAATATACCAATCCATCGGTAAATATCCTCTCAAAGCCTTCATTAGATTCAGTGCTTATAATGCCAAGGTTTTCACTTCTCATTACAATCGGCAAAATATCAGACTTTTTTATTTTACGTTTAGTATCTTTGCCAGTATCTTATCCCTTTTACATAACATTCGTAACATGAATCTTAGTCCTGGCTTTGTCTTTGAGGCCTTTCTTAATACCTTGTCAAATGCTCTAACCTACTGAACACTCTTAGTGGAAGACCTCGGTCAGATGACCAAAAACTCCAGCTGAGGGTCATCTCACTAAGACCCGCGTCAGGAAATATTTGTCCTGTTTCCTGACGAACCTTAACTACTGAACACTCGTGACGTGACTCGACTTAACCTTTGCCCCCTCCTCTCCTTAGCTCTTCACATTTATTGCATTTCCATTGCCTTTTTTGTCTTTTGCCTTGGTGGGTTCTGTCCTTTGGGGATTTTGTCTCAAGTTTTTTGTCCTACGTTTTAGGGCCAGTAGCTCTTTTGCAGTACTCCTCTGTTCTTATGCACTACAACAACTGTTTCTTCATTATTACACTATCTGCCATACTTTTTTCCCTAGTTTTCTTCTTATACTACTTCTCCTACCTCCTTTTTTCTACCTTTACCACTGCTACATCACTACTACTTGTACCACTTTTAGTACTCCTACCGCCACTACTACGTCTACTCTCTTATCCCGTCTGCTGCGCTACTCAAGCTGCTGCCAGAATGCCAAGAATGGCTCAAATGGAGCAGAGTTGAGAGCCTCATGCCTGCAAGAACACGGGTCCTTAGAGATTTTAACCAGACTCCTACTGCGTCAGCTGCTGCTGCTGCTATGTGAGTGGGGAAGGTAGCAGGCACGTCTGTGGAGTTGGAGATTACTTGCACTATCGTAAACACCGGACCGAAGACATGCTGTACCCCAGGTATAGGGCGAGTGTAGATAACTGCTACACCACTTGACCCGAAGACACACTGTGTCCTTGTTATAGGGGCTGCCCACGCCACAGGGCTGTATAGAGTACTCCACATGACCTGAAGGCGGCGGCACACCGTGCTATTTACAAGGGCTGCTCTTGTTATAGGTTTGTCCCCGCCATAGGGCTACATCACTTCTACAAACTCAGACACTTATTCTGAAGCCAGTAACGGGTCAGCATCTGGCGAAGACCAGTGTCACTATTTCGTTCCTGGTGAATATATCATCACCCTTCTTCAATGGTCCAAGTAGGACCGAAACGTCGTTATTGCTTTTCCTCTCCTAAGTGCGGGTTATCTGTGTACAGTTAATAATAGTTTAGGTCTTTACCATGTTTCCAACTTCTTCTCTGATACTACAGTTTAATATTTTCTTATTGCTCTGTTAGGAATACTGTTTAAGTCACTTCTTAAAAACTTAATTGCAAAAATAGTACTCTGGTGATGAGTGGATAATAACTCAGTCTTTAAGTTATACATTTTGACATTCCGAGGGTAAATCACAATATTTCTCACGTCTTGATTCTGAATCTGCTCAGAATTCTTGAATCATGTTTACCAAGAGTTATACAAAATAAATTGAATAATGCAACAGACAGAGCTGTCAAATTTATAGCTAATTTCAGACCAGCTTTGATCTGCCATTTGCTAGAATTTCTTAGTAGGAATGCACCGTCCTTATTGCTTTTTTCGAAGCTTTATTATTATGTCAATTCAAAGGATAAGGGGAAATCCTCAATAAAGTTGCCCCTCCGGAAAAAAAAATATTAAAAATATATTTAGATAATGTAAGTAAACACTGCAATTGTATATTACAATTAAATATTATAATTAGCCTAAAGATGTCAATATTAATTATAGTCTAAGTTTAACACTGTTTATTAGTATTTGTGAGTAAATATGTATATTTCGTTGTATCTGGTTATTAACATAGTTCATTTTGTTGTATTTGTGAGCAAGTGAGCAAACATATTTATAAATACACACTTGAATTTGCTTGGGGAAAGAGTTTTGATATCTTTTTTGACTCACTAGGCTGTGTAATTTACAACAAATGTTCTCTTTGTATTACATTCCCATTCTACCATGCTTATGACCCCTAAATATTCTGAGCGTCGGCTGAGGGGATCCACACCGGCACTGCATATTCAAGAATGGATTACGCACATACAAGTGTGTTTTGAAATATTCTCTGTCAAAGCTTCTAAATTCTCATCTTGTTCACGAGCTAATAAGCCTGTTTAGTTGATATTATTGCTTCTGTGTACTTTAGTGAGCAGGTTTTGGGTAAGTGATACTTCTTGAACTTGTTTCCTGGTCCCTCAGATGGTTGTTCTATCCTCGATCGTCTTTCCCCGTCTCCCAGTTTCATTACTCTTATCTGACCATTCAGGAAGTTCCCCTCAAAATGTCTACCACAGTCTTTCTGCAACCATCTTTCATTCCCTTTAGTTTGTATTCTATTATCTTCCTCATCAGCAATCAGGAGTTAATTTCTGTGATCAGGTCGTTAACATAGTCTAGGAACAATATTGGACCTATTACTGATCCTTGTGTGATTCCACTACTTATAAGCTCCCATCTTGATGTTTAATAAAATATAGCTAATTGCATGCTGCTATCTGCGAATGCAGAACTAACTTCTCATAGTGTGCGCTAGATGTGCGTACACACCACTAGGGATGCGTGTTGTAGTTGTAGTAGTAGTTACCAGTTTTCAAAGACAATTGTCGATAGACACTTGGTATGTTTTGTGTGTGAGACTGTAGTCACCTATTTGTGGTTGCACAGCTCCTGGTCCCGCCTCTTCGGTGGTCGCTACTATGTCCACTCTCTTCCCCAGCTATGTATGGATCCTGCCTCCACTACATCACTCCTGACAACTCTATGACTGAAGAAATACTTCCTAACATCCCTGTGACTCATCGGAGTTTTCAACTTCCAGACGTGACACCTTGTTGCTGTGTCACATCTCTGGAACATTCTGTTCCTATCCACCTTGTCAATTTCTCTCAGTATCTTAGATGTCGTTATCATTCCCTCCCCCCTCTCTCCTGTCCTCCAGTATCGTCAGTTTGATTTCCCTTAACCTCTCCCCGTAGGACAAACACCTTAGGTCAGGGACCAGTCTTGTTGCAAACCTTACCAATTTCTCGACTTGCTTGACCAGGTGTGGGTTCTATCCTGGTGCTTCATACTCCAATATGGGCCTGACGTACACAGTGTACAGAGTCTTGAATGATTCCTTACTCAGGTGTCGAAACTCTATTCTTAGGTTTGCCAGGCGCCCATATGCTGCATCAGTTATTTGGTTAATGTGCGCCTCAGATGTACTCAGTATTATATAAACTCATCCCAAGATTGTTTTTGAGTAAGGTTTGCAGTCTTTGGCCACCTAGCCTGTACTCTGCGATCTTCTTTGCCCTTTCCCAATCTTCATGACTTTGCACTTGGTGGGTTAAACTCCAGAAGGCAGTTGTTGGACCAGGCTTGCAGCCTGTCCAGATCTCTCTGTAGTTCTACCTGGTCCTCATCCGTGTGTGTGTATGTGCGCGCGCTTGCGTGTGCACGTGTGTGTGTGTGTGTGTGTGTGTGTAACGTCAGTCAGGTCCACTAACAGTGTCGTCTAGTGTCTTACCTCTTTATTCTGGAAGTCACACAAGATTTTGAGGGCGCGGCCGCTGCGATTCTCACTGGTGATGCAGGTACAGTACATCTGGTCCTTCAAGGCGTCCTCAGGCGGACAACCGGCCACTAAGTCGCAGCATACATACCTCAGGGTACATACCATAACCAACAGGAGGTAAAAGAGGTCCTTCTCGGCCCATCCGAACCTTGAAGATGAGGCGAGGCGGCTCCTCATGATGTGTTAAAATGTGTCAGAAGGTTCACCTTATCCTAACGCCAGAGAATGTACACGTACATAAATAAGCGTCTTTTTCCTCCCGGAGAAACTGAATAATTTTATTTTTTCACTTGAAATGTGTTATTCTGTAACAGTAACTTATTCCATTTTTGGACAAAGGCTTTTCCCTAGTTTCAGGATTGACTTTGAAAGAGTTTCCGATGAGTTAACTCTTAGCGGTCACAGAGGACACTAAAAACGTTCGTACTGTGGTGCCGAGCTTGCAAGGTGGCAGGATTTTGGTGCTGGTGTAATGGTCGAGGTGTATGTTGCCCCGGGTAGTATGAGAAAGTATTGGCGAGAGGGAGGAAAGCGGCGGCGGCGGCTGCAACAGCAGCAGCAGCAGCAGCAGCAGCAACAGCAGCAGCAGCAGCAGCAGCTGCTGGGGGTCCCATACAGCCTAGCCAACAAGATGTGTCACACTGGCCGCCCGGCCTCCCTAGTACCCCTGTCCTCACCAAACCTTGGTTGTCAGTACATGATATGAGTGTATACATTTGTAAGTTTACGTTGCATTCTGTAAATACCGAACCCATGTCCTTTTTGTCTTCCATGCAATGTTCAACGGTCATTAATGCTATATACCAAATATTAAGTTGTGGATTGAAGTAATGGAAAAAAATAAATAAATGTGAAGAGATTCAAGTCTGCCCATGGAGGAAATCCTTGTTTTTGCCTTCTGTGGCACTGTAGACTGCTTGTTATATGTACAAAATGGCTACTATGGTGAGACGGGGTCAGGACAAGATCTAGAACATAAGCTCAGGATGAAAGCCCTAGGTTAAAGGAAAAAAACTTGGGCAAAACCCCTCGGCTAAGTTAGGTTATGTTGAGTTAGGTGAGGTGGCTTTGTCCTACACTCATACTGAGACGTTTCCACACTTCTTAGTTGCATTTATAACTAGATGCATTTCGGTCGCTAGGCGATCCGAAAAAAGGCATTCCCGTATCTCCTAACCCAAAAAGAACTGTCTCGACGCATGCGGTAACAGAGTGTAGCATAAGTTTCTAATGCAGTTGAATATTAGCACTGAAGATCTGAAGTGAATCAAAAGAAGTATTCCAGTTTGTCCCATGGACACTAGTATTCCACTTTTTCAATAAAGCTTGAAACTTTGGACGTACACAAAGAAGAGGCATCTCATGTTATTTCAAGAGACCAAGATCCTAAAATACACCAGAACTACGTTTAAAGCCGCTCAGAAACTGCATTAAAAAGTTTATCGGCGAAGCCAATCGGATGAGGTACTCAAATTATTGCATGAAAATGAGCATTTTAATTTTCTCGATTTCTATTAAAAAAAAAAGGACTGTTGAAACTTGGCAACCTGTCTAAAGTTATCACATGGACACCAATATCGGGAATGGTCTATATAAAACTAAGCAGAGGGCGCCTTCACTTGTTTAGTGTTCCATGAACCTTCTCCTATAGTTCACCGGGTTTGAAAATCGATATGCTCAACAAAAAGCGACTGTGTGAACGATCACTCATTCCACTGCCAGACAACACACATTTCACTGCCAGACGACACTCATTCCACTGCCAGACAACACACATTCCACTGCCAGACAACACTCATTTCACGGCCAGACAATACACATTCCACTGCCAGACAACACTCATTCCACGGTCAAACACTTATTCCACGGCCAGACAACACACATTCCACTGCCAGACAACACACATTCTACTGCCAGACAACACACATTCCACTGCCAGACAACACACATTCCACGGTCAAACACTTATTCCACTGCCAGACAAAACACATTCCACTGCCAAACACACATTCCACTGCCAAACACACATTCCACTGCCAGACAACACTCATTCCACGGCCAGACAACACTCATTCCACGGCCAAACAACACACATTCCACTGCCAAACACTTATTCCACTGCCAGACAACACACATTCCACTGCCAAACACACATTCCACTGCCAGACAACACACATTCCACGGCCAGACAACACACATTCCACGGCCAGACAACACACATTCCACTGCCAGACAACACACATTCCACTGCCAGACAACACACATTCTACTGCCAGAAACACTCATTCCACGCCAAACACTTATTCCACTGCCAGACAACACACATTCCACTGCCAAACACTTATTCCACTGCCAGACAACACACATTCCACTGCCAGACAACACACATTCCACTGCCAGACAACACACATTCCACGGCCAGACAACACTCATTCCACGGCGACAACACATTCCACTGCCAGACAACACACATTCCACTGCCAGACAACACACATTCTACTGCCAGACAACACACATTCCACTGCCAGACAACACACATTCCACGGCCAAACACTTATTCCACTGCCAGACAAAACACATTCCACTGCCAAACACACATTCCACTGCCAAACACACATTCCACTGCCAGACAACACTCATTCCACGGCCAGACAACACTCATTCCACGGCCAAACAACACACATTCCACTGCCAAACACTTATTCCACTGCCAGACAAACACATTCCACTGCCAAACACACATTCCACTGCCAGACAACACACATTCCACGGCCAGACAACACACATTCCACGGCCAGACAACACACATTCCACTGCCAGACAACACACATTCCACTGCCAGACAACACACATTCTACTGCCAGACAACACTCATTCCACGGCCAAACACTTATTCCACTGCCAGACAACACACATTCCACTGCCAAACACTTATTCCACTGCCAGACAACACACATTCCACTGCCAGACAACACACATTCCACTGCCAGACAACACACATTCCACGGCCAGACAACACACATTCCACGGCCAGACAACACACATTCCACTGCCAGACAACACACATTCCACTGCCAGACAACACACATTCTACTGCCAGACAATACACATTTCACAGCCAGACAACACACATTCCACGGCCAAACACTTATTCCACTGCCAGACAAAACACATTCACTGCCAAACACACATTCCACTGCCAAACACACATTCCACTGCCAGACAACACTCATTCCACGGCCAAACACTTATTCCACTGCCAGACAACACACATTCCACTGCCAAACACTTATTCCACTGTCAGACAACACACATTCCACGGCCAAACACTTATTCCACTGCCAGACAACACACATTCCACTGCCAGACAACACACATTCCACTGCCAGACAACACACATTCCACTGCCAGACAACACACATTCCACTGCCAGACAACACACATTCTACTGCCAGACAACACTCATTCCACGGGCAAACACTTATTCCACGGCCAGACAACACACATTCCACTGTCAAACACACATTCCACTGCCAGACAACACACATTCCACTGTCAGACAACACACATTCCACTGTCAGACAACACACATTCCACTGCCAGACAACACACATTCCACTGCCAGACAACACACATTCCACTGCCAGACAACACACATTCCACTGCCAGACAACACACATTCCACTGCCAGACAACACTGCCCCAATCTTCAAAAGTTTAAACTTTCTCAGTATACAAAATATTCACTTACACTACTGTGCATACTATATATATACATGACAGTCAATTTTAATGTAACTTCTGCACTGAAACTCCTTCTTGATAGCTGTAAAAGAACTCATAGGCAAAACACAAGACACAAAGATCTCTCTGACATCCCCAGTAATCTACTCAACCTGTGTAAAAAAACTCAATATTATATTATCATTAATCATGGGGAAGCGCTAAACCCATGGGATTATACAGCGCCTGTGGGGTTGGAAGGTATTCAGGCTTAATGCAGGGAACTGGAGCACAGTTCCAATTCCCTAGATCAAGAGCCCCTCACCAGCATCAGGAGCTTCCCTTGAGGGGGATAGAAACTCAATTAAAAACTCATAAAAGGCTCTGAAATCTGGAACTCTCTGCCTGAAGATTCTAAATGTTTCCTGTCTGCCAAAGCTATTGTTAAAAAGCCCCTCCTTGCCTTAATGTGCTCCTGACATCAATATAAAAAACCTAAACATTATTGTTTTTCTTTATTCTTCCAGATATCATTCACCTCCCATATATTATGCTGTGTAACCCTTGTGGTTTGGCGCTTCTTTTGATCATAATAATAATAATCCCATATATTATTAGATGCGTATTCTATCATATTTGTATTGTAATTAATCACCTGGTACTACTCACTCTGCTAAACAATTATATCTTATTATTGAGATTTTCATCGTGATGTCTCACATCATCAAGGAACTCTTCAGTTCCTTGATGTCTCACGTCATCAAGGAACTCTTCAGTTCCTTGATGTCTCACGTCATCAAGGAACTCTTCAGTTCCTTGATGTCTCACATCATCAAGGAACTCTTCAGTTCCTTGATGTCTCACGTCATCAAGGAACTCTTCAGTTCCTTGATGTCTCACATCATCAAGGAACTCTTCAGTTCCTTGATGTCTCACATCATCAAGGAACTCTTCAGTTCCTTGATGTCTCACGTCATCAAGGAACTCTTCAGTTCCTTGATGTCTCACGTCATCAAGGAACTCTTCAGTTCCTTGATGTCTCACATCAAGGAACTCTTCAGTTCCTTGATGTCTCACATCATCAAGGAACTTTTCAGTTCCTTGATGTCTCACGTCATCAAGGAACTCTTCAGTTCCTTGATGTCTCACATCATCAAAGAACTCTTCAGTTCCTTGATGTCTCACGTCATCAAGGAACTCTTCAGTTCCTTGATGTCTCACGTCATCAAGGAACTCTTCACTTCCTTGATGTCTCACGTCATCAAGGAACTCTTCACTTCCTTGATGACGTCAGAAATCAGGAAAGCTCTTGGAATTTTACTATTTTTTCACAGCAGTTGTTCTCTATATCGTGATATCACCTGGTTACTGTGACCTTAGATGTCACCTGGTTACTGTGACCTTAGATGTCACCTGGTTACTGTGACCTTAGATGTCACCTGGTTACTGTGATCTAATTGTGGTGTGTGTGTGTGTGTGTGTGTGTGTGCGCGCGCGCGCGCGTACTCACTTAGTTGTGGTTGCAGGGGTCGAGTAATAGCTCCTGGCCCCGCCTCTTCACTGGTCGCTACTAGGTCACTTTTCCTGCTCCATAAGCTTCATCATACCTCTTCTTAAAGCTATGTGTGGTTCCTGCCTCCACTACCTCACTTCCCAAACTATTCCACTTCCTGACCACTCTGAAGAAATACTTCCTAACATCCCTGTGACTCATCTGAGTCTTCAACTTCCAACTGTGTCCCCTTGTTGCTGTGTCCCATCTCTGGAACATTATGTCTCTGTCCACCTTGTCAGTTGCTCTCAGTATTTTAAATGTCGTTATCATGTCCCCCCTATCTCTCCTGTCCAGCAGTGTCGTCAAGTCGATTTCCCTTAACCTCTCCTCGTAGGACATACCCCTTAGCTCCGGGACTAGTCTTGTTGCAAACCTTTGCACTTTCTCTAGTTTCCTTACATGCTTGGCTAGGTGTGGGTTCCAAACTGGTGCTGCATACTTCAATACAGTGAGTGAGGGAGTACTCGCCTATTTGTACTCACCTATTTGTGGTTGCATGGGTCGAGACTCGGGTCCTGGCAACGCCTCTTCACTGATCGCTACTAGGTCCTCTCTCTTCCCGCTCCGTGAGCTTTATCATCCCTCGTCTTAAAGCTATGTATGGTTCCTGCCTCCACTACCTCACTTCCCAGACTATTCCACTTCCTGACAAATGACTGAAGAAATACTTCCTAACATCCCTTTGACTCATCTGAGTCTTCAACTTCCAATTGTGACCCCTTGTTTCTGTGTCCCATCTCTGGAACATCCTGTCTCTGTCTACCTTATCTATTCCACGCAGTATTTTATATGTCGTTATCATGTCTCCCCTAACCCTCCTGTCCTCCAGTGTCGTCAGGCCGATGTGTGTGTGTGTTAAATATTACATAATAAAACACATTTTTACTAACTTTAATCAGGATATTAAAGTTAATAAAAGTTAAGGATATTTTTATAACTTGCTGAGGATGAAGAATAACTTGTAAAATCTACATTGGAGTACTTGACCTAACTAGCAGAGCTCTCAGCTGTGATGACCTCTATGTAAAGTAAAAGGTCAGCTACTAAGGTTTTAAAAAGTTTAATTATCCCTAGTTTTGTCTAGATAGATGAGGCAAGATAATATAGCAGAAGGTTCTCTCCCTATTCTCTGATCACACTGCCAGACTGAACAGCTTAAGTGTGAGTGTGTGTGTGTGAGAGAGAGAGAGAGAGAGAGAGAGAGAGAGAGAGAGAGAGAGAGAGAGAGAGAGAGAGAGAGAGAGAGAGAGAGAGAGAGAGAGAGAGAGAAGAGAGAAGCTGTAACACAGGAAGTGCACGGGGGAGGGACCATATCAGTGTCAGGACAAGAAGACCTGACTAGCAGCGCTGACCTCGCGTCCGCATGCTGACATCCACCAGCTGACCTTCACACGCTGATGTTCAAGTGCTGACATCCAGCTCCTGGCATCCATTCATCAGGCAAAGAACCGAGCAAAAACCGAATTCCTAAATATTTGTTGAGTACCGTGTTTATCTGGGACTCTGGAGTCCATACCAAGTCTTTATGCATACTACGCGATAATGCAACGCCTAGTACACTAATACCTCATCACTGAAATTTGTGTATTATATACTATATTACTGAATTATTACATCAATATTCATAAAAAATGCTCCAAACCAGTGGGGGTCATACAGTGACAAATGGTGAAAGGAGGCTGACCTCATAGGCAAGAGGCAAAAGGACCTGGGGTGACATGATTAAGACGTAAAAAATACTCAGAAATTAACAGAGTCTGAGATGCGGGTCTCAGGTACACGAGGTCACAGGGTTTCAGGTACACGAGGTCACAGGGACTCAGGTACACGAGGTCACAGGGTTTCAGGTACACGAGGTCACAGGGTCTCAGGTACACGAGGTCACAGGGTCTCAGGTACACGAGGTCACAGGGTCTCAGGTACACGAGGTCACAGGGTCTCAGATACACGAGGTCACAGGGTCTCAGGTACACGAGGTCACAGGGTCTCAGGTACACGAGTTACAGGGTATCAGGTACACGAGGTCACAGGGTCTCAGGTACACGAGGTCACAGGGTCTCAGGTACACGAGGTCACAGGGTCTCAGGTACACGAGGTCACAGGGTCTCAGGTACACGAGGTCACAGGGTCTCAGGTACACGAGGTCACAGGGTTGTTAGGCATTACTCACAAGTTGAAGGAAAATCAAAGAATTAGCATCGTAATTTGGTTAAGAAAACAGAGTCCCAACTAACCACAAGAAGCGTTCTCCACTTATAACACTAACACCGCACTTATAACACTAACACCGCACTTTACAAGTTAGGTATTCCTCAAAGGATACCTGGTAAGTGGTTGTCTGATTTTTTGTTGTAATGAAGGAATGGTTCATGCCACCATTGGTATGGTCAGTGTTACAGGACCCATTCCTCAAACATCTAACACTGTTGTATTCAGTTGGGCATTGAGACTGGAGTGTATAGTTATCATTATAGGAATCATTAATGACAGATTTGTGTGTAAAATTGTGGGAATTTTTGTTCCTGTTAAATAACATTAAATATAATTGATTATGTCTTTGAATTATTATAATCAAAGAGAATACCTCTTCTGAAGAGCTTCAGTATTTAATGGCTGAAGCCTCATACAGACTAAGTTTATTTCATGTAAGTACAAATTTGAAGCGAGAGCTTTAGCCACCAGGCCACGGGGCACCTAGGGAAGAAACCTATTATTGTGGAGACCTTGGCTATGTGCTGGATGCAGGTGTTCGGTTTTAAGGTGTTGTCAAGGTGTAGACCAAGGAATTTTCCCTCGTTTTATCTTACAAAGGGAGAACCGCTAATTATATTCAGTTGAATATTTGCAGCTCTTTCCGAACATCATGCAGAAAGTCATGTCAATATTAAGAGTTTATTGGTAGTCATCTCTCACAGAAATTCGGATTTCAGTGGGAGAAAAATTGTGTCGTCTACAAAGAGGACAATTTTAAGTACTTGAGATGCATTGGGAAGGTCACTGGTGTGTGTATAAGGGCCAGGAACACTGCCCTGAGGCACCTTTATGTTGACAGGCCGAATTGACGAGGTTATGGACTAAGTATGCTAGAGTGTGGACTTCTGATACCATAATTTTGTTTTTAGTTTAAGATGCAGGATGTCGTGGTCTACTGTACTGAAAACTTTCTCACGGTCTACGAAGAGGTCCACTGGATATTCATTATTTTCGAGGAATCATAAATTAAGTAAAACAAACATTTTTTTTTATGATTGCGTTTATACTTACTTTTTTCTGTGACAATGAAAGAATTTACTCGCTTAAGAATGAGTTTTTCGAAGATTTTAGATAATGACAAGTTAGGTATTGGCCTAGACGTATTTACATCAGTTGGCCAATTGTTTACAAGCTCCCTTTTATACTGATTTCCGGAACTTAAAAATTTCCACCCTTATCTGATCAGTTATCAATATAAAAATTCAGCCCAATTGAAATCTGTCATATTATGTATTAGAATCCGGCCCTGGGAAGACGACTTTAAGAGATCAGAACTACTTAAGAACATTTGTCATAAATCTTTTTACATTTATATCTGACTTAGCGAGACACGAAGTAAGGGGTCAGGTATCCTTATTCTGCTAGCACCCAATAATTACGCTTATATTAGAAAAATTAAGTACTACAGTAGTAACAAAAATCGTAAGTCATAATAAAGACAACAGAACAAAACAATCTAAGGATGTGCACTTCCCGTCGCTAGGCATGACGTTTTCTGGCCATTATTTGCGTTGTTAGTCTGTCATAAAGCTTCTCCAGTAAGAACACTGCTGTAAACAATAATCAACGCAGCATGACATTAGTTTAAAACTTTTCAAACCCAATGAACCTCTTTCTTAAAAAATAAAAGAAATTCCTGTAAAAAGTACGATTCTCCCTTCCATCGGCATAAGATTTAACAACTGGGCGTCTACACTGCAAAATGATTTTTTTTGCAATCCTAATGGCACTAAAGCTAACCTATGACACTGAGCTTGACTATCATCATTACTAATTCTGTGTCATCAGTGCTCATTGGAGAAGCCAGGTATAGATACTCAAAAATCCGAGAAAAAGGAATTAATGTACAATTGCTATGGATCCCATCACACATTGGATTACTCCTTCATGATAAAGTTGATATATTAGCCAAGAAGAGTAACCTGAAGGAGAATGTAGAATATAACTTTGGTATATCTGTGTCTAGCATTAGGAATAATATTAGGAGAGAAATAAATAATGAAAATGTGTGTTATAGGAATGCAATTAGAAGCCTGAGTAGATCTATAACACACTATAACATGAAAGTAGATAAGTATGTTTATGGAGCAACTTGCAGTGTGAACAGACTGACTGATGCTGTAGTGGACAGGCTTAGGCTTGGTTACAAGTACTGACTGATGTAGTGGCCAGGCTTAGGCTTGGTTACAAGTACTTCTGGCAGTTTGGGAGACACACAGATGATGATCAAAGTAAATGCAAATTATATGGTCAGGCATATGGTCACTGTCTTTAACACTATGTGCCTAATTGTCCACTTATTGAGTAATATAGAGATAGACAGTATAATAACCTATGTGACATGTCAAGATATCTTATTAATGAAAATAAGAAACCAGATATACTAAGCAAATTTCCTTGAATTTGCTTGTAACAGATAAGTGAACTCTATAAATCCAAATTGTACACCTGTTAACCCTTTTGGGGCCCTAGTTCCTAGGCCTTTTGTGTATCCATATGCTCTTGCGCTACCGTCCACAGGATGGATATGGGGTGCACAATAAACTAGCCACTTCAGTGGCAAAATCTAATTAAAATCTAATCGTAAGTAGGGAAGCTCTCACTACATACACGCTTATAAAACAACTTTTATTATCAACGTAGCTAATTATGATTTTATAGTGCATAGTCATGATCAGAAAACATTAAAAAACTGAGCCATCCCATGACGCTTCTGCCTGATACTTTTCATAGCCTAGCCAGGAAAAAATCTTGGCAAAACATGTCATTATGTCTGCCTAATTACACTGAATTAGCAACATTACCACAGTTATAACTTTCGCGAACAAAGATAACTGAACCTATTAACACTGATAACCTAGCCTGATACCCAGAGGCACTGATAACCTAGCCTGATACCCAGAGGCACTGATAACCTAGCCTGATACCCAGAGGCACTGATAACCTAGCCTGATACCCAGAGGCACTGATAACTTAGCCTGATACCCAGAGGCACTGATAACCTAGCCTGATACCCCAGAGGCATGTAGACTTAGCTTTGTATAAGAGCACTGATGTACACTAGAATACCCAGAGGCAGTGTAGCGACATAAGTATGTTTGCTAAAATAAGACGTCGACTCTGATGTGGACACTAGAATGAAGTGATATAGGTTGATGTTGTGGCCTGAGAAGTGGCAAATGTAACTCAGTGCAGACAAGTGTCAGGTTATAATCTCAGGAAAAAGGAAATAACTATGACACTTGTAATCTAACAATGAAGATCTTAGTCAAAGTGGATGCCAAAAAGAGCTAAGTTTTGGCTATAGAAATTTAAAGCCATGACAACAAGGCATGAGTGTTTGCAATAAATCTAATATAAATCTTGATTTCATATCAAGAAGTATAAGTAATAGAAGTCTTCAAGTTATACTTCAAACTCTCTATATCTTTGGTAAGGCCTCGTTTAGGTTATGAAAGAAATGGTTATAACTGACCATAATTTTTAAAGGGGTGGACCGGTAAGCTAGTGGAAGGTCTCGGCCAGATGACCAAAAGCTCCAACTGCGGGTCATCATCTAAGACCCGCGTCAGGAAACACTTGTCCTGTTTCCTGACGAACCTTACCTAACCGTTTAGGTTATGCTGCTCAGTTCTGGTCTCCATATCACAAAATTGACATTAATGAGATTTAAAATATTTAGAAGGATGAAGTTGATTCCATGTATTGCAAACCCTTTCTATAAAAATACGCTGAAGGAACTGAACTTTTTTTTTTTTTTTTTTTGGAAAGTTGTAGAATTAGGGAGCTCTGAAGAGTACAAATGGAAAATAGTAATAAAGGAAAAAAAATACATAGCGTGTTGAAACTATCTAACCAAGACAGGACTCACAATAATGGATTCAAGCTGCATAAACTGAGATTAAAAAAGAATATCAGGAAGTACTGGTTTAGCCATAGAAATGTAGATAAGTGGAACAAACTTCCAAATAGCGTCATTGAGGCAAAAACTTTGCGTAGCTTAAGTATAGTTTGGCCGAGTATATGAGTGGGTGAGTGTGGCGCTGAAGTGGACCTGAGTAGCATGGACCAGTAGGCCTGCACTAATAGAGGGGGGAGTTTTTAGGGGTAGAGAGGCGTTGATTCTGGTTGGGTACAATGGTTTTCGTGACGTTTGCAGTGACGTGTGTAGTGTGACAAGGGACGGAGGGGATAGGTGTGGGATGGAAGCGTGAGACAGGATTTAGTGTTAGCGTTGGGACAGGTAGGATTGTAATGGCATGTAGTTTATGTAGTCTGTGATACATGCGGTGTTTGTAATGTAGTGTGTATGTGATGTGCGAATGTTAAGCATGAATATATTATAATCACAAGTGCTAAACCCACCCTCACCCACTAACACAAGGGTAGCATGAATATATAATATCACAGTGACGACACTCGCCCTGCCAGGGAGGACATTATTTATCATTAGGCTTCAGAAAGCACAAAAACGCTGCAGGATGGCACTATCTTGGACTAGGTTTCGCACTATTGTTTTTCAAAAGTCATTCCTTCCTGTCCTTTCTCCACTCCCTCCTTCCCCCCCCTTTTCTTCGTAAACACACATAAAAAAACAGTTAGTCATAGATAATGCCACAGTCTACACAGGATGTTTAAATATAGTAATATTAAAATAATTATCAAGGGACAATAAAAATAAGACAACACAAGACTTATAAAGCTCAGATATAACCTCATGCGTGACTTAACATATGACCTCATGCGTGACTTAACATATGACCTCATGCGTGACTTAACATATGACCTCATGCGTGACTTAACATAGGACCTCATGCGTGACTTAACATAGGACCTCATGAGTGACTTAACATAGGACCTCATGCGTGACTTAACATAGGACCTCATGCGTGACTTAACATAGGACCTCATGCGTGACTTAACATATGACCTCATGCGTGACTTAACATATGACCTCATGCGTGACTTCACATATGACCTTACTCACTAAACGTGGAAATGTTGAAGTTTTTGGTCAGGTCACACGTCAATTAAAATTTTAATGTGACATGTCAGGCAAAAGGGAATTTCGTTGAAAATCCACGAAAGAGCATGAAATCTAAAATATAAAAAACGTTTCATTGAAAAAAATATATAAAAAAATTGCCAGAAATACATTTTACAATCTTGAAAAAAGACGAAGAACCATATTCAACCAAGAATATTTTGGATCTGCCTTATTTCTGAAAACTTTTTTTTATCTATGCTTAAGAAATTCAAAATCCAAGTTGTAATTAAAAATCTTTATAGTATTATAAAAAAAAATATTTGATTAGGAATTCCTCCAAAATGCTGATTCATTATAAAAAAAAAATACAATAAATTTTATTTTGGGAGAAATGGAAAATGTCTTGAGCTAAGATTAAACCAACATAAATAGGGCATTAGAACTAGGCAAGAATCTAATAGGCTCTGCCTATTTATGCGAGAAATTTTAACCACCCTATTGATTAAAAAAAATGTATCACGCAAATCCATAGTTGAACGAAAAATAATAGCATCTAGCTTCATAAAAAAGGTAGTATTGATTGCAATATATAGTGCAGGAGTGCATAGATTAGTGCTACCTCCCCAGGTTTAATTTTCAAGACACATCATCAAAAATACTGAAAATCAGAAGAGATATTTTCCAGGCATATGGAAACCAATATCCAAATTTTCCTAATAAAATTGGCAAATTGGGTTTTACAGAGCCGAATAATTTTGCTTAGAGCGGTTGCATTAACGACTTAAAAGTATTATTGTCACTACCATAGTTTTTCCCCGGTTCTCAGATGGGAAAATATATATTTGAGCCAATAAGGAGTAGGGTAATTCCAATTATTTTGATCAAGAGCCCAATACCAGGATCAAGATCCTCCTCTTGCAGAGTGCCTCAAGTTATGACACTAATATGGAGCCTATCAGCGACCTACTGACACCATGTCACCCACTGTAGTGACCTCCTCTGGTGACCTAGTGACATCCCTAGTGACCTTCCCCGGTGACCTCGTAACACGATCACCGAGTCTGCTGTACAAAACACAACAGCGATAATATAACACACAGAAGACTCATTATAATTATGATTATTATAATCAATGGAATGTTCATACCTGTGGCTGGGTTTTCCTGTTGACTTCCTAATCAAGCAAACTATTGGTGCCAGCGACCCGCAGGCCTGCACAGCCATCTAATTATGCATTCTGGGAAATAGGAGGCAAGCAGGTTTGATACGAGGAAGAACTCGAATTGCTTGAATGAAGAGCCCTTCACTAGCTTCAAGGCCCCCCCCCCTTCCCCTTTGCAGATCAGAAAAGTTACACTTAGTTAGGTTTGAAGCCTGTCGACCTCAGCTCTCTTGAAGTCTGCATTTCACCTGTACTAACAAAAAGTAATTCACTTCCTAGAATGGGTATTGAACTTTTTGTATGTACAGATATATGTACTATACACACAAAAATACGCATTTCAATGTATATTCACATACCCATTTCTGTGTGGAAGGTAGGAGGAGGGGTTGTTCCAGGGGTGGTTGGAGAAAAGGGGTACAAGAGGTTTAGAGTCTTAGGGGCTTCAGCATCCAGCAGGCTTGTATAAGCGTGTTAGGAGTGGATGGAGACGCAGGGGTTTTAATGGACATGCTGTTGGAGTGTGAGCAAAGTAACTTCTGTGAAGGGATTCAGAGGAATCGGTTAGCCGGACTAGAATCCTGGAGGTGGAATGGCCGTGCCTGCACTCTGAAAGAGGGGGGGGGACGCTGCAGTTGGAGGGGTAATATGAATAATGCCAACACTTCTGGAAAGACGGCGATTGAGTGAATGTTAGTGAATGTATTTTCTTTGGGTTACCCTGCAGTGACAGGAGACGGTCAGAGAGAGTGGGGGAAGAGGGCATGAAAGAGAGAGGGGAGTGCGTGAGAGGGGGGAGTGCATGAGAGGGGGAGAGTGCGTGTGAAAGACGGAGAGAGACCGGGAGACAGAATGTACTCACCCAATTGTACTCACTCAATTGTACTCACTCAATTGTACTCACTCAATTGTACTCACTCAATTGTGGTTGCAGGGGTCAATTCATAGCTCCTGGCCCTGCCTTCAATGGTTGCTGTACTCGCCTAGTTGTCACCTTCTTGTGGTTGCAGGGGTCGAGTCACAGCTCCTGGTCCCGCCTCTTAACTGGTCGCTACTAGGTCACTCTTCCTGCTCCATGAGCTTTATCATACCTCTTCTTAAAGCTATATATGGAATCTGCCTATACTACATTACTTCCCAGACTACCAGACTATTCCACTTCCTGACAACTCTGTGACTGAAGAAATACTTCCTAACATCCCTGTGATTCATCTGAGTCTTCAACTTCCAACTGTGACCCCTTGTTGCTGTGTCACATCTCTGGAACATCCTGTTTGTCCACCTTGTCGATTCCTCTCGGTATTGTATATGTCTTTATCATATCCCCCCTATCTCTCTCCTGTCAGGTCGATTTCCTTTAACCTCTCTTCGTAGGACATACCCCTTAGCTCTGGGACTAGTCTTGTTGCAAACCTTTGCACCTTCTCTAGTTTCCTTACGTGCTTGGCTAGGTGTGGGTTACAAACTGGTGCTGCATACTCCAATATGGGCCTAACGTACACGGTGTACAGGGTTTTGAACGATTCCTTATTAAGATGTCGGAATGCTGTTCTTAGGTTTGCTAGGTGCCCGTATGCTGCAGCAGTTATTTGGTTGATGTGCGCCTCAGGAGATGTGCCCGGTGTTATACTCACCCCAAGATCCTTTTCCTTACGTCTCTGGCCCCGTAAACTGTACTCCGTCTGCGGTGTTCTTTGCCCTTCTCCAATCTTCATGACTTTGCACTTGGTGGGATTGAACTCCAGGAGCCAGTTGCTGGACCAGCCCTGCAGCCTGTCCAGATTCCTTTGTAGTTCTGCCTGGTCTTCGTTTGATTGAATTCTTCATCAACTTTACATCATCTGCAAACAGGAACACTTCTGAGTCTATTCCTACCGTCATGTCGTTCACAAATACCAGAAACAGCACTGGTCCTAGGACTGACCCCTGTGGAACCCCGCTCGTCACAGGCGCCCACTCTGACACCTCGCCACGTACCATGACTCGCTGTTGTCTTCCTGACAGGTATTCCCTGATCCATTGCAGTGCCTTCCCTGTTATCCCTGCCTGGTCCTCCAGCTTTTGCACGAACTGTGTCAAACTCCTTTTTACAATTCAAGAAAATGTAATCTACCCACCCCTCTCTCGCTTGCCCTACTGCTGTCACCCTGTCATAGAACTCCAGTAGGTCTGTGACACAGGATTTCCTGTCTCTGAAATCGTGCTGGCTGTCGTTGATAAGCTCATTCCTTTCTAGGTGCTCCACCGCTCTTCTGATAATCTTCTCCATGACTTTGCATGTCAGTGACACTGGTCTGTAGTTTAATGCTTCATGTCTGTCTCCTTTTTTTAAAAATTGGGACTACATTTGCTGTCTTCCATACCTCAGGTAGTCGCCCTGTTTCGATAGATGTGTTGAAGATTGTTGTTAGTGGTACACAGCGCCTCTGCTCCTTCTCTCAGTACCCATGGAGAGATGTTATCCAGCCCCATCGCCTTTGATGCATCTAGCTCGCTTAGTAGCCTCTTCATTTCTTCCTCGGTTGTATGTATTGTTTCCAACACTTGATGGTGTACCCAACCTCTCCTTCTTTCTGGAGTCCCTTCTGTCTCCTCTATGAACACTTCTTTGAATCTCATGTTGAGTTCCTCACATACTTCATGGTTGTTTCTTGTGATCTTTCCTCCTTCCTTCCTTCCTTAGCCTGATCACCTGGTCCTTTACTGTTTTTTTCCTCCTGATGTGACTGTACAACAGCTTCGGGCCAGATTTGGCTTTTGCTGCTATATCATTTTCGTATTGTTGTTGGGCCTCCCTTCTTACCTGTGCATATTTATTTCTGGCTCTACGACTGCTCTCCTTATTTTCCTGGGTCCTTTACCTTCTATACTTCTTCCATTCTCTAGAGCTCAATTGGTTTTGGCCTCTACACCTTTGGGTGAACCAAGAGTTCATCCTGGCTTTCTCATTATTTCTGTTACCCTTGGGTACAAACCTCTCCTGTACTCCATCTCGTTTACTGACTTCCCTGCCAGTTCTCTGTCCCACTGAACTCCGTGCAGGAAATTCTTCATGCCTGTGTAGTCCCCTCTTGTAGTTTTTCTTCATTCTTCCTGCCCTTCCTGCTTCCCTCTCCACTTGTAACTCTACTATGTATTCGAAGCTCAGAACCACGTGATCACTGGCCCTGAGGGACCTTTCATATGTGATGTCCTCAATATCTGAACTACTCAAGGTGAATACTAAGTCCAGTCTTGCTGGTTCATCCTCCCCCTCTCTCTCTCTCTCTCTCTCTCTCTCTCTCTCTCTCTCTCTCTCTCTCTCTCTCTCTCTCTCTCTCTCTGGTAGTGTCCCTTACATGTTGGTACATGAGGTTTTCCAGTATCACCTCTTATCATCTTAGCCCTCCACGTTTCTGGGCCCCCATGTGGCTCCAGGTTCTCCCAATCGATTTCCTTGTGACTGAAGTCATCCATAATCAGCAGCTTTGCCCTGCTCGCATGAGCCTTTCTGGCCACTTCAACCAGTTTGTCAACCATCGCTCTATTACTCTCATCATACTCTTGCCTTGGCCTACTCCTGTTCCGTGGTGGGTTATACATCACTGCAATTACCACCTTGGGACCTCCAGACTGAAGTATTCCTATTATGTAGTCTCTTGCTTCTCCCCCTGTCTCCTCTCTCCAGCTCATCAAAATCCCATCTGTTTTTGATGAGCAGTGCCACTCCCCCACTACTTCCGTCTTTCCTCAGGATCTGATATCACGTTGGAAAGATGGCATCTGTTATCATTCCTCTGAGCTTGGTTTCTGTGAGAGCTATGATGTCTGGTGATGCCTCTGACTCTTTCGTGCCACTCCTCCCACTTATTCGTTATTTCATCAGCGTTGGTGTACCATACCTTCAGTTTCCTCTCCAACACTATTCTAGGGGGGTCTGTGAGGGTGGGGGACCTGACAGTGTGCTGTGGGATTCTACAGTGTAGTGTGGAGGGGGGGCTTGCACTTGTTGCTCTGCCCTGCTCTGGTTGTCTTCTGCTGACTCTGTCCTCGTCTCTCTTCCTAGCTCATTTCAGCTTCTGTGTCCTCTCCCTCAACTGCTGTCATGCTGTTCTTGTTCTGTCTCGGTCTAGGAACAACCTCTTGTATGTTGACAATTCCTTCAGCTGTGGTTTCTCCTGCAGGATCCTGTTCTGCACCGTTTCTGTCTTGAAAATCAGTTTGACTGGCCGATTTCTTCCCTTCAAGTACCTCCCTATTCCCTGAAAATTTACTATCTCAGTCATGTCCTCCTTGCCTATTTCTTTGAAGATGTTTTCAATCTTCTGTTTCTCTTCCTGCCATCTTTCATTGAGTGTCATCCCCTCGCTCTCCTGAAGCCCATGAATAAACTGACTTCTCCCTCTCTTCATCCCATTGCCTTTCTCTGTCTCTGGGGCCCATTTGTACTGTCCATTGTCTCCCTTATTTTTTTCCTGTAACTCTTGGTGGCATGGTCGTGCCTCTGCAAGGGACCTATCCCCCTCTCCACCTTCTCCCCCCTCCCTTACTGCTATCCCTGCTCCCAACTGCTCTTCCCCTTCATTCCTCGGCCCTGCTTGGTGGACTGATAGGACCTTAGCGTAAATTATGTCTCCTTTCTTTCCGTTGGGCTCCTACTTCAGTAGGGTGTACCTGTTTCAGATGCTGTGACTTCTCTAGGCAGTAGCCCTGTAACTCGCTTCAGCCTATTTACCTCATTCTAGGACCCGTATCCTGGCTTCTGCGGCTTCGGCTTGTGATTCCCATATGTGTGTACTCACCTAATTGTACTCACCTAATTGTGGTTGCAGGGGTCGAGACTCAGCTCCTGGCCCCGCCTCTTCGCTGTCCGCTACTGGGTCTCTGCTCTCCCTGCTCCATGAGCTTTATCATACCTCGTCTTAAAACTATGTATGGTTCCTGCCTCCACTATATCTTTCTCTAGACTATTCCACTTCCTGACTACTCTGTGGCTGAAGAAATGCTTCCTAACATCCCTTTGACTCATCTGAGTCTTCAGCTTCCAGTTGTGTCCCCTTGTTTCTGTGTTCCCTCTCTGGAACATCCTGTCACTGTCTACCTTGTCGATTCCCCGCAGTATTTTGTATGTCGTTATCATGTCTCCTCTGACCCTTCTTTCCTCCAGTGTTGTTAGTCCTATTTCCCTCAACCTCTCTTCATAGGACAGACCCCTGAGTTGTGGAACTAACCTTGTCGCAAACCTTTGCACTTTCTCTAGTTTCTTTACGTGCTTGACCAGGTGTGGGTTCCAGACTGGTGCTGCATATTCTAGTATGGGCCTGACGTACACGGTGTACAGTGTCTTGAACGATTCCTTGTTAAGGTAACGGAACGCTAATCTTAGGTTTGCCAGTCGCCCATATGCTGCCGCAGTTATCTGGTTGATGTGTGCCTCCGGAGACGTGCTTGGCGTTATACTCACCCCAAGGTCTTTCTCCTTTGCTGAGGTTTGTAGTCTTTGTCCGCCTAGCCTGTACTCTGTCAGCGGTTTTCTTTGCCCTTCTCCGATCTTCATGACTTTGCATTTGGTGGGATTGAATTCGAGAAGCCAGTTGCTAGACCAGATGTCAAGCTTGTCCAGGTCTGTTTGAAGTCCTGCTTGGTCCTCCTCCGATGTGATTCTCCTCATTAATTTCACATCATCTGCGAACAGAGACACTTCTGAGTCTATCCCATCCGTCATGTCATTTACATATACCATTTACATATACACTGGTCCTAGGACTGACCCCTGCGGTACGCCGCTCGTCAGAGGCGCCCACTGTGATACCTCATCAGGCACCATGACCCGTTGTTGCCTCCGTGAGGTATTCCCTGATCCATTCCAGTGCCCTTCCTGTTATACATGCTTGTTCTTCCAACTTCTTTACTAATCTCATGTGAGGAACTGTGTCGAAGGCCTTCCTGCAGTCCAGGAAAATGCAGTCAACCCACCCTTCTCTCTTTTGCCTTACCTCTGTTACTTTATCATAGAACTCTAGGTTTGTTACACAGGATTTGCCTTCCCGGAATCCGTGCTGTCTGGTGTTTATTATCCTGTTCAGCTCGAGGTGCTCCACCATTCTTTTCCTGATGATTTTCTCCAGGACTTTGCACACTATACACGTAAGTGACACCGGTCTATAGTTTAGTGCCTCTTTTCTGTCTCCTTTTTTAAAGATGGGGACTACGTCGGCCTTCTTCCATACCTCATGTAGCTGCCCATTTTCAAGGGATGTGTGTGTGTGTATGTATGTGTGTGTGTGTGTGTTTGTGTGTATGTGTGTGTGTGTGTGTGTGTGTGTGTGTGTTGTAAGCAATAATAATAATAATCGTAGTGGTGTATCGACAGTGTCGGGCGGGTGAGGACAGGAGCACCAGTGAAGCTGAACAGCCAGTGTCACAACTTGAAGCTTTGAGTGGGATTCTCCGCCGCTGTCTCCCCTACCGTCACCTCTGGTGCTGCAGCCACCACCCCCCTCGTGCAATCACCCACAGCACTACATCAGATACTGATCTCATTCACTCATTATTTGGCATAGAGCGATTTGACCTACACCAGAATGTTTTTCGTCATTGTATTTGTGATCACTTTTCTTTCAGTTCTCATTTGGCACTTTGCCTAGCATAGGACAACGAAATAATACTACATGAAAATCAAATCAAACTAAAATTTCTGGCTGGACGTTGGCAAATATATAATTAATAAAGAAACAGTAATGTGAGAGTACTATCAGTTGTGACAACTGGTGAGTGAGAGTGAAGGTGGACGTTGTCTCAAGACAGTTTTCTCAAAGACGTACGGTACGTAACGCCAGTCTATTTAGTCCGTTTATCCAGTCAGGTCAGTCCGTCAGGCTAGGTCAGTACGCCATGAAGAACCAGCTAGCGCAGTGGTTAAGAGGATCTCTAAGGAGCGGTGCGCACCTGGTGGTGTTGGTGGGGGTGTTGAGAGCTGCTTCCTGCGAACCCCTGGTAGCTAAGTGTAATCCCGGAGACTCCGAGGTTTACTGCCAGTGTGTCACCAAGACCCCACGAGGAGGCAACACGGTCTCCATCAAGTGTGACTTCGAAAATAAGGAGGTAAGATGCGGTAGTTATGGAGGTAAATGTGATGTTATGGAGGTGAATGTGATGTTATGGAGGTGAATGTGATGTTATATCTGGTAGAAGTGAATGTGATGTTATCTCTGGTAGAAGTGAATGTGATGTTATCTCTGGTAGAAGTGAATGTGATGTTATCTCTGGTAGAAGTGAATGTGATGTTATCTCTGGTAGAAGTGAATGTGATGAAGTCTGCAGGAGATGTAAACTTCAGACCTACATTATCTTCCTGTAATGAGACTGATAAGACATGTGTTACTCCTGGGTATATTTACTGATGGAGACGTTTCTCAAGTCAGTGGCTTTTCAATCCAATACAGACAATGAATATTTCAGATGGTAGAAGTGAAGAGATATTCATATTTTTGCATGGGACTGAAAAAACCCACTGTTTTACAAAAAGTCTCCCTCGTTAAAGATACTCAGGTGTTATTAGTGTTTTATTCATCATTTTGTCGCTAGTACATTCCATTAATATAAATATACTCTTGTGATCTTTAGACAATTTAACTGGGATTCATTATTTTTCACAGGATCAAGGAGGCTTTTATTTGGTCTAGCTGCCTCAAATCACAATAATTAGGTCGTAAACCCCTTCCAGAAGTCGTAAGACTCGACAATCTTAGTAAAATTCCTTCAGTCATTTTTCACTTATAACAAAATCCAGGACCACTGCATTTCCTTATCTCGAAGATTTTTCAATTTCATCCCCACAAAAAAAAATCACTGGGCGCTTTCTATGTTGAGGGGTCGATACAATACACCATAGAACCAATCTTTTCATGGCCTTCAAAAAATTGGAACTATATTCCTTACCTACTTCAGCCTTAGAATAGTTTTGATGCAACACAACTTTACCCCAGCCTCTCTCCCGTCTATCATGTCAGTGTGAAATAGATTATATCCTAGAAAGCCTCACTCAGTATCCACGTTCACACACTTCAAGTTATAACAGCTCTCGGTTACTGTAGTAATAATCTATATTCCTGTACATAGAACAAGTCTTCAATTTTACTAAATAAAAAACAAAATCTTTGGGAAGTTTTCTACTTTCTCTCGTCTCTCTTCTGTTTGCTTTCCTTACAATTTCTTTTCCGTGAACCTATTTAGCAGTTTAGCAATGTTTTTTATTTCTATTAAAGCTCCACTATACGCTTCCTTCCCTAACACACCCACATCCTCAGCCTACATGGGCCTATGTCTAAAAACTGCAAGTGCGCCAGTTCCGTCCACTTTCTAATTTGCTGACTCTTAACAGACCTC
The DNA here is from genome assembly GCA_009830355.1 of Cherax destructor. Taxonomy (NCBI): domain Eukaryota; kingdom Metazoa; phylum Arthropoda; class Malacostraca; order Decapoda; family Parastacidae; genus Cherax; species Cherax destructor. Next base: position 60,197 of record WNWK01000902.1, read on the forward strand.
TGTTAAAAGCGCAAGACAGACCACTGAGCTCCACCTCGACTCCCAGTCTAGAAAGATAGACCCTATACTTTGCACAAATGTAACTTGTAAAAAAAAAAAATGCGTCTCCCAGGGGTCCACTCTGGTAGTGGAAGGTAACACTGGGCAGCACTATTTTCCTCCTTCAGAAGTTATCGCACTACAAGTCCTAGGACATAGGACTTGTAGATACTGATCTCAGTTGCATATACTCGGTTGCATATACTGCAGCTCCGTCATCGACTGAGCACAGCTGTTCTCGACTGAGAAAAGACATCGCTGACTGACAGTCTAGAGACCCAGTAGACACGTGGTCACAGGTCAGCAGTACGTGGACACGTACACAAGTCACAGGTCACTTCTTCACAAATCAAACGCCAGATGTTTACACTTCACAAACCAAGTTTTTCACAGGTCACAGGTGTTCACAGGTCACAGGTCACACACAGAATGGGTAAAGACCGTCACAGAGCCGTGATGAGATTTGCTCTCAGTGCTCTGGTGTATATCCTGCCCATCTGGGGCCAGTAGGTCTCCTGCAGTGCTCGTCTAAGAACATAAGAATGGAGGAACACTGCAGAAGACCTACTGGCCCATACAAGGCAGGTCCTTTTTGAGGTTATGTACTATCACCACCATTATTACCAATTCTTTCACTACTACTACACTATTGCTTCTACTAGTACTACTACCACTACTGCTGCTAATTCTACCACCGCCATTGCTACTGTCTTCTGGCGTCTCCCTTTATCGCCTCAGTTGTGACTCAATAATGGTCCAAAACTGACCGAAACGTCATAAGGTTCCTCTCCCTGATCACGGGTTATCTGCAAATTGTTGCAGCCGTGCTAGACGAGTGTTGCAAGTGTGTGTTAGCGTGTTTAACAGTCTCTCTCTCATTGTCCTCTCAGGCAGTGGTGCTCAACAAGGAACTCTTCAACTTCCGCAACGCCAGCTTGGTGAGCGCCTACGTCAGGATGGTGAACGCCACCAGCGTTCATGTGACGAGAGAGTTCCTGCAGGAGTGGATGCAGGCGCCCTCAGCCGCCCTGGATATCTGGAGAGGTGGTAACCTCACTCTGGAGTCGATGCCGCCTCTTGACAGCTACGATAAGCACGCGTCCTATAGAACCTTCGCTGGTGAGCACACGTGTGTGTGTGTGTCTGTATAATTAATATTATATATATATATATACTTGACGTGCTGTTGGAGTGTGAGCAAAGTAACGGACTTGAGTCCTGGAGATGGGAAGTACAGTGTCTGCACTCTGAAGGAGGGGTGTTAATATTGCAGTTTTATAACTGTAGTGTAAAGCACCCCTCTGGCAAGACAGTGATGGAGTGAATGATGAAAGTTTTTCTTTTTCGGGCCACCCTGCCTTGGTGGAAATCGGCCGATGTGTTAATAAATAAATAAATAAATAAATATATATATATATATATATATATATATATATATATATATATATATATATATATATATATATATATATTCATATATATATATATATTCAACAAGTCGGCCGTCTCCCACCGAGGCAGGGTGGCCCAAAAAGAAAGAAAATCCCCAAAAAATAAAATACTTTCATCATTCAACACTTTCACCACACTCATACATAATCACTGTCTTTGCAGAGGCGCTCAGATACGACAGCTGAGAATATATATATATTCGATCTGGTCCTGGAAAAAAAAATCTCCGACCTCAGGACGATGGAAGGCAGGATGAAAGACATCGATACACATGATGCCTTCTACCTACTCACCAGGTGCCTGTCAATCCCAAAACTTACATACTTCCTGAGATGCTCCCCAGCCTTCAACAGTCCGAAACTCGAGGAATACGACTCTCTCCTCAAGACCATGCTAGAGAGTGTATTGAATCTTTCCCTCGAAGATGGACAGTGGTTGCAAGCCTCACTTCCAGTCAGACTTGGGGGGCTGGGAGTACGCAAATCCTCCCAGATTGCCCTACCAGCCTTTTTATCCTCTTCCATAGCATCAAATGAGCTAATAAAACAAATTCTTCCAGACAACCTCAGTGATTCAGCAGGAATACAGGACCCTAGCTACACCAGTGCCATCAGCTCCAACACCAAAACCTAGTGAAGAACTGGCCTACAAACAGTCAAGCTGGGACGGCCCCATCGCTGAAAAGATACGTGCCAATATGCTCAGGGTCGTAACATCAGACAGGGAGACTGCCCGTCTCCTAGCTGTGAGTGCACATCACTCTGGGGACTTCCTCCAAACAGTTCCCATTTCGGCCATGGGAACACGCCTGGACAATAAGACCCTTCGTATTGCAGTGGCTCTGCGCCTTGCTGCCCCTATTCACAAGGAAAATATACGTGTATTTGCAGCGATGCGCAAGCCGACCAATATGGTCTACATGGTCTTAACTGTTCTAAAACCAAGGGTTGGCATGCAAGACACAATGAGGTCAACGACATCATAAAGAGAACCCTTGCTACAGCTGGATGCCCAGCCGAGAGAGAGCCTCGATCACTAGCAGCCAACAACACCCACAACCCAGCAAACCGCCCCGACGGGATCACCATCTATCCTTGGAAGAATGGCAAACTCTTAGCATGGGACTATACCTGTGTGTCGACACTGGCTGACACCTACATCCATCACAGTGTCGGGCGACAGAGAGGAGCTGCTGACCACAGAGAGGAGTACAAGATCGGCAAGTACAGGGACATAAGCCAACAGTATAAATTTGTCCCAGTGGGATCAGAGACCTTGGGAGCGTGGGGAAAAAATGCAACACGTTTCCTTAAAGAACTGGGTTCCAGACTCATCGACACCACCAAGGACCCAAGGGCAGCCACGTTCATGTTCCAGCGTCTCAGTGTGGCCATCCAGAGGGGAAACGCATGCTGCATTCTTGGCTCGCGTCCGGCTTCGGAGGAGCTGGAGGAGATTCATAATCTTTGACATATTGTACCATTGTATTCATGTTCATGTTTGTGTTTTCTACAAATGTATTCTGTCTAACAATAAAGCATTTTTATATATTTATATATATATATATATATATATATATATATATATATATATATATATATATATATATATATATGTCGTGCCGAATGGGTAAAATTGGTCAATTAGCAAGAACTCACTTAAAATTAAGTCCTTTCTAAAATTTTCTCTTATGCGTTTAAAGATATTTTTTCATTTATGTTAATGTAAAAATTAATAATTTTGTACCAAAAGAACCTTAGAAAACTTACCTAACCATATTATAACAAGCGCAATCCAACTAAATATATTTTAGATAAGTTTACAATAATTTAATAAACAATGAAATATATAGTTTTTCGTTAGGTTCAGAATGATTTTTGCGAAATTATTGCATACACAATTTCGCTTGCCTTATTCGGCAAGAAGAACGTTGCTATTTAAGTCAAAATAGCAAGTTTTACCTATTCGGCACGTAAGGGCGTTCCTGCCTTATGAATTTATTATTTTTTTTCACTGAAATATTCGAGGAGGTCGATCATGGTAATGAATATGATAGTGTATATGAACTTCAGTAAGGCTTTTTATGGAGTCCCACATCAGAGACTACTCAGAAAAATTAAAGCACACAGAATAGGCAAAAAATTTTCCTGGAGTCTGCATAAATGGGGAGAAATCAGAGTGGGGAAGCATCACGAGCGGTGTTCCACAGGGGTCAGTGTTGGGCCCCTTGTTGTTTACAATCTACATAAACGACATAGATGAGGGAATAAATAGCGACATAAGCAAGTTTGCCGATGACACCAAAATAGGCCATCCAATTCATTCTGACAAGGACATTAGAACACTCCAGGAAGATTTGAATAGACTGATGCAGTAGTCGGAGAAGTGGAAGTTGCGGTTTAATATAGACAAATGCAAAGTTCTAAACATTGGACAGGAAAATAACTATGCCACATATAAAGTAAATAATGTAGATCTTAATATTACTGACTGCGAAAAGGATTTGGGAGTTCTGGTTAGCAGTAATCTTAAACCAAGACAGCAGTGCATAAGTGTTCGCAATAAAGCGAACAGAATTCTTGGCTTCATATCAAGAAGCATAAATAATAGGAGTCCTCAGGTTGTTCTTCAACTCTATATATCCTTGGTTAGGCCTCATCTAGATTATGCTGCACAGTTCTGGTCACCGTATTACATAATGGATATAAATGCTCTGGAAAACGTACAAAGGAGGATGACAAAGTTGATACCATGTATCAGAAATCTTCCCTATGAGGATAGACTGAGGGCCCTGACTCTTCACTCTTTAGAAAGGCGTAGAATTGGGGGGGATATGATTGAGGTGTATAAATGGAAAACAGGAATAAATAAAGGGGATGTAAATAGCGTACTAAAAATATCTAGCCAAGACAGGACTCGCAGCAATGGTTTTAAGTTGGATAAATTCAGATTCAGGAAGGACATAGGAAAGCACTGGTGTGGTAATAGAGTTGTGGATGAGTGGAACAAACTCCCGAGTATCGTCATAGAAGCTAAAACGTTATGTAGTTTTAAAAATAGGTTAGATAAATACTTGAGGCCACACAATGTACATTGTGTACATTGTACACTATGTACATTGTGTGGCCTCTGAGGCGGGAAAAGTGTCGTGGGTTCGAATCCTGGCCTGCCGCATATTTAACGCAAATAAAAAATCTGTACCTTCAGAACTGACTGGCGTCACCTTCGTAGCTGCGACAGATTGCGACATTTTTGTTACATTTCTGCCACTAAGTTCTTATGTAGTTATGTAGTTATTTTAAAATAAAGCCAAGAAAGAGGTTGGGTAGACACCTGCACCAAACCTCGGTTATTATGTACTGCTTATTGAATTTTGCCATAACAATGGGTAACACAGAGTAGAAACATTGATAAACGACTGTATTGCCCAATTCAGGGCGAAATGTTTTCTAAGAAACGGGGTCGGCTGTGTTTTAAATCTGTTCATTGCTCCATCTACCTTTACTAACTCAATTTACGGTATTTCAGGGGTGGGTATCGTGAGCTGCAACGTGCCTGAAGTGCCCACCATGTTTCTGAGAGACCGAACTCGAGGTGGGTTCAGAATCAAGACCAGCACAGTGGGTTCCTTCCGTAAGGGCGTCTTGCATAACATGAAGCAGGTGGGTGGGTCGCAGGGTGGGTGGGTCGCAGGGTGGGTGTATCACAAGTTATGAAAGGAAAAAAGCTTAAGGAATACCATAATAAGCAAATCACAAGGTTGGTCAGATCGTAACAGGGATCAGGTTACCACCTTGCAGGTCAGATGTGGAATACCACGGTAAATTACCATCCTACCCCCACAACACACCCAAATCCTCTACCTACCTACCTATCTCCACCCATCCTTAATAATAGTAATAATAATCTATTTCTACAAGTACATGTACAAGGTATAAGAACATAAGAACATAAGAAAGGAGAAACACTGCAGCAGGCCTGTTGGCCCATACTAGGCAGGTCCTTCACATTCCATCCCAGTGACATACTATATAGAAAAAACCCTTGTTATGCAGAGCATTTCGGGCAGATTAGGTTAATTTGTCCCCAGGATGCGACCCACACCGGTCGGCTAACACCCAGGTACCTTTTTACTGCTAGGTGAACAGGGACAATAGGTTTCTTATTGAAACACGCCCTAATGTTTTCATCCGTACCGGGGATCGAACCATGGACCTCATTGTGTGAGCTGAGTGCGCTATCAACCGAGCTACGGGACACCAGAGTACAGGCACTATAATTTCCACCTCCAGAACTCAAATCCAGTTTCCTTAATTCTTAGATAAGTATTACCTTGCTCACACCAACACGTCAACTCACTCCGGCTTGACTCGCGATCTTTCTTACAAGTATTATGTTATTCGTAATAGTATTATGTATTCGTAAAAGTTTTATGTATTCGTATCAACGTGTTTCTTCCAAAGATGAATATTTTACTATACAAAATGGTTATTCTATGAGCAACTAACACTCACAATTTTTCCCAGTTTTCACTTGGAATACTTTCAAAGTAATAGATTCTTGTTTGTTATAGATTCGCCGGTACTCTCCCGGTCCGGGTCTTTTCCAGATGGTGACCCGACCTTGGCTCCCTGTCGCGGGAGTGTCTGAGACTTATGTCTCTCATGGGAGGAGGTACAAGTACCCCTTCATCGTCTGGGACCAATTGTCACCAGGCATAGCCACGTTCCCCGCCCTCAAGGGGCTCGTAGGGAGAAGCTAGGCCACTCTGGTCTGCCATCTTCCCCGCCCCAGGGAGGCTGATGGGAAGGGCAGTCTTGTGAGCAGCAGATGGTAGCAAGCTCCAGCTTTGGCACTTACCCTGCCCTAAAAGGGCTGGGCATTGTGTGAAGTAATAGATTACTATGAATCTAAGTCTTAGGACTAGACTGATGAGTTATGTGGATGAGTTTTACAGCCTAAAAAGAGAATATGGACCATTTGATACTTTTTTGGGAAAACTAAAATAATCTGGTTCCCAGCATAAAACAGCGGGAGAAAGACAACAGGTTTTCCTTTCCTGGATACATTTATAATCAAAGGAATACAATCATTTTTAAGATAAGAGAAGTGTAGTGTCGAAACTGTTTATAAAAGCAGTCAGAATATACACTTCAGTACACGTATAACTTAAAAATACAAGGGTTGGACAAAATAATATGAATGCCTTGTTCTATAGCATTTTATATTTTTAATATGGAGTTGGTCCACCAGTTGCAGCTAAAACAACACGAATTCGTCGAAGAATTGATTCATTTAGCATTTGAACAGTATCCAGGGAAATTTTGAGCCATTCCTCAAGCAACACACTGTTCTAACTCTTCCAAAGACGACGGCGGAGGAAATCTGTTCCAGACTTGCTGTTCCAGACTTGCTGTTCCAGACTTGCTGTTCCAGACTTGCTGTTCCAGACTTGCTGTTCCAATTGACGCAACAGTTGCTTGATAATATTTAGAACCGGCGATTGTGGGGGCCAATCCAGGTATTCGACTTCAATTTCATGTTCTCGATGCCAACTGGTGCATTATCGTCTTGGAAGATAGCGCAAAAAGGGACTTTGTAACACATTTAAAATAATTATTCAGTCATTCGACAGCTCAGTCAGCAGGTGTTTCTGTTATTTTGTCTAACTCCTGTAGCTCCAACACTGCATAATTCAAAACACACTTCTATCCTGAATGGTATATACAAAGAGAAGCAAGAGCCAGTACTGATACAGGCATAACACGAAAAGTGAAAACATTATAAGGGAATCTAATACAAAATAGTTTATTCCTTACCATTAAAGACGTGAAAAACATGGAAAAAGCCATACACACTCACTACATAAGTGTACTCCATTATAAGTAGTTATGTTTTCCCTTTTTCAGTATTCCAGTGTTTGTTAAATTCCTCGTAAACACTACAGTCAAACACAGGACAAACTGGTAAAATATAATCACTATAACTGAACAAAAGATGTATGTTAGATATGAACAAGAGTGTTCGGCACTTTCCAAGCATTTCAAAAAACCATAGCATTAAGTGGGTAAACTGCTCTAATCACAAACTTCCTGTATAACTGCAAAATCTTCTAATCAGCGCAGATAATAGCACTTGATAAAGATATTTATTTCTCAAAAGTAGCATTGGAAAAGGTGGCTGACACTACAGATGTCCTGGAATCATAGAACGCAACAATGAATTGGTGTCAGGCACTAAGCAATAGATGGGGTGCCTGTTTTGGGGAGCTCGGTGGTGAGCGGGTAACAGGCACTAAACAGGTATTCGTATTAACAGATGAGATACCTAGTACTGGAGGACACTGTGGTGGAGGCCGTGGACGGATCAGTGGCAACTGAAGGCTTCGTTACGCTCAGCAGACGAGAGGTTCACAGCTGGACTGGTCTGATCCTCTCCAACGTCACCATCCATAGAGTGGGAGAAGGGGCCTTCAACCTCACTCATCAGGTATCCATTATATACCTACTGTCTTACCCATCAGGTACCCAATGTCACCTATACCCATTATCACTCGTCAAGAAATCATTGTCACCCATTCTCTCCTTCAGAGGCAAACAAATCCTTGTACTGCATAACCAGTGACTTGCATTACTCGAGCCTTTTCAATACGTATGTATTTTCTTTGTATGAATCAACTTAATTCCTTAACCATCTTGCGTCAGTCTGACATGGAGACAGCAGAGGTGACCAACAGCTACCTGGGGACGGTGGAGACTGGGGCACTCATCGCGGCAGGTGACATATCCGTCACCATCAAGGGCAACTACTTCCAAAGACTAGAGAAGGCGGCTTTCCAGGTGAGTAGACAGTTATGCAAGACGGCCAGGGGCAATTTCAAAGACACTTTTAGCATGGAAATCACTGGTACACAACGTTTCGCCGAAAAGCACGAAATGTCGTCCTAAAAAAGTATTTGAAATTACGCTTCCACGTGAGGTACCTGTTTTTTTTTTTTTTTTTTTTTTTACACTCTGGTATCACATTAATCTATGGTATCTCACTGTTGAATAGCTCTTTAGATTTCACCTCAGAAGTGATTAGTTTATTACGCACCAGATATCCATCACGTGAACGGAAGGGCAAGAGTATTTATGGCACAAATGACCTAAGAACTAGGCCGCAAGAGGGTCAGTAGGAGAACATCTGGATATATATATATATTTACAGTTTATATTTCACCTTTTATAAGCAAATTTAGAATATTTTCTTAAAATGTCTTGTCTTAAGTTAATAAGATGTCTCGACAAATCATATAGGTTACTGTACTATTTAAATATTACTAAAAAAGTGGACAATTAAGCACAGTGTTTAAGAAAGTGACCTTAAGGCTGACCACATAATTTGCATTTAATTTGATCGTCTGTTTATGTGCTTAACCGCCTAGTTATTACCAAGCCTAAGCCCGGCTACTACATCAGTGTTTACACTGCAAGTTACTCCACAAATGTGCTTATCCACGTTCATATCATATTAAGGCTTCTAATTGTATTCCTATGGCTTTCAGATTCATTATTCACTTCTTGATGTTATTTTTAATGCTAGACACAGGGCACACCATGGTACTTTCTCGAGCTAATTTATCAGCTTTGTCATGTAGGGTAATTTAATGTGTGATGAAATCCATTAGAATTATACATTAATTCCTTTCTCTCTGATATTTTAATATCTACTGAATAATTAGCTTCTTTAATGAACATGGTGTTAAGAGTCATTATAAGATCAAGGAGTCAACTTCATTGTCGTAAGTTAACTTTCGTGTCATTAGGATGGTAAACAATTAACTTTGTAATATAGAAACCCAGTTGTTAATTCTTAGGACTAAATCAATATGGTTGATATAATTTTTACCTAGGGAGGTGTCAACAAGAGCAGATGCAGCCCTGATAGTAGACTCTTGTTTAGATCAGTGTATATAATTGTTGTTTAACTAAGTTCTGAGAGATTACTAATGATGAACTTCTTGGGAAGGATGAAAAGCTTTTGTATTCTACAGCGATACACTTCATGCAGGTTACGGGATATAATTGTATGTTTTCACAATCCGTTTAGATTTGTGTTTATTTACTTTTAGACATTTAGACAGTGTAATGGTGACAGTGGTACAGTTCAACATTTTAAGATACCAGTTACAATGTTAAGCTTAATTATCGTATCGCTGAAATCAGAAATGCCAAGATTCTTCCTCATATTAAGGACCTTGGTGCTTTAAGACTATCAAGAATAATTCTGAGGGCTTCGTCTTGCATTAGCTCCAAGGGCCGGAGAGAACTTTCACTAGATAACACAGGTATCGCCGAATTAAGGATCTAATATAGGCTTTGTACATCATTCTCACTATTCTTACATTAGCACCATAACTGGGGTTATAGCTAGCAGAAGCTTAGAGAGCAAATAGTTTATCTTTATATTTGTTATTTAGTTTTAGTTACAGTATGGCGGATTTACCAAATGGTACATCTGTACCAGGATATTCTTAAAATTTAACGTAGCTGATGAGTTTTCCTACAAACGAATAGGTGAGATATGGCGTCTGCTTTAATATCTAAATCTGAGATGCAGATAGGATGAATTCTAGTCGATTACTATTGTTTAAACTTCATTAAAGCTGGTATTCATTTTATTTCCTGCTGTATGGGGGAGGGGGCAGCACCGAGTTACCAGGAACTTACCTTCAAGTTCTAAGGATGTAGTAAGTTATATCATTTTCTCCAGGGATACTTTCTAGGCTTCTAATATGATGGATGTTTTGGTCCAGTTATTTTTGAGGAAATTTAAGTTTTTCAAGAGGGTAAGCCTGAATAATAATCACTTTTTGGTCTATTTTATTTACATCTTCCCAAGTTAGAGAGGTACTAGATCCGATCATCCCTTAATTGTTCCCATTAATCGTGACAGTTGCTACACTGCAGGAGCAACATTGTGACAGTTGCTACTCTGCAGGAGCCACACTGTGACAGTTGCTACACTGCAGGAGCAACATTGTGACAGTTGCTACTTGTTTTCTGTTCCTTGTATTTGTTAGTAAAACCTGGGGTTTTACAAGCATGATATATTTTGCTAGTCCTTCTAGCTACACGAATTAAATTGCATAGTTGTGGGTCGTTATCTTGATACAGATTATATATTATGTTGCAAACAAAATTAACATATTTACTTAATGTCTGGTATATTTTTATTTTATTATAAAGATATCGACATATATCACGTAGGTTATTCTGTATCACTAAGTGGACAATTTAGGACAGTGGTCAAGAATGTGACCATAAGACTGACCACGTACTCCACATTTAATGTGATCATCACCTGTATGTATGCTAACAGGTGGATGTGACGGGCGAGGTGAAGTTTGATGAGAATGTGATCGCCTCGTGGGCCCCTGACGCTCTTGAAGGACTCATGTGTCATAACAGGACCACTCTCGAGAGGAACACTGTCCGTGTTGACACTCCACACCAGGTGGCCCTTAACGAGTCTTCAACTCCCTTCCATACTTCCTGCGGCAACCCACAGGTAACCCACCACCAACCCACAGGTAACCCACTACCACCACACAGGTAACCCACCACCACCACCATTCCACAGGTAACCCACCACCTCCATCACCAACCCACAGGTAACCCACCACCTCCATCACCAACCCACAGGTAACCCACCACCTCCACCACCACCATTCCACAGGTAACCCACCACCTCCACCACCAACCCACAGGTAACCCACCACCTCCACCACCAACCCACAGGTAACCCACCATCTCCACCACCAACCCACAGGTAACCCACCACCTCCACCACCATTCCACAGGTAACCCACCACCTCCCCCACCTTGGCAGCCGCTTTCTAGAATGGGCTAGAATGTCCCATCTAGCATGGACCAGAGCTACTAGGTCTGCAACATACCTTATCACACATTCTTATACCTGGATTATAATTTTAAAACACCGATCGGTGAAAAAAAGACAAACCACTTTGACAGAAAATTGTAATAGACAAATTTAGATCCGTATGTTTGGTCCTCTGAGTGTAGTGGGAGAATGAGCTATACAGTCTCTCTCATCTGCCTCTGAGAATGAGCTAAACAGATTTGTATATTCTGGCCCAGTGTTAATTTCTAACTATGACTTGTGTAGATTTGTATTAACGGTTTAAATTTTCTGTCCAAGTAATTTCACGCTTATGTAACGTTGATGTAATGACCAACAGAAAGTGACGCAGTAACAACCAGTAATCAAGCCTCAGAAATGTCCATATTAAACTTTTATTTTTAATGAGATTTACCATCTCCTTAATAATGAACAAAAGTCAGACGAAGCGTTATCGTAGGCCTATTGTCCCATACTGTGAGGGTGTTACTCTAACCTTCAATTTTCTTCTGTGTAATAGTGTAATCTCTCTTTAAAGTTGCCTAAAATATATCGCCTCCGTAACACTGAAGTAGCATATGACTGGAACAATGAAAATATTTCGATGTTGAAAGTAGTTGGATACATTTTCTGACTATTCAATTTTTAGCAAAAATAGTTTGAATATCACACTTTTAATCGAAACTTCTAATAATTTAAGATTTTTTTTCGGGCTATTTCCTGCTTACCACTCAAATTAAAATTTCACATTACAGCTACTGATATTAAAGAGTAATCATCAAAAGAACAATATCCGCTTCTATGGTTATTAACTCTGTTCTCCACAGATCTTTCTGGTGATCACTCCATCGCACCCTCTGGCGGTGCAGGTAACCACAGTCTCTACCTGGGTGCTGGCGGCGCTGCTGATCCTCCTCCTGTTAGCTACCTTAAGTATGTACATCTGGAGGTCGCAGGAGGGCATCACCCGCTACTACAACCGCGGCAGATTCCCCATTATTCTCAACGGGCGCAAATCTTCCCAGGAGAACCTCCCAAACAACGCCGAGGTCAACGTGCCTGCCCAAGAAGCTACTGCAGAAGGGATGACCAATACCCTGTACACAAACGCAGAGGGCTAATTCGGAACAGTACTTAAACCACCAAAATAAAACTACTAAACCAGAACACTGCTTAGAGCCAAGCTAACTGAAAGCACTGCCTAGGTATTTAAGCAGAATACAGGTAAAACAGGTATTCAGAAGAACAACAGATTACAAAATAACCCATCTAACTCAGAATTCTGCACGGATGACTCAAGTAATTAGGTACGGAAAGTGCTTAGTATGTGAATCAAGATATAATCTAGTGAACTGAAAATTGGGCACAGGTAATTCTGAATCTGTGGTATACGAGGATAATACTTGACTAAAGCAAGACGGATTCCTGCAAAGGATCCTGTCGCCCCTGTAGAGTAAACTGGAAAATGAATGTCTTATTAGTCAGTTATTCTCAGTATCGTCAGGCAGAACTAAGGTAAAAAAAAAAAATGTGCTGAAATCGAAATTCATCTGTAGATCCATGGACTAAATTTTCTGAACATTTTAAATAAATAATGGGAATTTACTGATGGAAATTTTATTTGTAGTATTTAGAGCGCTCGTCTATATACTTTGGCCTCAGGTGTATCATTATTCTACCAGGATGTTTGACTAAAGTCTGGAGTTATTTTGACGGAGTTGATGAATCTGCTTGTTATTATTTGGAAAGGCGCCTAAAGTCAGTACCTGACCAGCCGGGCTGTGGCTCGTACGTCAGTTTATGTGCAGCTGGCATTAATAGCCTAGTTGATCAGTCCCTGATCCACCGCGAGGCCTAGTCAAGGACTGGGCCGCGGGGGCGTTGACCCCCGGAAACCCTCCAGGTAGACTCCAGGTATTCTGATACATAGAAGCGCCAGTATTTCCACCAAGCCGAGTTGCTCTGATTTTTTTTAGAGGAGCTTCAGGTTTATATATAACAAGAATTTTGAAAACATTTAAACAATTAACTCTTGAAATGTCTCGCAGATGCTGTTACAAAAAGCGATATCTGTTAGTGTAAATATCTTAAGAATATTAGGTCAATGATCCCCCTCTGTTATCTGGCTGGCTTCTGGCTTCCTGACAATTTAGTTACTGGAGAAATACAAAGCCAAATAAAATTGAGAACTTTAATAATGGTGCCTAGGTAGAGATATTTACATGTAAATTTAATAATTAAGGAGATATGCTCCTAAACATCTTTGGTGCAAAGATACTTGTACTTTATACTTAATATACTTATTTTGTATATAAATTTAAATGGTGTTCCCAGCCCTGGTAATATACTGTACACTATGATATAAAAATCTGTACCCTTTGGTACTTTACTGTGATGAAGTGTACTGAGAAGTACAAGAGTATTACAGAGGAGTTGCTGCCTCGACGAGTAGCCCTGTGAAAGTACTGCAGAGGAAGGCCGTCTAGATACAACGCCGGGCGACTTCTACCTGCTTACCTCACGCCCAGTAATCAAACAAGTGAGCAGGTAGTTCCCAACATGGGTAGCAGAACTCCTCTCTAACGAGCAGTGTAGAGCATTTATATCCTACCTACGTACATAGTTAAATATATGCGACAAATAATATAAAGCAATATATTTTCATTTTAGCTAATGACGAAAACAGCAGCAGTTTAATATTAGATGAAAACGAATAATTATATATAATAACAATGGCGTTTTTCTGAGGATGCCGAGGACCCTGACGGTCCTAGGTCTATATAAGACCGTCAGGGCCCCCTGACGTCAACCTTAGAGTGTGGCTGTGAATCTAACTTTTAGGCGACCTGATCATGTTTACAGTAAGTTAATAAACTTCAATAGTGTAAAATATACACGAGATGCAGGTAATGCTCATGCGTAAGACGCAAACTCATTGCAGCACCAATATAATTACATTTTACAAAGCATTCTCGTATTTGTTTACTCCTTTATAACTTTATAACTTTATTGTGCATTAAAATACTTCTTTGGTGCCAAATGGTTATAACTATGACCATAATTTTTAAAGGGGTGGACCGGTAAGCCAGCGGAAGGCCTCGGTCAGATGACCAAAAGCTCCAACGGCGGGTCATCAACTAAGACCCGCGTCAGGAAACACTTGTCCTGTTTCCTGACAAACCTAACCTAAGATACTTTCCGTGAGGAATGTTGCACCAGGAGGCGCACTACCGTTGCAAGCGTCAAGCTGTTAATGTTGCAGGTAAATCTTGCTAACTTCTACTCACGTTCGGTATGCACTTGTCTCCGGGACCATATACAACACACAAGACTCAAGGCTAGGGAAGTCATCGTGGCCAAAATAGCCAAATATTTGCAGAAACCACCGCATTTCAGAATGTGTGTAAAATATGTAGTGTTTAGCGGCGTCATAACGCATTCAGTTTAGCCTCGGAAATTATATGTGGATTTCTCTCGTACTGTTTTCAGCAAATTTCTCTTATTTACTTTTTTTAGGTTAGGTTTTGTCAAACGAGATGGTCACCTGCCAATAAAAATTAACCAGTTATAAGATACCACAGTGCCGATAAACGATGTATAAAATGAGACAGGAAATTTTTAAAGCGGGGACAGAAATTTGCAAAAAGACCCAGCCTATTAGAAAAGCGAGTCAGATCAGTGACTGGACTATGACTGCAGCCATAAACAGCAGATTCCCACCATTGACTCCTAATTTGGACCACTTCTCGTGCTCACACAGAACCATATCTAGAATATTTCTCAAACAGGTTGTCGGTCCTAATCTTCAGTGGCAGGGAACTCCCTTAAAAAAAAAAAAAATTCGTTGCTATTAAGTTACCGCTAAATCGGACTTTTGATTCATTTCAATATTAAACCACTGCGCCCATTTAGGGTCCTTAATAGTTCCTGAATGGAACCAAATCTCTTCTAACCAGGTAGGTCGTATGTATAGCCTTTAAAGTGAAGAAGGTGAACCAATCAACGACTAAAACATCCTTCCGTCACTCCATTAAGACGTCCTCAAGTTCCTCCTATGACTTAGTAATCCTCACTAATTAATTCTTAGTTCTGAGGGATTGATTGCACTCGTGTCATGGATACATGTATAAGAATGTTGGACAGTGTGGTGGGCACCCTGATTAAATTTCATTATCATGTAAAATAGATAACTCATTCACCATTACCAGATAACAATCAAAAGTGGTTGGGCGTCTTATTTTTTATTCCCCTCTTCTTTTATTTCCCCACATCTTCACCCATTTCCAACCTTCTTCCTCCCCCTTCCTTACCAGGGTTCTGGTCATAGTTTGATGAGATTCGAGTGATTACCTTAACTACATTTCCACTTCGTCTACTGTCTCCAAGACTAATTCATTTCTATTATTGACTGCTGAAGTTTACAACTCAGACGAAGCATTTCGTTAATAAAGATACCTAAACGTTACCCATTAACATTTCTCTAACTTTGAAAGGTCTTATTATCCATCCCATCATTTTTCTAGCTTCAGCAACATCTGTTTTATTGGCTCTCTAAACGACAGATCAGCTAATATATCTGTCACATGTTCCCTTCGTTCTATTAAGTAGTCCTCTTCTATTTTGTATACAGTCCTCATTTGTCTTCCTCATTGTTTGCAGTCTGAGCAGCTGCAGTTCGTCACCCCTCAACACCACAGTGTCTATTGTCCACTGGAAGACTTTGCTAAGTAGCCTTCCATAATTCTTCGGTGTCGTCTACAGTGGTGACCTTCATGGTTACTTTCGTATCGTCCGCATATGTCATGAAGCTATGGTTTGTGCTTTTATCTTTATCCACAGTGAGGATGAGGAACAACAAAGGTGCCTGGGATGAGGAACAACAAAGGTGCCTGGGATGAGGAACAACAAAGGTGCCTGGGATGAGGAACAACAAAGGTGCCTGGGATGAGGAACAACAAAGGTGCCTGGGATGAGGAACAACAAAGGTGCCTGGGATGAGGAACAACAAAGGTGCCTGGGATAAGGAACAACAAAGGTGCCTGGGATAAGGAACAACAAAGGTGCCTGGGATAAGGAACAACAAAGGTGCCTGGGATAAGGAACAACAAAGGTGCCTGGGATAAGGAACAACAAAGGTGCCTGGGATAAGGAACAACAAAGGTGCCTGGACCGTTCCTTGGGCACTTGTTTTTACTTTTAATGTTTCAATTTTGCTTTGTTTGCTATTACTACTGCTGCTGCTGCTACATTCAAATCGTCAGAAAATTGAATATCCATTTGCGTACTTTTTTATTATTATACCAAATGACCTCATTTTATGTGAAATCACCGACTGTTTTGTCAAAAGCTTTCGCAAAATTCGCATTCGCGAAATCGGCATTTTAATTTTCATCCAACGCCTTCGTAATCACGCAATGGTTCAATAGATTGAACGAACATGATCTTCCCATTCTAAAGCCACGTTGGTTTTGGGTTGGTCATTATGTTATATAAAGCTTGTCTCTTCTTTCATGATATGTGATGTCAGTACTACTGGTCTATTTTTTTTTTGTACCAGCCCTCTATTGCCTCTTTTGTGCAGATAAACTGCCTGCACTTTTTAAGGCCTCTGACATTTCTCCAAGAATTATAAGTGTCCTAGTGATATTTTGCACTTATGATACAAATAATGAACTGGATGAATCCGGCCCAGGTGCTGCTCTCATTGTCACCTAGCATGAGATACCTAACAGTCAACTGTTGTGGTTCGCATCCTGGGAAACTACATAGGGACCCCAGTAAATGCTAAATGCATTTCTGTTGCTGCGTGATCCGAGGAAGATATCTCCGTATTCCATAACCCTCGTACCTCGATGCACGCGACTGGAATAGTGCAGAGTGCGGCATAAGTTGATAATGCAGTTAAATATTAGAGTTGAAGATTTGAAATGAATCAGAAGAGGTACTGAATCATTTGGAAACTAATTATCAAACCTAATCCTAATCCGAGTTTTGCAGACACACCAATATCCTAAAACACACAAGCACATCAAGTTATCAACTTGGAAGACTTGAACCTAATCAGATGTGACACTGAAAAATTATGGCATGAAAACCTTTATTTAAATTTTCCAAATTTCTTCCAAAGAAAAAGCAAACTGGGACCTATACAGACCAAAATCAATCCAGATATTTTTTTAAGATTGACCAGCTTTTCAGTACAGTAAGTTTTATGTAAACTTAGTGTACATAACATACCAATTTTTAACAATGGCCTTGAGGGCACACATGATATAGGCACATTAAGGAACATTGAGAGGAAAACACATCAGCACTAAAAGTTTAAACAACTCTTAGTCATGGGGCACGTAAACATGCCCATTCTTCCAAGAATTTGGTCCTCGTTACCGTACACAAGTGTTGAAAATGTAATGCCGATTGGACTAAGTTATGAGCGAAATATAATCTAAGGTTACGAATAAAAATAAAAGGTCAGGCAATCTCTTGTAGCTCGATTGTTAGCGCACTCAGATCACACACTGAAGTCCGGGGGTCAATCCTCGGTACGGCTGGAAACATTAGGACGTGTTTCCTTCAGACATCTGCTGTCCTTGTTCATCTAGCAGTAAAATAGGTACCTGGGTGTTAGTCGACTGGTGTGGGTCGCATCCTGGGGACAAAACTGACCTAATTTGCCTGAAATGCTCTGCATAACAAGGGGCTTTCTATATAGTAGTATATAATTGATGTCAGCTAGGCTTGTATACCTTGTACATGTACTTGTAGAAATAAAGATATATTATTATTATTATTATATATTACTTTATGTTAGTTTCCCATGAAAATATAAAATATATTCGTTTTCTACTAATGTTTTTCATAGAAAATTACTATTATAGTAACCAAGGATGTGTGTCTTATTTTAAGTCTAAATAGATGACAGAAGTCTATTAGTGGATGAGAGAGATTTAACCTTTCAACGATTTATCGAGATAACAGAGGAATTTGGAGGTCCTTATAGTATATTATAGACGGGCCCTTACCAAGAAGTTTTTACTCCTATGGCTGTCAATTTATTTTATGAATCTTTGAAGGCTAGTCCATACAGTCGCTACTTCCACTTACGAATAATTGAGAGCCACACTCTTCCATTGCTGAAACTACTTCACATATTCACTCCTCAGTCTCCATGTTGTGGAGTTACGACTCGATCGCTGTGTCCCGTAGCTGGATCGCCAGCGCACTCAGCTCGCACACTGAGATCCGGAGTTCGAATTCCAGGTACGGCTGGAAAACATTATGGTCGTGTTTTCACAAGACACCTGTTGTCCATGTTCACCCATCAGTAAAATAGATACCTGGGTGTTAGTGAACTGGTTTGGGTTGCAGCCTGGGACAAAACTGACCTAATTTGCGGGAAATGCTCAGCATAATAATAATAATAATAATAATAATAATAATAATATCTTTATTTCTACATGTACAAGGTATACAGTCCTAGCTGACATCCTACTATATAGAAAGCCCCTTGTTATGCAGAGCATTTCGGGCAAAACAAGTGGCTTTCTATATAGTAGTATGCCATTGATGTCAGCTATGGTGTGTATACCTTGTACATGTACTTGTAGAAATAAGGATTATTATTATTGATTATTTTGAATGACGGTGAGTTGTCTTATTGGCTGGAGGCAATGGAAATAAGTCACTTTTTTTTTTTGGGGGGGGGTTATCCTTGGTAATTTGCATTATGTATGACAATTGTGGCCCGGTGGTCTGGTGGCTAGAGCTCTCGCTTCACACACGGAGGGCCCGGGTTCGATTCCCGGCGGGTGGAAACATTTCGACGTGTTTCCTTACACCTGTTGTCATGTTCACCTAGCAGCAAATAGGTACCTGGGTTGTTAGTCGACTGGTGTGGGTCGCATCCTGGGGGACAAGATTAAGGACCCCAATGGAAATAAGACAGACAGTCCTCGATGACGCACTGACTTTCTTGGGTTATCCTGGGTGGCTAACCCTCCGGGGTTAAAAATCCGAAGAAATCTTATCTTATCTTAATTGTACTTGTGTACCTGTACTCACCTAGTTGTGGTTGCAGGGTCGATTCACAGCTCCTGGCCCCGCCTAAATAAACTTAATATATGCTGTAATTGGGCTCTGAAGCTTTCCAGATGGTGGCCCTTAACTTGACCCTTGTATGCCAAGGCTATCTCAGTATGATTCTAAATTAAATTTAGAAGAAAGTATTAACATTAGAAAAGTTTAGATATACAAGAAAAATATGTAAACTGTAAGAACACACGAGTGTAAATGTTGGATCAAGGGATCTTTTCTAGTTCTCATTATTGTAATATTGTTAGGTAATTTACAATATGCATGATAATTGTACTTACGTGTAACTGTGTCTAAACTTATTACTGTGTGTGGGCAACCTCCAGCACACCCCCGGCCAGTAGACGGCCTGTGACCTCTCTGACAGTCCCCACATTCATAACCTGAGTTACACACACTCAGTACACCTCGAGGTTAACCAATCCACTGAAGCTATTATCTCACTATGTGCTGTAAAAAAAATGATCTTATTTATGGCTGAAAGACTCACTATCTGTAAAGAGGGCGGCGCGTCTGGGTGTGAAGAGCCGCTCCAGCTGCGCCCGCGGTGAATACAAGGACCTCGTGATCCCCTTCGCCAGGTGAAATTAACAAGTTGACCATCGCCTCATGATACACACCATCCCTCGCTTCCATCATATTTATCGAGATACATTTGTTTGGTTTCCATTTCCTGACAGTTAATAATGATATATTTTACTAGGAGTGCTTGAAGCCCCTAGAACCGTACTCCTTAGAACGTAGGCGAGAAAGATGCATCAAAATCTATAACTGGAAGAGTCTAGAGGGGTTTACTCACCGAAATTACTACTTACGAACACAAGAGGTTTGGTAGACAGTGCAGGATACCTGTAAAAAACAGAGGAGTGATAAGTACACTGGGAGAGTACTAAATAAATATAAAGGGACCACAACTCTTCAGCACCCTCCTTTCATGCATAAGGTAGATTACTAACAAACTCCCAGTTGTCTTCAAGAGAGAACTCTAACAGATTCATCAAAGTAATTCCTGATCAGCTGGGTTGTGGTGCATATGTTGGACTGCGGTCAGCAGGCGCTAAGAGCCTGACTGATCAGGCCAGCAACCAGGAGGCCTAGTCTGGGACCTTGCCGCGGGGGCGGTGACTTCCAGAAGCGACTAAGTAACCTCCAGGTATTATCTAATACATAGTATTGCTACCCTGGTCTATATGACATTTTACAAACACTGAGTAAAAATTAGGATCATGAAACACGCCCATTAAGTAAGATGGTTCTCAGTTTGAACTATGTAAGGTGCCGCGTGGCCTGGGGGCTAAAGCTCTCGCTTCACACGGCGAGGTCTGGGTTCGATTCCCAGCGAAGGTAGAAATATTGGGCGTGTTTCTTTACACCTGTTGTCTATGTTCACCCATCAGTAAAATGATTACCTGGGTGTTAGTCGACTGGTGTGGGTCGCATCCTGGGACAAATTTGACCTAATTTACCCGAAATGCTCTGCATAACAAGCGGCTTTCTATATAATAGTATGTCATTGATTTCAGCTATGGTCTGTATACCTTGTACATGTAGAAATAAAGATATTATTATTATTAATTATTATTATTATTATTAATCAAAGACAGCCTGAGATAGAAAACCTAGGTAGGGTGAAAAAGATATCGTCAAGCATTCCACTACAACTGTGGTAATTATAGGAGCTGGAAATGTTTGCTTCCAGCAAGACTGGAGTTACTGCTACGTGGTGGATTACTATCTTACATATCACAGGTAAAGTGAATATTTTCAGTCTACCTCAAGATCCTACTGAGACATGAGAAGCTTCTCCGATGTGGGTGTGACGGTGTGGTGTGGATGTGACGGTGTGAAGTGGGTGTGACGGTGTGAAGTGGGTGTGACGGCCTAGCCATGACGGAATGTTAGGCGTGTCGGGTCTAGCGTCTCATCAGCGGTACTCTACCATCAACCCCAGCAAGCCACAGACTGCTATCCTGCTTCTGCCGTCCTCACTGCCCCTGCTGCCGCCCCTGGACTGTGCTAAACGATACTAGAATCAGCATGAGAGTGGCATCCACACGAGGCACATCAAACCTCCAAGATGATACAAACCAAGTCTTCCAGTGGAGCCACTGACAACATGACGTTCAAGGAAGGGAAAGTTTTGAGGAGTCATGGTAACTTTACATTTATGAAATTCTCTCTCAGTGTACTCATCGCTCTCCTGCTTTTCTCCTGAGGAATCTTGCATCGCTTACCATGCCTCTTGTGTTCATATGTATATATTTTGGTGTGCAGGTTTGGTACCAATCCTTCTAATATCTTCCAAGTGCAGATTACGAAGTATCTTTCTCGCCTGCGTTCTAAGGAGTACAGGTCTAGGAACAAGTATTCCCAGTTGTCTCTGTCTCGTTTAAGGTAAATGCCAGATCCAATCTTGCTGTCTCGTCCCCATTTTCTTCTCTTGTACTTTATGTAGATACATACCAAGAGAAGTGATCCCTAGGCGGCTCTGACCAGACAAGAGAGCGTAACCATTAAACTACGTTGAACTAGGTAAGTACAAATAGGAAGCGCTTAACATGACTTATTATCTAGTGCATAACGCACCTCCTCCCTCCTTTGTATATTCACCTCTTTTTGGTTGCAGGTGTCGATTCACAGCTCCTGGTCCAGCCTCTTAGATGCTCGTGTGCGTGTGAGCTTGTGTTTGTTTTGGCGTGTATGTGAATCTCTCTCTATATATAGTTATTTATTTCAAGATATGGTGGTGATTCGAAAGCGAGGTGTAACAAGAGCTAGTCTTACACTAGGTCACGTGACTGACAGCTACAATAACACTGGTAACATTATTTCAGGTCATGTTAGCCAGCACCCCGTGTGTGTGATCAGACATAGCTCTTGTCCCATTATATGTCTACCTACCTACCTGGAGGGTGTTCCGGGGGTCAACGCCCCCACGGCCCAGTCCTTGACCAGGCCTCCCGGTGGATCAGGGACTGATCAACGAGGCTGTTACTGTTGGCTGCACGTAGTCCAACGTACGAACCACAGCCCGGCTGATCTGGCACTGACTTTAGGTATCTGTCCAGCTCCCTCTTGAAGACAACCAGGGGTCTGTTGGTAATGCCCCTTATGGCTGGTGGGAGGCTGTTGAACAGTCTTGGGCCCCGGACACTTATTGTGTTTTCTGGAAATAAATGGTATAAAATACCGACACAATGGAAAAATAAACACATAAGCAGTATAATGTGATCCTTTATTGACAACGTTTCGCCCACGCAGTGGGCTTTATCGAGTCACAAACAGATCTGTTTGTGACTCGATAAAGCCCACTACGTGGGCGAAACGTTGTTAATAAGGGATCACATTATACTGCTTATGTGTTTATTTTTCCATTGTTTTCTCTTAGTGTACCAGTGGCGACCCTACTTTTCACTGGGGGTACGTTGCACCGTCTGCCAAGTCTTTTGCTTTCGTATGGAGTGATTTCTTTGTGCATATTAGGGACCAGTCCCTCCAGAATCTTCCAGGTGTAGATTATGATATATCTCTCTCGCCTGCACTCCAGTGAATATAAGTCTAGTGCTTCCAGGCGTTCCCAGTAGTTAAGATGTTTGATGGAACTTATATGTGCAGTAAAGGTTCTCTGTACATTCTCTAGATCTTCAATTTCACCTGCCTTGAATGGGGATGTTAATGTACAGCAGTATTCCAGCCTAGAGAGAACAAGTGATTTAAAAATGATCATCACTGGCTTAGCATCTCTTGTTTTGAATGTTCTCATTATCCATCCTATCAGTTTCCTCGCAGATGTGATAGTGGCATTGTTGTGATCCTTGAAGGTTAGATCTGATATTAAGACTCCCAGGTCCTTCACACTACTTTTCCGCTCTGTTGTGCGATTAGAGTTTGTAGTATACTCGGTTCTAGTTATTATTTCCTCCAGTTTACCATAACGGAGCAGTTGAAATTTGTCCTCATTGAACATAGTTTTCAGTTGCCCGATGGAAAACTTTTTATATCTGCTTAGATATTTACCATGTCCTCAATAGATGACAGTTGTATGCAGATTCTAGTATCATCTGCAAAGGATGACACGATGCTATGGTTCACACCTCTATGTTTGGTACGAGAATAAGGAACAGGATGGGGGAGAGTACTGTGCCTTGTGGGACAGAGCTCTTCACTACGGCAGCCTCCGACTTAACTCTGTTTACCACTACTCTTTGTGTTTGATTGGTTAGGAAGGTGAAGATCCATCTGCCCACTTTGCCAGTTAATCCTTTGGCACTCATTTTGTGCTCTGTTACACCATGATCGCACTTGTACTCACCTAGTTGTGGTTGCAGGGGTCGAGACATAGCTCCTGGCCCCGTGCCTATGTGCGTACCTATGTGTGTACCTATGTGTATCTATGTGTACCTGTGTGTACACCTATGTGTACACCTATGTTTGCACCTATATGTCTGTCTGTAACAACTAGATTATAATTACATTCAAAGGAGAGCGACAGACTCTTAGGGGTTATGCAGCACACTAATCGATAGAACTTTTTCATGAAACAAAATTGGATAGTTACGAAGTGGGAACAAAGGTTGTGTTGTTGTTACAGTGGGAACAAAGGTTGTGGTGTTGTTACAGTGGGAACAAAGGTTGTGGTGTTGTTACAGTGGGAACAAAGGTTGTGGTGTTGTTACAGTGGGAACAAAGGTTTTGGTGTTGTTACAGTGGGAACAAAGGTTGTGGTGTTGTTACAGTGGGAACAAAGGTTGTGGTGTTGTTACAGTTGGAACAAAGGTTGTGGTGTTGTTACAGTGGGAACAAAGGTTGTGGTGTTGTTACAGTGGAAACAAAGGTTGTGGTGTTGTTACAGTGGGAACAAAGGTTGTGGTGTTGTTACAGTGGGAACAAAGGTTGTGGTGTTGTTACAGTGGGAACAAAGGTTGTGGTGTTGTTACAGTTGGAACAAAGGTTGTGGTGTTGTTACAGTGGGAACAAAGGTTGTGGTGTTGTTACAGTGGAAACAAAGGTTGTGGTGTTGTTACAGTGGGAACAAAGGTTGTGGTGTTGTTACAGTGGGAACAAAGGTTGTGGTGTTGTTACAGTGGGAACAAAGGTTGTGGTGTTGTTACAGTTGGAACAAAGGTTGTGTTGTTGTTACAGTGGGAACAAAGGTTGTGGTGTTGTTACAGTGGGAACAAAGGTTGTGTTCTTGTTACAGTGGGAACAAAGGTTGTGTTCTTGTTACAGTGGGAGGCAATTGGGATAACGAGTGTAATCCCCAGTGGTACTAGACTTGCCAGAAGGAGCAGGGAAAGTTTAAGGGAAGGGCAGGGAGAGAAGGAGAAGAGTAGGGAGAGAAGGAGAAGAGTAGGGGGAGGAGTAGGACAGGGGAGGTTTGGTCCCCATGGTGCGGGTGATCTAATTACTCGGAAGATTCCGACCTTGTTTGTGAAATAGATAAAGACGTGAGAGGCGCCGTGGAAGGTTAAGCTGTGCTGCTGGGCTCTCTGCTGTGCTGTTAGGCTCTCTGCTGTGCTGCTGGACTCTCTGCTGTGCTGCTGGGCGCTCTGCTGGGCGCTCTGCTGGGCTGGTTGACACACTTTTTACCTTCTCGTTTGTGTAGGTTACCTGTAGCCGCTTCCGGACGTCATAACCTTCACGGCCCGGTCATAAGACCTCCTGGTTGCTGGCCTGATCGATCAGACTGTTGGTACCCACCGCTTGCAGTCCAACATATGCACCCCAACCCTGATGATCATGAACTGATTTGAAGACTGCCAGGGATCTGATTATTATTATAATCGCCAGGGATCTGATTATTATTATTATAATCAAAAGAAGCGCTAAACCACAAGGGTTATACAGCGCAGGGATCTGATGATAATCCTCCTATACATGAAGCGAGGGTGTTGAAGAATCATGATCTTACAAATACTGAGTTCTCTCTCAGTGTACTTATCGCTCTCCTGCTTTTCATTAAAGGTGTGTTGAAGTCTACTAATTCTCTTTTCATATGTAGTGATTTCGCTGTGTAGATTTGGGACCAATTCCTCCAGAATCCTCCAGGTGTTGGTTATCTCTAATCTTTCTCGACTATGTTCTTGAGGGGCGTCAGAGACTCAGTAATTGAGTTGCTTGAGTTTATATAAGCTGTGATGGTTCTTTATACATATTCCAGTTGTGCAATTTCTCCTGCCTTGAAGGGGACCGTTAGAACACAGTAATATTCCGGTGATTTATATCCCTGTTTATGAGAAACGAGAATGAGAAAGAGAAGTGGGGCAAGTACTGTGCCTTGGGGGACACATCTCTTCACTGTATCAGTTCCCGATTTTACTCTCTTTGCTGCTACTTTTGGTTTTATTAGTTTTGAAGTTTAATTTCCAGCTGCCCACCTCTCCAGTCATTTATTTTGTGTGCAATTACCCGATGGTTGCACTTGTCAACACTGTACATTACATTTGCATTTTGTTTGTCTTTCTGACTATCCAAGACCATGTCGTAATGGTCCAGCAGCTGCAAGAGGCAAGATTGATTTATCCTGAACCCCTGGTAATCTGGGTTTAATAACAGCAGGCAGTCTTCTTCAAAAATCTTAAATGTGGGATGTCAGTGTTATCAGTCCATAGTTCTTTTGCAATTGCTTTGCTGCAAACTCTTTGGAGTGGGATACATCGGTGTAACTGGGGTGACAATCGTGTCCATACTCCTCCTTCATAGAATATTTAAGGCACGCCATAATAGCCTCTTGCAATTCTTGATGAATATGGAGCTTCAAGAGTCAGGGCCTGGAGCAGAGTGCATGGGCATGCAGCCAAAGTGTTCTTCAATGTGGGGTAAGGGTTATGTTAGAGATTACAGAGATGCCTGTAGCGTTTTGAGTCTTGTTCATGAAGAACTCATTTGGGTCGTCAAATTTTAGCCTGATTGTCTCACACAACACTGAATCTTAATGGAACTTGAGTATTTCGCTCATTTATTTGTCGTCGTCAGTATATTCCAGCTGCTTTAATCAAAGGCCTGATACTATTTTTTTTTTTTGCCCTGGATTTTGCATATGAGAAGTATTTCGGATTTCTCATAATTTCATTTATGATTTTCTGCCGTAAATGAACTCGGGACTCAGTATAACATTTAATTTGACTAAAGAGAGAGAGAGAGAGAGAGAGAGAGGTAGGTTTAAAGGCTCTCAGGTCAGGCTGAATCGCTATGAATAAACCTGTTTGACCCTCAGTCAAAGGAACCAAGAGCCTAATAAAGAAGCGGAAATGTTTTAACTTAAAAAAAATCTGTTCCTTTGGTCTTGAGGAAGATGAGAGACAGGTCCATCACGGGAGGGGGGGAGGGAGGCAGGTCCATCACGGGAGGGGGAAGGGAGGCAGGTCCATCACGGGAGGGGGGAGGAAGGCAGGCCCATCACGGGAGGGGGGAAGGGAGGCAGGCCCATCACGGGAGGGGGAAGGGAGCCAACATTTCTACTCTCAAAATGCACCAACACTGAAGCCTTAGTGAAGCCACGACCTGTTTTATTTACACGGTAAATTCGCATGTGAATATTCCTCCCTCGGCCCAGTTACTGGACAAGGAAGTTGATTTAAACAGTCTAATAACATGGAAGTATTTTCGTGGGTTAGAGCTTCCGTGGTGTGGTTCAGAGAGCTCTCCGAGGCCCCAACGCCGTCTTGTGTTCAATGATGAATGGCGTACGAACTTCATTCATAAATATAAGATGAGGTCCTTCCTTTCACGTGACGGTCTGTGATCTTGCCCAGAGGTTGGTCGCCAGATCTCTTTAGCGGCTCCACCTTTGTCAGCCAGTGTTGGCAGGTGGGTTCTGGTGGCAGTGTTGGCAGGTGGGCTCTGGTGGCAGTGTTGGCAGGTGGGCTCTGGTGGCAGTGTTGGCAGGTGGGCTCTGGTGGCAGTGTTGGCAGGTGGGTTCTGGTGGCAGTGTTGGCAGGTGGGCTCTGGTGGCAGTGTTGGCAGGTGGGCTCTGGTGGCAGTGTTGGCAGGTGGCTCGTGCAGTGTTGGCAGGTGGGCTCTGTGGCAGTGTTGGCAGGTGGGCTCTGGTAGGCAGTGTTGGCAGGTGGGCCTGGTGGCAGTGTTGGCAGGTGGGCCTGGTGGCAGTGTTGGCAGGTGGCTCTGGTGGCAGTGGCAGGTGGGCTCCTGGTGGCAGTGTTGGCAGGTGGGCTCTGGTGGCAGTGTTGGCAGGTGGGCTCTGGTGGCAGTGTTGGCAGGTGGCTCTGGTGCAGTGTTGGCAGGTGGGCTCTGGTGGCAGTGTTGGCAGGTGGGCTCTGGTGCAGTGTTGGCAGGTGGGCTCTGGTGGCAGTGTTGGCAGGTGGCTCTGGTGGCAGTGTTGGCAGGTGGGCTCTGGTGGCAGTGTTGCAGGTGGGTCTGGCAGTGTTGCAGGTGGTTCTGGTGCAGTGTTGCAGGGGTTCTGGTGGCAGTGTTGGCAGGTGGGTTCTGTGCAGTGTTGGCAGGTGGGTTCTGGTGGCAGTGTTGGCAGGTGGGTCTGGTGGCAGTGTTGGGAGGTGGGCTTCTGGTGCAGTGTTGGCAGGTGGCTCTGTGGCAGTGTTGGCAGGTGGGCTCTGGTGGCAGTGTTGGCAGGTGGGCTCTGGTGGCAGTGTTGGCAGGTGGCTCTGGTGGCAGTGTTGGCAGGTGGGCTCTGGTGGCAGTGTTGGCAGGTGGGCTCTGGTGGCAGTGTTGGCAGGTGGGCTCTGGTGGCAGTGTTGGCAGGTGGGCTCTGGTGGCAGTGTTGGCAGGTGGGCTCTGGTGGCAGTGTTGGCAGGTGGGCTCTGGTGGCAGTGTTGGCAGGTGGGCTCTGGTGGCAGTGTTGGCAGGTGGGCTCTGGTGGCAGTGTTGGCAGGTGGGCTCTGGTGGCAGTGTTGGCAGGTGGGCTCTGGTGGCAGTGTTGGCAGGTGGGCTCTGGTGGCAGTGTTGGCAGGTGGGCTCTGGTGGCAGTGTTGGCAGGTGGGCTCTGGTGGCAGTGTTGGCAGGTGGGTTCTGGTGGCAGTGTTGGCAGGTGGTCTGGTGGCAGTGTTGGCAGGTGGGTTCTGGTGGCAGTGTTGGCAGGTGGGCTCTGGTGGCAGTGTTGGCAGGTGGGCTCTGGTGGCAGTGTTGGCAGGTGGGCTCTGGTGGCAGTGTTGGCAGGTGGGCTCTGGTGGCAGTGTTGGCAGGTGGGCTCTGGTGGCAGTGTTGGCAGGTGGGCTCTGGTGGCAGTGTTGGCAGGTGGGCTCTGGTGGCAGTGTTGGCAGGTGGGCTCTGGTGGCAGTGTTGGCAGGTGGGCTCTGGTGGCAGTGTTGGCAGGTGGGCTCTGGTGGCAGTGTTGGCAGGTGGGCTCTGGTGGCAGTGTTGGCAGGTGGGCTCTGGTGGCAGTGTTGGCAGGTGGGTTCTGGTGGCAGTGTTGGCAGGTGGGTTCTGGTGGCAGTGTTGGCAGGTGGGTTCTGGTGGCAGTGTTGGCAGGTGGATTCTGGTGGCAGTGTTGACAGGTGGGTTCTGGTGGCAGTGTTGGCAGGTGGGCTCTGGTGGCAGTGTTGGCAGGTGGGTTCTGGTGGCAGTGTTGGCAGGTGGTTCTGGTGGCAGTGTTGGCAGGTGGGTTCTGGTGGCAGTGTTGACGGTGTCATCAGGTGTGTCAGCGTTAGTGTTGTCAGCGGCGGTGTTAGCAGGTGCTGGTGGTAGCAGTATACGGTGTTAGCAAGAGTGTCAGACAGTGTAGGTGCCAGACAGCGTAGGTGTGGTGTCCTTGGGCCGGGCATATCGTGGGGTCAACAGAGAGACGGAGGAAGAACAGACGGTTCCTGTTTGGCCTTTTTCTGTTTTACAAGTTCTGTTATTGCGTACACATCTTAACGGTACACTTATCAATACAAGGGATGAACATATATTACCGGCATTGACAGGTGGTGTCAACCAGTGTTGACAGGTGGTGTCAACCAGTGCTGACAGATGGTGTTACTAATATGTAAACAATTAAGACTCGTGGGTACATTGCACACACCTTTGATTAAAAAAAGGGAAGGGGGAGAAGGGAAGGCAGCTCCATTTCCTCGAATCAAGAGCCTGTCAGTCACAGGTGGGAGCAGTAGTGACCGCATAAACTGTGCGGGGGGGAGGGGTGTTTATTTGTGATTTGTATAATGAACTTAAGTGTTGAATCTTAGTCTCGTTCTGTGAAGGTACTCAGTAATTACCCGCAGAATTGTGTTATTTTGTCATTGAATTTAGACTGCAGCTACTGTAGTGCTTCACACAGTCTCATGCTAACGTAAAACTATTGTAGGAGGCATCAAACAAGGCGGAGACCATGTTGAAAATATTTATTGGAAGTTGCATTTCCGTGAATAACTTGTTTGGAAATATTTTTTTGATATACAGGCATACTACAGCAGGATTTAAACCCACTGTTGTTGTTGTCCACGAGTGTGGCTTAGCTCCCACCTTCACGCCTTAAACCACTTAGCTACAGAGGCCTCAAAACGCTAGGCAGCCTGGTTATAAGCCATGTTTCTTCCTAGCACCGGGCATACCCGTGAGCCTCAGCCATGGTCCCCTGCTATTTCAGTCTCCTGTATGTTCTGGCCTCACCAGCGATACTATATCAATGCACCACGCAGAACACCACGTTCTGCTGTCTGCCTTGCATCAGCTGATTGGTGCTAAGATATCTCTGTCCTGTCCTATACGTCAGGTTCCCAGTCAACTGCGGGGCTAGGCCCGCTCAGTTACCAGATACCCAGATGTTGCACATGTGTCTTAATTCCATACCAGCAAATAGCCTGCCTAATTCTCCTTTCTGCTAGGAGCAAGATTGAAACATCGAGTGGAATTGCAGTAGTGATAACGTGTGATGTGGTATTGTGACAGTGATAACTTATGATGCGTTTTGTGAAATTGCGACGGTGATAACTAGCAATGGTTGGTGTGGGGTACAGTGAAACAATAACTAGCGTGAAGAGGCTTGAAATTGACACAGTGAGAGCAAGTGATGTGTCGTAATTACAACAGTGAAACAGCGTTGGTAATGCATCTTGTTGCACTGGAACTAATAAGGTGTCACGTGGCAGAGTGCAGTGAGGATAGCAGCACAACTGCTCTTGTGCTAATGTTGTGTTAAAATATTTCTCCCATGTACTCTGGACTCTTTCGGTCACTACATAAAGCTGTCACTGCATTTTTAACTGTATTTAATTGAGCTGTGGACCCTACCAAATGCTGTATGATCCTAATTGGCAATGGGAGAAAATCAGGTGCAATTCGACGAAAGGGAGAGGGTAGTTCCAATTCCCTGGAATAAAAGCACTTCACAGGTACTAAAAGCAGGCTTCCTGAAGGAACCTCTTCCGTAGCTGAGGTGCTTGTGATGGTAGGGGCGGCGTGTGCTTCAGTACAGAGGCTACATACACAAGCAGGCAGGCAGGAGAGCATCACAATGCAGACCACCCTCACTGATGCCTCCACACACTGTCTCCTTCCCCCAAAAAAATGTCTCCATGATAACCAAGTCCTCTAAACTGGACTGGCAATTTTGCTCGTGTTACAGTCAGTTTATTTCTGCCTGTTCTAGGCCTTTTAATAGAAGTTATATTTTCTAGGTTAGGTATCTTTATTGAGGAAACGTTTCGCCACACAGTGGCTTCATCAGTCCAAAACAAAGAAGAATGGTGAAGATCGGGAGTTTGGGGTAATCAGTCCCTCAATAAAGATACCCATGTGCTACACATCTGTCTAATTCAGCAACTTGTCGGTTCTCTGAACCATTTATCTATAAGAAATGGGCGGTTTACGTCTGGCAGCTGGGGTTATAGCATACTTTCTTAGTGCGTTGCTATCCTCACGCTCTCTGTGCAAGTTGTAGTATAGTTTATGTTACTAAGACTCTATAAATGGTTTATGGTGTTTATTTAGAAGACATTTCGCCCGTCAGGGACGAAAGTCCCAGGTGGACTAAACTTCTTGTAAATAAAAGTCATAACCAATATATCTTTTCTTCACACACTTATTGGTACGACACTTTTGATATATATGTACGATAGGTTGCACAGGTTGTAACTGATGGATGAGACTTGTGCAATATTTGGGTATCTTCCGGAAACGTTTCTCTACCCAGTGTCTTCTTCAGTCCAGTACAGAGCGCGGTGGCAGATGAGGTGGAGCAGTGCTCCAATACCTCTGCTCTCTCAACCAGTGAAGCTGGAGAAACACACCTGTCTTACCTATGGCATACTTGCTACCGATTTGCGAGTACTACTCTCGAAGTCCGGTCTGACATAGGGCTGGCCTGCCATAGGGCTGTAAACAGTACATCACTTGTATAAACTCCAGACACTCCTTCGGGAGCCACTGCCGGTTCACCACATGGAGAAGACCCGGGCCAGGACCCGTTCTGGCAAACCTACATGAACATTAATCCAGTCTGAGGCTAAACTCCACTGTTGTGTGTCCGCTCAGCCAGGTCGTTGACTGCCACTTGTACCAGGTAGTGGTCAAGTTTTCCTCCAGTTCTTCACCACAGGAGGAAACAAAGGAAGCCTCTGGTGTGTGAAAACCACCAAATGGTTTTCTACCATACTTGTGGGCAATACCTGTCATCCTACAAGAAATACAGGATGGCAGGATGTGTGTCATCTCAATAATGAAGAATAAGCTTTTGCTCGACACAAACTGAGGTTTGTCAAGCAAAATAATTACCGATTAGTTTGCTGGCCCGTAAGGACAGAGGAACGTCCTTTCAATGTAGTTATAAACTTTATAAAACGGTTTATTAGTCTGTTGCTGCCATGTTTCTGCGATTTTTACACCTTACGAGTATATTATTATGCCAACAGTCAAAGCTAAGCGCTAAGCCCACAAGGGTGTTACGAGTTTAAGCCTTCTGCTGTGACCGGTTTTGGTTCGTGTTGTTATATGCACTCAGGATGATT
This sequence comes from Cherax destructor, assembly GCA_009830355.1. NCBI lineage: Eukaryota > Metazoa > Arthropoda > Malacostraca > Decapoda > Parastacidae > Cherax > Cherax destructor. Next base: position 92,581 of record WNWK01000902.1, read on the forward strand.
TGCGATGTTTATGCTTTTGTAAAATCTCTAAATCTGTAAGTTCTTTATGGAAGTGTCGTGATCAGAATTATAAATTAAAAAATGCTGCATTTATATCTTAATAAAAATAAGAAATAAAATGTAAGAAAATTGTTGGAGTCTATTCCTCTGTCTAGACTCTAGAAGCTTATGAATGTGGCACTCTATTACTTAGTGTCAATTAGAGGGGGAGAGAGGCCTTACTGTGTGCCTAGTCCCGGGGTCCAGAGCTACCTGGGTGTTAAGAGCGGCAAGTCTTTGCATTTTAACGTCTTTGTACTCTACTGAGGATCAAGATGTTACTGAATATAGCTAAAAAGTATAGCCCATCTATAAGCTTGATCATACAGGGACACGAACTTGGTATCTTTCTATTACTGCGACTGACTGTATTCTCAGGCGAGGATGAGCAGCATTCTGTCGCAGTGTTATCATCTATTACAGCACAGAGAGCGTCACAAAACACACCCAGAGACGAGGGGTTTACTAACATTGTTCAAACTCCAAGACCTGCTGGGTATGGACCAAACACAAGAGGGTTCATTCGTGTGAATGAATGAATTCAAGTGAACCCACGGTGCAGGACCTGCCCTGAGGGAATCCACGGTGCAGGACTTGCCCTGAGGGAACCCACGGTGCAGGACCTACCCTGAGGGAACCCACGGTGCAGGACCTACCCTGAGGGAACCCACGGTGCAGGACCTACCCTGAGGGAACCCACGGTGCAGGACCTACCCTGAGGGAACCCACGGTGCAGGACATACCCTGAGGGAACCCACGGTGCAGGACCTGCCCTGAGATTTGAAAAGCGCTCTTGACGGATCACTCAGTGCTCTTAACAATAAAAATATAAAACACATACAAGGACATCCAAGGTATAAGAACAAAAGATAGAAAGAACACTGCAGCAGTCCCACTGGCCCATACTAGGCAGGTGCTTCTCAGACCCAATAAAATATTACTAGCACGGACAAAACAATATCTAACAAAGTTAAAATGACGAACATCAATTTAAAAAAAAACATATGAAACGGTTAACGTGAAAAGTCCACTCAAAAAGTTGCACCGAGGTCCCTACAGGTACCCCAATAATTATGAAAAATGTGACAAGTGAGAAGGCCGAAGCAGTGAGGAAATGGTTAGAGTATGTCTGTCAGCTATACGCTACAAGAAACACGCAGAGCTAGGCAGAAACACCTGCAAGCAGGTGGCTATAGGTAAGGCGTGTGCGCTTGATCCTCTAAATTACCAATTTCCGTTGAAGGGCGGCCAAGCATCCACATCTTGTTAAATCCAGTAAAAATCGTTGCTCGTCTGTAGGGCCCACCGCTACCAAGGAAAGTGGTCAGCCCAGTGTAGTGAACCGAAGGGTTTACTCTTGCTGCAACACCTGCCATGACTGGTCCGAATCCGAGGAGTTTCGTTCCCACCACCGAGGCTGTATGACCTACCCACAGTGGACCATACCTAATCAGTACATCAACATGTTCCCAGTTTGTGGCTGGTGGTGGTCATTGTTTATGTAAATTGGTTGGTTAAGGAGGCGGGGCGAGGCAACACTGCGCTGAAGCAACAAGGAGAGTACAATGATGGATAACCAGTGCACAGGAAAACCATTACCCCACCATGGCTAAACTGCACGGATTCTGTACCCTTAGCTACCCCAGGGACCCCTGAGGTATGGTGTCTTGATCTAAGTCTTGTGTGGTGGATGATGGTTGGTGTGGGGGTGGTGGATGATGGTTGGTGTGGGGGTGGTGGATGATGGTTGGTGTGGGGGTGGTGGATGATGGTTGGTGTGGGGGTGGTGGATGATGGTTGGTGTGGGGGTGGTGGATGATGGTTGGTGTGGGGGTGGTGGATGATGGTTGGTGTGGGGGTGGTGGATGATGGTTGGTGTGGGGGTGGTGCATGGTGGGGTGACAGCTTATGGTGTCCGGTGGGGGAAATACGTTATAAAGTAGCAGTATAGAACTGAACATCTAAATCTCAAAACAAGAGGTGATGAATCTGCTGAGAAAAATGGATATAGCAGCGGGATCTGAGACCACATGTTACTTTGGGTACCAAGAACATTCTTAAAACCTCCCATGTGTTATCTTTCTCCTGCCACCATGTTTACATCTCTCCTCCGTACCCACCTTCCATTACCCACAAACATTTGCTAAACACTATATGCTTAAATCTACCTCATACTTTTCTCGACCCCCTCTTGCTCTCCTGTACTCTCTCTAGCCCACCTTTCTTCCAACATTTAATTACATTTACCCTATCTCCTTTTATTTATTAACTTCCACTTCACCAATAAATATATTGTAATAAATAATACAAACAATAAAAGGATCAGATGAAGTGGGGAGCTCAAGGTGGAGCAGGATTAAAAACTAACTAATTTTACCATTTACTGAACACTTTAACGATTACAACAGCTTACACTTGGGCATAACTTTACTTATATTCATCAAGATTCTCTCAATGACTGCAGTATTACGTGGCAATATTGCTAAAAGAAGAATCGTAAAAATAAGCCAGTATTCCGATGCTATACTCACCACTGTCACAACCTGCTAGTTCTTCCGTCCAGATGGCTCCTTGAACGACTTCCGTCTCCCTCCAGTTACTCCCAGCTTTCTTAAAGGCTTCGATGTTCTGCTCCAGACTCGAGGTCTGCGTTACTTAGTAGGAGAATAGGGCAACACTCAAGAATATACAAGGTAGGCTAAAGATTATTCCTGACTGAACAAAGCTGGTCCCTCCAGCTGCCCAGTACAGCGGATAACGCAAGATACGCAGATACGCGGGTGTACACACGTTGTACAGTGTATTACAAAATTTACATCAAGTGTTCATTTTATATAAATGTGTTGAAGCCTCGTTTTAAAACTCTAGGTCACAATGGTCACCTTTGTACGTCGTTGATCACATGACCCATGTAGGCCAATCACATGACCCATGTAGGTCATTGATAGCGACGACGCGCGTCGATGATCGTATGCCGACGTACATCGTGCGATAATCTAAATAAAGAACTAGTCTATTATAACATGTTCAACTAGATACGAACAAGCAAACTTATGGTAACAGGTGTGACAAGTGTGCCAGGTGTGGAATGTTTCCAGTGGTGGATGGGACAGGTGTACATGGTGTGGAATGTTACCAGTGGTGGATGGGACAGGTGTACAGAGTGTGCAATGTTTCCAGTGGTGGATGGGACAGGTGTACAGAGTGTGGAATGTTACCAAGTGGTGGATGGGACAGGTGTACAGTGTGGAATGTTACCAGTGGTGGATGGGACAGGTGTACAGTGTGGAATGTTACCAGTGATGGATGGGACAGGTGTACAGAGTGTGGAATGCTACCAGTGGTGGCTGGGACAGGTGTACAGTGTGTGGAATGTTACCAGTGGTGGATGGGATAGGTGTACAGAGTGTGGAATGTTACCAGTGGTGTATGGGACAGATGTACAGAGTGGGGAATGTTACCAGTGGTGGATGGGACAGGTGTACAGTGTGGAATGTTACCAGTGGTGGATGGGACAGGGGTACAGAGTGTGGAATGTTTCCAGTGGTGGATGGGACAGGGGTACAGAGTGTGGAATGTTTCCAGTGGTGGATGGGACAGGTGTACAGAGTGTGGAAGGTTTCCAGTGGTGGATGGGACAGGTGTACAGAGTGTGGAAGGTTTCCAGTGGTGGATGGGACAGGTGTACAGTGTGTGGAAGGTTTCCAGTGGTGGATGGGACAGGGGTACAGAGTGTGGAAGGTTTCCAGTGGTGGATGGGACAGGTGTACAGAGTGTGGAAGGTTTCCAGTGGTGGATGGGACAGGGGTACAGAGTGTGGAAGGTTTCCAGTGGTCGATGGGACAGGTGTACATAGTGTGGAATGTTACCAGTGGTGGATGGGACAGGTGTACAGTGTGGAATGTTACCAGTGGTGGATGGGACAGGTGTACAGAGTGTGGAATGTTACCAGTGGTGGATGGGACAGGTGTACAGAGTGTGGAATGTTACCAGGGGTGGATGGGAGGGAGACAGGTCAGTTCCCATAAAGACTCACCTGCTCTACCTGACACTCACATTACACACACAACTCACAGGATAATTACCCAGGTTGTTAGTGGCCACTAAATGACACTCACTGCTGTCCCAGCATTTATTATTATTACTACGATTACAGTCAGGGAGCGCTAAACTCGTAGGGATCATGTTGCGCCTGGGGGAATGAAAGGAATGCACACTCGATTCAAAGCAACTGGAGAAAGGTCCAGTTACTTAGATCAAGAACCTCCTCACCAGCATCAAGAAATGTCCCCCTCCCCTTGGGGGTGCCTCCAGCAACACTGGTGCCTCCAGCAACACTGGTGCCTCCAGCAACACTGGTGCCTCCAGCAACACTGGTGCCTCCAGCAACACTGGTTTGGTGTGGCTTGGCTTTTCATGGACAGAAACATCAGAGACTATGAAGCACTTGCGGAGCCGCTTGTAGCTACGGGCAACCTCATAAGGATGGGCTTACCGTTGGCTGGGTTACTGGCTTGCGTGCTGCTTGCTTGCTGTGCGTAATGTGTCACCTCTCATCTCGACACCTCGGAAGAACTGCAGAAATATGAGCACGCACTTGTAGACACCGCTGGCTTAGTGGAACACGATACCACTAACCGTCAGTGTTGATGGTAAGGGAGATAATGGCAGCCGAAACTCCGAGACGTAAGGTCAACTTCACACCACAAAATTCACCGGAATTCGTTAGAATTTCGCCACCGCTGCCACCAAATTGTTGTCGATGGGTTAGTTATGTAATTGGAGGTGTTGGAGTAATACACAACTGCTCTGCCTGGGTTTATTAAGGTAATGGTCGTGACATCAGTCAGCCGCGTTCTATGGTCTTGCATTACATCCCAACTCCCGGGACGCCCAGAGGCATCAACCTGCGCCCTATTTGGCAGAAGCGGAGTGGTGTGTGAACTCATACAGGTCAGTGTCAATGACCTATCACCTACTCAAACTCAACCGTCAGAGTCCTAAGCTGTGACACTAGATAACGGACTCCTGTCACAAATACCTACACACTCAACCCAAGTCACAACCACCACAGCTCATCTGATGTACGGCAAAGGTCCGTCACTGGTTACTTAACCCCAGGTGCGCAACACTGGTAACTTAATACGAGGTATTAAGCAAAATGTAAGCAACTGTATGCCAGCAGTTTCCTACTCATATCCAACACTGGAATCCTAGAAATTTCTGACCGATACCCAGATCCAGGGCACCAGTGGTTAAATCAGTAATACCCATCACAGGAACTCCAGTGGTCGTGTTATCACTGAGGTCATGGGACCGTGCCCTGTGCCCCACATCTCTGCAGCGTAAGACTGAAGTTAGGTCCTCAGAGTTCCTAACACTGGAACATGCGCAGGTATGCGAGGGAGGGAGGCACCTACACACACCATTAGTACTACATTATGGGAAAATGTTAAGCTTGTATTGGAGAGAAAGGGGCTGGAGAAAGATAGGCAATCAGGCTTGATGCAAGTGAAGGGCGGCTCCATTTCCTTGGATCAATACCATTCACCAGCGTCAAAGCAGCCCCCATCATCCCCCCATGCCCTGTCTTGAAGAGACTACACAGGTGACGAGGTGAGATGGAGGAGGAGGTTGGTGCAGCAGCAGCAGCAGCGTGTTATTGGTAGAACCTTGAGCGCTCAGCGGGGGCCCACGTCTGGGAGGAGGCGGCGGCAGACTCCAACAATAATATACTCCACCAAAACCCTGACCATTAAAGTACTCGGGGAATAAGGAGAGGGAAGACGACGAGTGGCAGACGGGAAGGCTGGAGGTGAAAGCTGAATCACTGAGGAGACGCGCGGCTTGAAACTGGATTTTTGTCAGTAGGGTTTAATGAGGGTCGAGGCGCTCCCTCCTTACCCGTAAGAGCTGGATTCCACGTGTGGGCGGTCGGGGCTTGCGGTGGGAATGATGAAGAGTGAAGAGAAGCCATTCCTCCTTTTGTTCGAAGTCTTCTTGGCCAGCACAGAGGCGTGTTGTGTGCAAGAAAGATTCAAAGTAAGATTTACTGAATAATATAAACACAGTTTGTGTTCTGGTTAGATTTTGTGTGGTGCGTGTGTAAATGTTCTCTTCAGTTAGATCCCATTCGTGTGGTGGTTTCCCTGAGTTATCTGCTGCTTTTAAATGCTCTAGTTAGAGTTTTTAAATTACCGTAAGTCTTCTGGCTAGTGTTTGTGTTTTGATGTCTCGTTCTTGTAAGTGTTCTGGTTAGTTCTGTACTTTTAAATGTTTTAATTACTTGCTTCGTGCTTGTAAGTTTTCTAGTCAGTTATTTATGACTAGTTATTTCGTTCTTGTAAGTGTTTTGGTTAGACAGGTTTCTAGCTAGAGTTGTCACGTACTTCTAAGTATTCTAGTTAAAGTTGTCTGGCTGGTGCGGGTTTAGAAACAATAAGAGTTACAAGCAGCAGTGTGGACCAGTGTAACTAGAGTGAGTTGGCTACTAAAGTGACAATGAAAACATTGTCTTAACTCACAAAAAGAGTTATTGATAAAAATTAAATATATATATATATATATATATCGTGCCGAATAGGTAAAACTGGTCAATTAGCAAGAACTCTTTTAAAATTAAGTCCTATCTAAAATTCTCATACGTTTAAAGATATATTTTTATTATTTATATTAATGTCAAAAAAATAATAATGTTGTACCAAAAGAACGTTAAAAAAGTTGCCTAACCTTATTATAACAAGCGCAATTTAATTTAGCCTAATCCAAATAAATATATTTTAGATAAGTTTACAATAATTTAATAAACAATGAAATTTTTTTTCGTTAGGTTCAGAATGTTTTTTGTGAAAATATTACATACACAAATTTTCGCTTGCCTTATTCGGCAAGAATGAAAAATAAGTTTTGGTAGGCCTTTCCTATTTCCCAGCTTCGTTAACAACTATGCAATGTTACAAATCTTGCAACAGGTAGAATGATGGGGCGCGAATGATTCTCTCAGAGGGAGGAACGTAAGAGGCTCAGGGCCACATACCCATACCCTCTTCTTGCATCCCCCTCCCCCATGTTGGGTACGGAATATCTTTCAAGGTTTACAGAAACCTTGAAAGAGATCCCGTACAGAAAGCAGAAGAGAATATTTCTACTTAATTATCCGGCCCAGTAACAGCGTCAGGTCAATACCAACTAGACTTGTACCCTTATGAAGTCTCATTTATTACATGGCCATTGAGCTATTAGCTTATTTTCATGTGGGAATTTGGTACAACTTAAATTTATTACGTATCATCACTTCCTACTGAAGCACTTTAAAGTTTCCACAATATGTTAATGTGCTTAACACAGACACAGACTGTGTAGAGACGTTTTGGTCCGTCTTGAACCATTATGAGAATCACAAATGAGCGAGAACAAGCAGAGGTGAAGACAGAGGCTGGGAAGGTGGCAGCAGCAGCAGGTCTCGTTTAATGGTAATATTACTACTGTGACAGTGGTAGTGTATTGGTAGTAGTTGTAGTAATAATAGCACTGGTGGTAGTATAACAGTAGTAGTTGTAATAGAAGTTATAACAGTTGTAGTAATGGTAGTGGCAGTACCAATTGTAATAGTGCTAACAGTAGTACTAATGCCAGTTGTGATAGTACTCATAGTAGCTGCAATAGCATTAGTAGTACTAGTAGTACTAGCATTAGTAGTACTAGTAGCGGTAACAAAAATGAGTCACTTTATATTTCTGCTACTATCATTACCTCTAGTTTTATTATTACAGTTGCTACCACCACTAGTATATTACTACCTCAGCTACTACCACTACTACTACTGTCATACTTCTACGACCATCTTTCCCTTCTCTCTTCCTCTGCTTGTCGTCTGGTCTAATCCGCATTTTTCTTTATCTGTTGAGGTTTGATAATGGTTCAGGACGGACCGAAACGTCTCCTGAGTAAATACAAGTTATAGTGCGAGATTATATACTGAGAAAGGAATTAACGGAAATATGAAGAGCAATTGGGCTAGTGAGAGTAAAAGCTGGCATGAGCCAGACCCTGGGCAATGGAGACTGTGACCTGAGCAACTCACTGACCGGACACTGACCTGAGCAACAGCGGGCAAGACAACCAGATCAATCACAGGAACAGCCGTGAACATTAACAAACACGTAACGTAATCGGTGAGTAGCCCCGGCGCAGGCGGGGGTCAAACTTCATGAATAAGATATAAGGCCCTGGACGCCGTGTGGAAGAACCTCTCCAACACTGTACCAGCCAGAGGATCTCCCATCCTCTGTTTACCTCCAGTCTTAAATTAACAAAAACTGTTTGTTTAAATTAGGATTATTGGTAATATTAATGTCCTAGGATTAATAAGGTGTGGTGCTTTGCAACCATAGGCCTTACAATGGTCAATGAAATGTCTGGGGTCGTTATGTAAAAAAATAAATAAATCTTTCCTGTGTAGTTCTCAGACTCCTGCAACCACCACCTGTCTCAGGCCAGATGGGGCTAAATGTCGGCGATGGACTAGGGCTAAAGAGAGCCTTATTCCTCCCTAGCGTTGAAGTTATTCTTCCACACGTTACATCAAGTGAAGTAACAGCCTCTGTCTAGGACTCTTTCAATCAGTCCGTCTGAGCATGCGTCGGGACATCAAAGTGAAAACATGTGATTATGGCCCAGGTTTAAACTAGCCTTAATAGCAAACTATTCATGGCACTAAATCACATTTCAGCTGGGAATGCAGCGGGCAGTTGCTGCAGCCACAATGGCTCACAGTGGTGACACTTGTTCACACGGTTTCAAAATATAATTTTTCCCACGTCTTGGTGACCAAATATTTCCCCTTAAATAACGTTCTATTTTAGCGGCGACGACTCGAGAGTTGGGGAACAACAATGTCTGATAGATGATCTCGCCCACAGCCTCCTTAATCTCAGCCAATAAACATCTTGGGAAAGGTTAATGAATCCCATAGCCCATCCCGGGAGACAAACATAAAGGAAGAGCTGTGAGAGTTATAGCTGGCCCGTCTCCCGTAGAAAGGCGACCGGCTGTGTCGGTAATGAAATTTTTGCAAAGACGTCCCCTCCTCCCCTTCCTCCCCGCCACTTTGCAAAAATGGTAGAGTAATCAGGTGGTCAGCGGGGCGAGGCTAGGAGAAGAAAGAGCTGTTGGTGGTCGGCGCAGGTGATTAAGACAGATCTCTGCCCTGTTTGTCTTTCCTCACAAGAGCCGGGAGAGTGTTTGGCCAGGGTAGGGACGGCCTCACACAATGGAATACCAGCTCTGCTTTTTGGGTCGGCGACTGCTATGAAAGACTCTCCCGTGGAGACTCAAGAGGAACTGTTGTCTCTCAGTCTAGTGGAAAGAAAAAGAATCAAAGCATTTTCATCTCTTGGTTTCTCTGATACATTAGTTTGTAAACACGCCAAGTCAATCTGGGTCGCGCTTGTGGTCTGGATTTAAAGGGACACTAACGCCCTACATATTTGTGACTTGCCCTTGCTAGCTGATAAGTGGACGCATGACAATGAAGCATAACAACATTTTGGTCCTAAGTCCCATCTATACGAGACAGCTGCTGGAACCTAATTGGCGAATGAAATGCAAACGTCTGCCGTATAACATACGAGTTAGTTGCTTATTGGTTCGCAGAGACCAAACGCCCTTATAAATATATGCAAACTGATTGCTCATTGGCTCGAACAAAGTAGAGGTCCCCTACAGAAGATATAATCTGATTCCTCATTGGCTCTTGCAAGACAAAAATTCCCTACACGAGATATTATCTGCTTCCTCATTGGCTCCTGCAAAGCTGAAGTCTCCTACACGAGATGTGAACTGGATGGTCATTGGCTGTTGGAGGGTGGAGTACCCTGAGCTAGCTGCTAATTGGATCGTGAAATCAAAATGTCTTATATGCGAGATGTGTGATGGCTAGGGATTGGTTGCTTATATAGAGTACAGATAAGTGCCACAAGAAAAACCATGATGATTTGAATTTTTACAGATGTTATCTGTATAAATAACTGAATGTTTTAAGACTGACTTATGGAATGTCAACACTTTCCATGCGATATACAAAGATATTGTCTACAAGGTTGTAGAAACCAGATTTTTCTCTGCGAGACAAGAGATGGTTGTTGATTGGGCTCTAATAAGAAGAAAGTCAATGACCTTAGAAAGTGGTTACTTAGCAGCGATACAAGGAGGGAGCTAGAAACAAGGCTGCTTAACAGGATCTTTAAGCATCGTGCCTCTGAACAAACACACATTGGTCTGCAGAGTAATCTTTGCACTCCAAAATTCTTTTTTTGTGGCGATATGATGTCATGGAGCAGCAACATAGTCGAGACAGAGGTGTATGTAGTACCTCCCACCCACACCCACCTACCTTCGGAGGGGTGACTCAACAGGGAGAAAGAATCCAGGAACCCCTTAAACCTAGATTTTAACTTCTCGCTTATCTCTAGATGTGGAACAAAAAACAATGGTATGCTTCACAAGCAGCGACAATAAAAGAATCAGAGTACGATACTCTGATGCAGACGGAATTACTAAAAAAAAAAAAAAAATGAAAGAATAGGAGAGGGAAATCAAAATATTCCCAGAGGTGCACAAAGTTCTAAAGAAACGCGAACAAATGAGGATCGGAACGGATGACGAGAAAGCACTTGAGATGTAAGGAAGTAGGAAACTTTATAGGATGATAAATTAGACGCATATGCAACACTTGGGTATCTTTATTGAGGGATTGGTTGCCCATGTGTCTAATTTATCAACTTGTCTGTTCCCTGAACCATTTATCTACAAGGCAGTAAATCACATTGGAAACGACAGTAGAAAGACCCACAAGAACCAAAGATAAACTACTAATATTAAGAAATTATAATCATAGTGAGATCGATTGGAAAAACTGGGCCCCGCATGAAGGACTGGGAACATGGAGAACAGAACCAGTGGAGAGAGTAATGAGGGAGATTCCCAGACAACTCGTAAAAGAGAGTAGATGCGCGATCCCAGAAAAGTATCCGCGTATTTCCATAACTCCAGTCCCCTGTACCTCAGTGCGTGTGACTGGAGTAGTGCAGAGTGCAGCACAAGTTTGTAATACAGTAAAATATCAGCATCGAAGACTGGCGGCGAGTCAGAAGAGGCGTCCACAAGTTATCACATGGAGATTAACATCATACACAACTCCTGCACTGAAAATGGCAAAGACACACCTCCGCCAAACCCAACTCAAACCTTCCGTTAACAAACATCAGAGTTGAATCATTCTCGTGTTATCTCAGAGACCATTATCCTGAAATAGACAAGATTATCCCTATTAAATAAAATTATAAAGAATTTAAAAATATAGTTTTTTATAATCTTATAAAAAATGACTTAAAAGGACAAATTGGCACCCACACGTCCCAAAATCAATAAAATATTACTTTCACTTAAGATTCGTCAGCGTTTAGGGTTTGAAGCACATCGGTAGAGAAATTCTCTAGTTTATTTCATCGAAACTATGCATTTAATAAAATTGGCAAATTTAAACTTTTATAGTTCAAAGTAAACGCCAGGCTTTCTTTTAGTAAAGCTCACCAACAGTGAAAGTTTGAAACCTATCAGAAAAGGCATTGTTCAGTTATGGAATAACAATAAATATCACTATTTAATAAAAATGGCAACTTATGCCATCCAATGGTGGCGTGAATCTTGTGTTCAGAAAACCCCACCAGTGGTGAAAATTTGAAGCTGATCGGTTGAGACGTTCTCGATTTATGAGCGAAACAAAACTGGTCATGAAATAGGCCGCGGAGGGCGTTGACCCCAAGTAGACACCCTCCAGGTAGACACCCTCCAGGTGAGGGAAAAAAACTGGCACCCTCTTGAAAGTCTCCCTCGGGGATACCTGATTAGTTACTAGAGTGAGAGACGAGCCAGCAAACCTCTCTTGATTTTCACCTTAAACGAATATGATATATGAATTCAACAGAGTTGTGAGCCAGTGGGTGTGAGCAGAGGTGTGAGCCAGTGGGTGTGAGCAGTCATATAATGCTAATTTCTGAGCAGCTGGTGGAATACACAAATAACCCGCATATAGAGGAGAGAAAAGCTTAGAACGACGTCTCGATCAGTCTTGGATCATTCACAACCCACAGTGACAGGATCACGACAGTGCTCTACGAAGTTGACTGGTCAATCCATGTTAGCGAATTATAGCACTCCATTCTCTTGCAAATAATGACAATGAAACAATCTTCCCCACCCGAGTAAGCCAGGACATACGATCAAGACCTTTTCTAACTATTGTTGAGAGAGAATATTGTACATTATATGTACTGAAAACTGACAAGTAATTTTAGGTTGACAAGGAGGCAATTCCTGCCAGCAAAGGTGTTGGTCAAATGAGTTCTTAACTTATGTGCAACTTTGTGTGTGTGTAATTTGCTGAGGCCGAGGTGAGCTGAGGTCAAGTAGTATGTCTTGTTACTCGAGTCACTCTGGACGTGGTTGACAGGGGGGACTGCTGGCACGTGACTTATGTATACTGTGGGAGAAATCCATGTGATCGGTTTTGAGTACTTCTACCTTCGTAGTCTCGTCGAGGCTAGACTTCCTTATCAACCAGGCAATGGCTGCCAGCGGCATAAAGGCCTACATAGCCATCACAAATTGGCTGATGTAGCAATTTTTTTCAGGAGCCGTTTACCACATATATCTGCTGTTAGCAGGTTGACGAGTCCTGGGCCACGGTTGTTGGCACAGTGCTCTCTAACTGTGCCAGTGCCCCTTCCCCTGTTTTTTACTGAGTTTATTTTGCACTTGCTCCCGTAGCTGTCACTCCAGTACGTTATGACAGGAGACTGGGACCCCTCCCAAATATTTTCAGAGTATATATTACCAATTATGTCTTTTCCGTCGCGAGTACATTCAGTGTGACTCCGTGAATACCTCAGCAGGTGGAATTAATCAATAAAAATTAGGTTATTGAAAATCTACCGTGGCAGCTTTGATGTAATTTTGTATTGTCCACGAAATATAATACGAAGCTGTGGCTATATATATATATATATATATATATATATATATATATATATATATATATATATATATATATATATATATATATATATATACGTTTGACCAAAATTTACAAAAATGTGAGGGGTGACCAGATACAGCCTTGCGGTACTGAACTGTTCACGTAGTTCGCTTTTCTTTTTTTTTACTACCTCTTTTCTGTGATCTGTTTGTTAAAAAAAAAAATATCCATTTCCATACTTTCCCTATCATACGTCTTGCTTTCATTTTGTGTTGTCACTGTGGCCGCATTTGTCAAATGCTTTTTTTTTTTTTTTTAGCGAATTCCGTGTGGACCACATCTACATTTTGTTTTTCTTCGGATGCTCCAGTGATCTTTATCGTATTGCAAAAAAAGAGATGAGAGAGGCGGACCTTCCTGCTCTGACGCTGCCTTCACTTGCCCAATTCATCCTTTACCATGAAAATCCACAAGTTACCTCCGTTTCTATGTTAGTAATTTATCTGTGTGTATTTTCTTCCCAGCGTCGCGGAATCAGTCTCTATCAAGAAGTACGATGTATCAACCGGAGCGGAAAACCTCACTAGCGGGCCAACAATATGTTTCATGAATGTGAAACCAAAGAATCCGAGCCTCTAATTCCTTGTCTGTCGCTAACATTCAATTCCCATTTAAAAGATCGAGCTCTGTCAAGCCGCTTCGTCGATGTTGATCACAGACTCTCATTTGTTATTCCGGTCACGTGACGCTGCCTCCATGGTCGACAGCGCTTTGTTTACTGAGGGCAAAGAAATGCGTTAATTCAAGCGAAGAGCTTCAAAGTAGGTTAGTTAGTACGCAAATGGCCGTCTAAAGAAGTACAACTACGCTGGTTAACAGGACAAGTATCTGATACCATTAATTTAGATGCAGGGAGGCCGGGTCGGAATATTTTTATGGGTTTAAATAAGATTAAACACGTGAAGTGGAGGGTTGTGGAGGAGGGTGGTGGAGGAGAGTGGTGGAGGAGAGTGGTGGAGAAGGGTGATGGAGGGTGGAGAGTTAGTGGAGTTTTGAGAGATTGAAGGTGGTGGAGGAGGAATTTTTCGAGTTAATGGTGAGTGGAGGGTTGGTGGAGGATTAAGTATGTTGGAGGATCCCACAGGAGGATGACGGTTCAGGGGTGGACAAGGAAGTAGGAATGGAGAAGACAGGAACAATGGAGAACGCAATGACAAAAGGAGAACACATCAAGGGAGGATGGAGAAATCAGGAAGGAGGAATGGAGGAGACGAGGGAGGAGATATCAAGCATGGACGAACACGCTTCCTCCATCTTACTAATGAGTTGATGGGAGACGCTTGGTGGAAAGAATGACCATATAAACATCCTCCCCCATTCCCCTCCCCACGCCAATCTACATTCACCTTTCCTCATTCCATCTACAAATCGCCACAATTCATGAACTCGGTAAGAACACGGGTACAAATGAAAGACCTGTAGAAACCTCTTAGTCTTTTTTAAGTCCCCAGGCGAGGAAGAAACCACGAAAAATAAGGCAAACACCAGGTGTATTTTTTTTAGTACCCGTATATTCCCACCACCAATATTTACAGTACCGAGTGCGGTGGAGCAGCACTGTAGGCAGATGCCACACAGATTTTAATAATGAAAGAGTAAAGTGAATTCCTCACTGTTGTTGGCTTATAACTTGTACGAGAGAGATCAGCATGTGTACTGTGCCTGCTAGTGAGAGACTGACTCCAACCAGCGGTGTAAGTGTAGCATTAATTCAGCTGGAGGCCACTTCTCACTCAGTTGACGTGTAAACCTGACAGTGACTTACAGCGCGGCTGGGAACCCCGACGACCACACTGCCACCATGGTCGGTACAAAGACAAGGTAAGAAGTGTATGTGTTGAACATTGAATAAATGGTAACGTAACGTACTGGGCGCATGCCACAAACACCACTGTGTAACACCCACCACCACTGTAACACCCATCTAGACACCACTGTGTAACACCCACCTATACAACACCACAGGCACTGGGATGGCACCAACTGGCCGCCATGAATAGGCACAGGGTCAGGCAGGTGCCAACAAGAGTGGAACGTGACATTACAAACTGAAGCCGTGAGAGAACACAAGCGTAGTGTTGACAACCCACCTTCAAGGTGACGGTAGCGCCGGCAACCCACCTTCAAGGTGACGGTAGCGCCGGCAACTCACCTTCAAGGTGACGGTAGCGCCGGCAACCCACCTTCAAGGTGACGGTAGCGCCGGCAACCCACCTTCAAGGTGACGGTAGCGCCGGCAACCCACCTTCAAGGTGACGGTAGCGCCGGCAACCCACCTTCAAGGTGACGGTAGCGCCGGCAACCCATCTTCAAGGTGACGGTAGCGCCGGCAACCCACCTTCAAGGTGACGGTAGCGCCGGCAACCCACCTTCAAGGTGACGGTAGCGCCGGCAACCCATCTTCAAGGTGACGGTAGCGCCGGCAACCCACCTTCAAGGTGACGGTAGCGCCGGCAACCCACCTTCAAGGTGACGGTAGCGCCGGCAACCCACAAGGATAGTGGAGGACTGGGCGCATGAGAGAGCGGCCATGATTAAAGTTTCGATGCGTCGAGGCGCACAGCAGTATGCGCTCCGACGCGCGTGTATGGGCATGCGTGGGGGTGCGTCCGTCAGTCTGCGCGTGCTGTTGCATAACCAGATATTGGTAGCCAAGTGGGCGGCTGGCCGCCCCTCAACACCCGCCCGCGTGTGTGTGAGGTGGGCGGCTGGACGCCCCTTCAACACCCGCCCATAGGTGGGCAGCATCACGTCCTGCCACCCACATCGCCCTCAAGCAGCCATAATACATTCTCGGCTGTTGTTTACCTCGGTGCCAGCAGACCGCAGGTGCCGCAGGCGGGGGGTGCCGCACATCCTCGCACAATGAATCTTATTCGTGCAAAAATGAACCTTTCTAGTTACAACTTAGCTATCGAGCTGCCCGATCTTGGTAACCTATCCGAACTGAACGTAGAAAAATGAACGCTGTGGATTGTGGCCGTGGACTCCTCTACAGGACCTTCAGGTCGTCGCGTGGTCTCGCCACACAGGTCGTCGCGTGGTCTAGCCACACAGGTCGTCGCGTGGTCTAGCCACACAGGTCGTCGCGTGGTCTAGCCACACAGGTCGTCGCGTGGTCTAGCCACACAGGTCGTCGCGTGGTCTAGCCACACAGGTCGTCGCGTGGTCTAGCCACACTGGTCGTCGCGTGGTCTAGCCACACAGGTCGTCGCGTGGTCTAGCCACACAGGTCGTCGCGTGGTCTAGCCACACTGGTCGTCGCGTGGTTCCCGCTGTCATGTACACGCTGTGCCATGTGCAGGCACTACCATGTACACACACCATGTGTACATACGTCGTATGTCCATGCAACAAAATATACACGCCCGAATATGTACCGTAAATGGCCACCGCATATACACCAGCATATACACTGACCGGGAGGTACTGTATATATACCATCAACACTTAATACACTCATTGTAGCTTTTTTTAATCACGGAAGAATTCATTGTAATGCAGCGAAGAGACGGGGCCAGGAGCTGTGAATCGACCCCTGCAACCACAAGTAGGCGAGTACACACACAGTGATAATAGCACCAAGGATATGTCAACACACCTGCCTGAAGACAAGACACTAAGAACAACTCTCTGCTCCTGTAACTACACGCACTAAAGGCAAGACACCACGAACGTACACACGTGAACGTGCCAGGAGCCGTGAATCGACCCCTGCAACCCACATATAGGTGAATACACATCTGCGGGTGTAAACTACCAACGCTGAAGACTGAACAGCAAGCTGGAACTACACACCAATAATCACACATGCGGGCACACGAGAGAGAGATAAATAGGTGACTACACACACACAGGAAGTGGAATAGTCTGGCAAGTGACGTAGTGGAGGCAGGAACCATACATAGTTTTAAGACGAGGTATGATAAAGCTCATGGAGCAGGAAGAGAGGGGACCTAGTAGCGATCAGTGAAGAGGA
This sequence comes from Cherax destructor, assembly GCA_009830355.1. Lineage (NCBI taxonomy): Eukaryota > Metazoa > Arthropoda > Malacostraca > Decapoda > Parastacidae > Cherax > Cherax destructor. The sequence goes on from WNWK01000902.1 coordinate 109,695, forward strand.
GGGGCCAGGAGCTATGTCTCGACCCCTGCAACCACATAGGCGAGTACAAATAGGTGAGTACACATACACACCAGCCGCCGCCATTGTCTCAGGGACACGGACTTTAAATTACGCTCAAGGCCATCTGTGTACACACGCACACAAACAGCTGTGTGCACCAACTAGCGTTCTGGCTAAACATATACCACTGCGCTACCCCCGTGGGCTCCCCTTCACCTAGTTCCTGCTACTCTGGGGGCAGGGACAGCACTCCAGGGGTGAGGTTTGCTTCCCTGGCTTCACGTCACTGGTGAGGTGAGAGTGACCAACCCAGCACCACGAAGCCAGGTAAAGTATTTAGTGACCACTGTATTATTCTCCCTCTCACGCACTGAAAGACATGGGTGGCTGCCGCACTTTCCTCGGAAATGTGGGCGGCTATCGCACCCATTTCCCTAGTGGTGTGGGCGGCTACCGCCCCTTGTCTAGCAATGCGGGAGTGGGTGTGTGGAGATCCCTTCCTGTGATAGGGTGAGGGGAAAAAAATAAGCTTCTTACGGTTGACGCTAGTCTCACTTGATGCCCGGAACAGAGGGATACCCACCTCAACACAAGGATGCCCAAGTCAGCACATACGCCCCTGTGCTCAGGCGTCAGCGGGGTGGCGGTCAGCGGGACCACAATCACTTTCGTGTGGCCTCCAGGTCTGAAGGAGGCGGTTCTCCTTGCCCGCACCTGCCCCGACATTCTTGCCGCAGTCTGGTCACAGGTGATTGAATAAAATACCTGCCGTGCCCGCTGCCCGCAGCGTCTCACAGCATACCCATAGAGCGGGAACTCTCATAGCATACTGAAGACTCTGTTTAAAGACTTGAGGCATGAATGAGGATAGTGGAAGCAGAGTGGGATGAGGGATGGGACGTGGGAGTGTGGGAGGAGGGACGTGGGTGAGGGGTAGAGGGAGAAAGGGCGCAGGTACCCAGTGTCAAGGCCAAACTAGGTTCCCACGAGTCGAACCACCGCCGCCGCCACCGCCAGCCTCTGTTTATATTATTCTTTGCGTCTAGCCTGCCCCGCCACTCAGATCATTACTCCAGGTCCCGTTGAAATTACCAGGAAAACACTTGAACGTGCAAGCACTATTATTAAAGGTTAAAACAGCAGGTAATTCTCAGCAAAGGATGGAGGTTAATAAGAGAGTCCGCTAAAGTGAAAGATCACCTGGCTGTACTTCCCTGGTTATTTTCCTGCGGGCGCTCACGTTATGAAGCACCATAGTGCTTACAACAGCACAGCTGCGCTTCCTGGAAAGTTGCACTTATAGAAAGATGCGAGTATTTTCTTGTAAGGTACACAGGGGGACTAGACAGCTATAAAAAGATCACAATACCGTGGCTGGAACGATTATATGTAATTGTTTATAATACACGACAAAACCTGGTGAAGTCGCTTGGGTCCGTCCTGGTTCATTGTCAAGTAACAACTTGGGAGAGCAAAGGTCGAGAAGGCCAGAAGACAACACAGGATTAAAGACTAACAGTGGACTACCACAAGGCTCGGCACCGAACCCTCTCCTGTTTCTCGTATACTCAGTGCATCTGAAGACATTAAATCCCGTTCCTATTCTGTTTCCAAGTTTGCTGATGATGCGAAATCCAACGAGACAAAACCAGTGGAAAAACACGTACGTTAGAATGAAACGGACGGACGAAAAAAATGCACAATTTGAGTGCGGAGTTGATGGCAGGTACTGAAACTCGAAGGGAGGCCAAAAATGGGATAATTATAGGAGGGGTTTGTATGAGAGGAAGATAAGGACCCGGGGGTCACCCCGGCGACGTAGCAGAGAACAGTGCCACCTTCCACAAGTCTGGCACATCTTAAAACAGCTCTCACGAAGTTGTACAGCTGTGAGTACAGCTTTTAGAACAGCTGTGAGTACAACTGAGTACTCGGAGAGTACACAGAACTAGGGGACTGTTCAGGTGGACTCACTTAAAATGTTGCCTGTGGTGGAAGATGGTGCGGCTTTTTCACCAGTTGCGGCAGATTGTACATCCCGTCCACCAGCTGCCGCAGTCATTAGTTCACTTAATCTTGACTGCTACCATAGCCTTCTGCACCAGCTGTATACCTACAGTGGCACACCATCTGTACGCACAAAAAAAAGTGTTGCGCCATCTGTATGCACAAAAGGGCAATGCTGCACTTTCTGTCCACACACTAACAGTTCTGTACCATCTGTGTACCCACAAGAAGTGTTGCGCCATTATTCACATACAAGGGCAGAGTTGCACCATCTGCACGCGTGTGCACACACAGACACGCACGCACACACGCGCACGCGCACACACGTTACATAAAAATAGACAAAATGAGTTAGATCATGAAATTAAGATAGGCATTTGAAAACTGCGGTCAAAGAAAAAACTGCGGTCGAAGAAAAACTGCGGTCAAAGAAAAACTGCGGTCAAAGAAAAACTGCGGTCAAAGAAAAAGAATTACAATGCAAGACCGAAAACTTTACAAAACAGAGCAAAAACATTACCAGCTGAGCTAACCTAAACAGAAAAGTAAAAAAAGGATGGGGAGCTCTCAAATAACCTAGCAATTATTTAATAACGTGTTGAGAGACAGGAACCTCTAGTGAGTGGCTGCACCTCACTTCCGCTAGTGGCTGCACCTCACTTCCGCTAGTGGCTGCACCTCACCTCCGCTAGTGGCTGCACCTCACCTCCGCTAGTGGCTGCACCTCACCTCCGCTACTGGCTGCACCTCACCTCCGCTACTGGCTGCACCTCACCTCCGCTACTGGCTGCACCTCACCTCCGCTACTGGCTGCACCTCACCTCCGCTACTGGCTGCACCTCACCTCCGCTACTGGCTGCACCTCACCTCCGCTAGTAATGAAAAAAAAATCAGTGAAACAAAAGAATCATAAAAAAACTTACGTCTTAGTACAGGAATTGAGGACTGATAAATAGGGATAAGAATCCCTTTTCCCCGAATCTCTTACCCCCAGCCTCTTCTACCTCTTAAAAGATAGAAGTAAAAACAGAGGGAATTGTTTGATATCAAAATAACATATGAAAAAAAAGATTGCAAAACCATAAACCTCAGGCAAGACCTAAACCCTGTTGTCCTGAGGCTGCTGATGTGTACTTCAGGGACACATCAACAGGTACACATCTTTTTCTCCCCTTCTTACCCAGGGAACTGGACATTCCCTCTCCTTTAGCGTCGTCCCATTTCCAATGTAATAATCTTTAAAAATCCCTTCAACTTTTTTTTTTTTTTACAATCTTCCTGCGTCCTCTTACACTGCCTGCGTCCTCTTACACTGCCTGCGTCCTCTTACACTGCCTGCGTCCTCTTACACTGCCTGCGTCCTCTTACACTGCCTGCGCCGCTACAGTGGCAGCAATGGAGCATCACAGTGTAGGTACAGCACCCTAATGCACCGTGTGCATCCACGGTGAACACGCCACTAGAAGATCACAGGGCATGCACCGACCTGGTGAACCCAGGGTGCACTCTAGGACAACAGAGGTCAGTGTTCTCGTGTGTGTGGTCAGTACGACAACCACCAACTAATATATTTCACATTCAATACATTCCGATGCAAATAGAGAAGACTGCCGAGAGAATCAGAACCCAATTTCCGTAGACGTAGATGCCTTGAATCATCATTAATCGCTATTTCTAACAAACTTAAACAGGATAAAGACAGCTTCATCATCTCTGAAGTATTAGCAAGAATTCTTCTCAAAACAAAAAACCCCACCATCACATATATGCTACTACAAGTACTACAATTGCTACTTACAACTATTATGCTTTGAACCTCACTACTACCTATATATATATATATATATATATATATATATATATATATATATATATATATATATATATATATATATATATATATATATATATATATTATATATCTCTCTATCCCTGTATTGTTGCAGACGTTAGGTCTTCGACACACCTCCAGAGAATCTCAGAGTCGTTCTGGCACTCGGGCTGCGGCCTGAGTGCCAGGAATGGCTCAATTGGAGTTGAAAGAATCCCTGTGCCCTTGCCACAGGGGTGCTCCGCCATAGGGTTGTAAACGGTACATCACTTGTGGCAACTCGGACACTCCTTCGGGAGCCACTGCCGCGTCACCACACGGAGAAGACCCGGGCCAGGACCCGTCCTGGCAAACCTAAGTGAATATGAACTTGTATTGTTTGTGACGGTTTGACAAAGTTCCTGGAGAGCGAAACGTTGCCACATTAAAATGTGGCACTAGACGCACTTGTGTCCTTTTACCTATCAGAATAAAAATAAATGAAAATGTCCCAACATTCACCACTATTAACTACGACGCAGCCCCTGCCCTACCTGGGGGTACAGCCACTAGGATGGACCATCTCCCATATTTAATAAGCAAAGTTTAACAAAAGTCAACCTTTTAGTGGGAGAACACCAGTGGTGTTAGTGGCGTCTGTCAGATAATTGACAAGTACGCTGGCCTGGCGAAATTACCATTACTTGTTCAGCTTCAGTCACCATTCCTGAATCTACAGACTGCCTCCACGAGCGTTCCCTTCGTCAGATTGTTCAGTCAGAGTGTTTATTAGAGCAGTTCCCTCTGAGTGCTGCTGCAGCTACACCAGCAGTAGTAGCTACACCAGCAGTAGAGGCAACACCAGCAGTAGTAGCAACACCAGCAGTAGTAGCAACACCAACAGTAGTAGCAACACCAGCAGTAGAGGCAACACCAGCAGTAGAGGCAACACCAGCAGTAGTAGCTACACCAGCAGTAGTAGCTACACCAGCAATAGTAGCTACACCAGCAATAGTAGCTACACCAGCAATAGTAGCTACACCAGCAATAGTAGCTACACCAGCAATAGTAGCTACACCAGCAATAGTAGCTACACCAGCAATAGTAGCTACACCAGCAATAGTAGCTACACCAGCAGTAGTAGCTACACCAGCAGTAGTAGCTACACCAGCAATAGTAGCTACACCAGCAGTAGTAGCTACACAGCAGTAGCTACCAGCGTAGTGCTACACGCAGTAGTAGCTACACCAGCAGTAGTAGCTACACCAGCAGTAGTAGCTACACCAGCAGTAGTAGCTACACCAGCAGTAGTAGCTACACCAGCAGTAGTAGCTACACCAGCAGTAGTAGCCTTCGCTATATATGTTGGAGAAAGATGAGTGTTAGGGTGGTGGTGGTGATTCAAGTCACCTCAACGTGTACATAACTGGTATACAATACCGACATGATGAAGATTAAGACAAATGTGCAACAACGTCTACAAATATAGATATACAGATGTTGCACATGTCTAATTCTTCACCACGTCCCCATGTTAAGGTGACTTAAGCTAATCTGTTAATTAAGGTGACTCGAGCCAAGCCACCAGGTTAAGGTGACTCAGCATCTGTAATGGTTCCTGCTTAAGAAAGGCCCCGTCTGCAATGCCTTACCTTGAACATAACCTCTCGCTTCACGGCCCTGTTTGGAGCATAAATTCTTGTTAGGGAGGGCCCTGCATGGAGCATAAACCCTTGTTGGGGAGAGCCCTACATGGAGCATAAACCCTTTTTGGGGAGAGCCTTGCATGGAGCATAAAACCTTGCTTGAGGAGGGAAGGAGGTCCTGCATGGAGCATAAACCCTTGTTGGGGAGAGCCCTGCATGGAGCATAAACCCTTTTTGGGGAGAGCCTTGCATGGAGCATAAAACTATTATTGGGAGGTCCTGCACCGAACATAAAACCTTGTTTGAGGAGGGAAGGGGGTTCCTGCATGGAGCATAAACCCTTATTACCGGGAGGCCCTGCATGGAGCATAAACTCTTGTATTGTGGCCCCTGCAATGAGCATAAATAATTGATATTGTGTTCCTCCAGTCATGGAACATGGACAGTTACGTCCAGGTTCCATGACCCTGGAGCGTGGGTCACCATAACTTGACGACACATGGAATGGTGTGAAGACTTTTTTTATGATGGAAGATGTTGAGTTAACAATTTAATATATGGAAAATGAGGAGTGAACAATGTGCAGGAATGTGTCTAGGATATGACAAGGTGGGTGGATGACTTCTCTGTTTACCTCCATCTCAACCCTCCCTCCCTACATTCCTTCCTTCTCTCCCACCCTCCCTACATTCCTTCCTTCTCTCCCACCCTCCCTACATTCCTTCCTTCTCTCCCACCCTCCCTACATTCCTTCCTTCTCTCCCACCCTCCCTACATTCCTTCCTTCTCTCCCACCCTCCCTACATTCCTTCCTTCTCTCCCACCCTCCCTACATTCCTTCCTTCTCTCCCACCCTCCCTACATTCCTTCCTTCTCTCCCTACATTCCTTCCTTCTCTCAATACATTCCTTCCTTCTCTCAATACATTCCTTCCTTCTCTCAATACATTCCTTCCTTCTCTCCCTCCCTACATTCCTTCCTTCTCTCCCTCCATACATTCCTTCCTTCTCTCCCTCCATACATTCCTTCCTTCTCTCCCTCCATACATTCCTTCCTTCTCTCCCTCCCTAAATTCCTTCCTTCCCTCCCTCCCTAAATTCCTTCCTTCCCTCCCTCCCTACATTCCTTCCTTCCTCCTCCCTACATTCCTTCCTTCCTCCCTCCCTACATTCCTTCCTTCCTCCCTCCTCCTACATTCCTTCCTTCCTTCCCCTACATTCCTTCCTTCCCTCCCCTACATTCCTTCCTTCCTTCCTCCCTCCATACATTCCTTTCCTTCTTCCTCCTCCCTACATTCCTTCTTCCTTCCTTCTCCCTACTCCTTCCTTCCTCCCATTCCTTCCTTCCTTCCTCCCTCCCTACATTCCTTCCTTCCTTCCTCTCTCCTCTTCCCTCCTCTACATTCCTTCCTTCCTCCTCCCTCCCTTTCCTTCCTTCCCTTCCTCCCTCCCTACATTCCCTTCCTTTCCTTCCCTCCCTCCTCCTCTACATTCCTTCCTTCCCTTCCCTCCCTCCCTACATTCCTTCCTTCCTTCCCTCCCTACATTCCTTTCCTTCCTCTTTCTCTTCCCTCCCTCCTCCTCCTCCCTACATTCCTCTTCCTTCCTTCCTCCTCCCTACATTCCTTCCTTCCCTCCCTACATTCCTTCCTTCCTTCCTTCCCTCCCTCCATACATTCCTTCCTTCCCTCCCTACATTCCTTCCTTCCTTCCCCTCCCTCTCCTCCCTCCCTCACATTCCTTCCTTCCTTCCCTCTCCTCCCTCCCTACGTTCCTTCCTTCCCTCCCTCCCTCCATATCTTCCTTCCTTCCTACATAACTACCCTCCCGTTCTCCCTCTCTGCGTACCTCCTTTTCTTCCTTCCTATGTACCTGGTGATGATGGCGGTGATGGTGTTGATGGCGGTGATGGTGTTGATGGCGGTGATGGTGTTGATGAAGTCGGGATCGTTGGAGACGGGATCAAACCGTGTTCTGGACGTACAGAGACGGTTTACTGGAAAGTAGGATATCAAGAGTGAATTGACCAGCTACTGACGTGCGCTAAAAAGAAGTCAACATGGATCCTGTGCAGAGATGCAACACAGTTGTGTGAGTGAGCCAGAGTGTAGTGTTCCAGACAGCGGCAGTGTCATGTAACACTGTGTGCGTCTGTCTGTGTAGAAGGGGGGGGGTCTGAAAATCATGTCTTCTCTCATACATTCAAACACAGACAATCCTCCCTCCCGACCCCTCCACACACACACACTGGCTAGGATATAAAAAAAAAGGTTGAGAGAGCCAGACATTATATAAACAGAAGACTTGAAAAGGCGACGCTCAGAGACACTGTTAATGCTGATAGATTTTGCGAGATTGGATGAAATATAGTGATAAAATACAGCTGGAAACTGCAAGATCAAATGAGCACAATTTACATACAGAATTCCTTCAGCGTGATATATAGTGAACCAGTCGAATACATTCGCAAGCAACGTAATGTATGTTATCTCAACAGATGGCGTTAAATGCCGTGTATGAGAGTCCAAAAGAACAGGGAATAAGAAACTCAATTAATCTCAGTGTAAAGACGAGCCTCAAGAGCCAGAGATCAACCCCCCATACAAATGGGTACGTACACATAGCTTTTGTTATGTACACTAAGCTTGGCCAACAGTGGCGGTGGCGAGTCTGGGATTATTCTCAACGTCGATGTTTGTCAAGTAAAATCACGAGCCACTTTTGTTTGCACAAGTAGTGAAGTGTTGGTTCGTGTCGGAGGAAGGTGCGTGGCCACGTAGTCACTGGCTAGGTCTCTCGGAGCCTCCTGCTAGACTCGGTAAACAGTGGCCACGTAGTCACTGGCTAGGTCTCTCGGAGCCTCCTGCTAGACTCGGTAAACAGAGGCCACGTAGTCACTGGCTAGGTCTCCGCGAGTCTTGTAAATCTCAGAGCAGTAAAGTCACGTAGTCGCTGGCTAAGTTTCCTGGAAGCCTTCTGGAATTCTCCCAAGTCTCGTACAGTTGAGACCAGGTGCTCGCTGACTGAATTTCCTGGAAATCTGAAATTCTCCCAGAGCGCGGATATGTTGTTGCTAAGTCTCCCACAGGTTCCCCAAACTCTCCTGGAAATCAGACATGGTCGTTGTGCGAGATTCCTTGAAAGACCACCAGAAATTAGGAGGAAGGACGGATTACCTCAAACTACTACTCCTCATCTTCTACCGTTCTTCTCTGTATGGGACTGAAGAAGCCACTGGCTGGCGAAACGTTTCCACAATGATTCCCAAATGTGGCACAAGTGTCTTATTCTTCAGTTTGTCGTTTTTTCTAACCTATTTACAACATAACTCTCGGTTCTGTAATTCTCACAACATAACAAGGATGTTACTGATTCCTGGAACCTTCTTGAAATATTAGGACAAATAGATGACGACTTCAGCTGTTATTAAAATTATAGGGAAGCGCTAGACCCGTAGGGTTTACAAAGGCGTGGGGAATAGTATGGGAGGTATTCATGTTGTACCTAAAGAAGAGAAAGATCCAATTCAGTGGATCAGGAGCATTTTTACCTGTTCAAAGGGCCTCTTGGCAACGAGAAAGATACTACGCTAGTTGTGAGGGACTTATTACAACGTTTCATCCAGGACTGGAATTTATCGAGTATGAATTAAGTCTAGGCGTGAATGAAACGTTATAATGAAGGTTCTACACCAGAGCCTTTTACACTGCCTGTCAGTTTATGTTATCGTCCGTCCAGGTACTAGCACTACTGGAAGCCTCGTCAGTCTCAGTCTCTACTAGCTGCACAAGTCTGTATACAGAGTGACAGAGACACGAACCTGGATAGTATGATAGTATGATATTCCAGAGGCAGGAGCATTGACTGCTTTTGGAGTAAAAACATGTGAGAGCTCTGACGGATACGGTGTGCGCGAGGTGCGAGGACTGTCAGTCCGCGGTAATACAAGAACAGAGTGGAAAACACAAGTCATGAAGCCACCTTCCACATGACCCCAAACACACACACACACACACACACACACACACACACACACACACACACACACACACACACAGTAACTACATCTGATATAGACGAGAGAATATGAGAGGATGCTTACGAGCAGACTGTAGTGAATTACAAATGCCTTGTGGACGTAAACACTGGGGTGGGGAGATCATAAGGGGAACTAGATTTCAGAAGACGAAACCTTGCTGAATACAGTAATAGGGGGGGAGGGAGCGTTAGAAAAAAAGTCAACTTATGAAATGGAAGACCTCGGAAAGCGGCAGGAAAGAGAAGAAATTTATACATACGAGGTTGTTGTCAGGGTAAGAAAATATGGATCCCGCGGCTCAAAGATGCGGGGAGCGTGAAACATCTTTGTAAAGTAAAAGACGAGAGAAATAAGTTAGAAGAGCAAGGGACGATTTTGGAAAAAATAAGAAGTGTGTGTGTGTTTTAAATGGTATATAATAGCGACAAGTTGAAGGTTAAGATACGTGTATAACTTAGCTATAACTTTTCTCGGTACCTGCCCCATTACATCCTATATATACTGGCTCCCTCACCTTCGTGTGTTAGTGTGACTTGTAAATGGTCCAATTCGGACCGAAACGTCGTGGTAAACTTCTCTCTCCTATGTGTGGGGTATATGTGTAATGCCTCTGCATATGACTGAAGAAGTCAACAATATACACAGCATATGTCAAAAGTAGTATATTCGAATATGGTGCACCAGCATGGAGCCCACACCACCTGCCAGGCACGTACAGAAGGTCGAATATGGCCAGCCGTCTGCACTAATTCCGGAACTGATATGCCCGAAAGAAAACAAAAGCTTGCAAGGGGATTATATGTTCAACGTATAAACAAAACAACTCATTGACAGACGGGAAAAGTATGATTGACCTGAGAGTAAAGATGACAATGGCGGAATAGATGAAAAGCTAAAAATGCCGAGTCTTAGGAAGACTAGCAGGTAAATTCTCCAGTCTTAAGTCTCTAAAAATAAAGTACAACGAATTGTAGGATATTGTGGAAGCAAATCATTAGCACTGTTTCAAGATTACGTATGACCGGGATCACGAGGTTGCAATTTTTTTTTCCATTGCTCGCTGTAGGCTGAGAGAAGAGGCCACAACAACGCCCCGACCCCGCAATTCTCAGACAAACCCGGTGCGTTTACGGCGCTTTTTAACCACAACTTACTGGCTTGGCTTATAAAGCAGACTGGTTTTGCTACGCATATTCAGAAATCCTTGAAGTGGCACCTTGAAGTGGCACCTTTAAGTGGCACCTTTAAGTGGCACCTTTAAGTGGCATCTAACCTCACCGATTACCAACTACAACGCTGGTTTGCTGTAGCTAGCTAGGTCAAGGGTTGCCACAACTACTGACACATGAGGTATACCTCCTCTGAGTTTACCCGAGAAAACGTCTTACTTTCAACATATCTGTAACCTGCGTAGCAACAAGTTAACAATGTTATTGCGTATAGGTGCCAATTTGCAATTGTTTTTAAATTATATATTTTTATTCATCGAATAATTAGAATTTGCCTTGACTGAAACGCCTTTAATAATTTTTTTGGCTGATGCGTCTTATAAAAAGAAGACAACTTACAATCATACAATCACATTTATCTCCCGAGTTTTTGTCGCAGTTTTGTTGATTACCAAACATCTCCTATTTATATAGTTCACTTAAATTGTTAAATTTATGCTATCCTTAAATAGGTTGGAATAAACTGTTATATTTTAGCAAGGTTAGGTTAGATTTTTAAGCTAGTTTAGATACAAAGAAAAACATGTACAGTGTTGATTCTAACATGGGATGTGTGTGACTCAGGTCATATCAGCAGCACAATTATCATAATCACAATTATCATCATTATCATCATCATAATCATAATGACAACGACGTAGTGATCGCATATATTAGTAAACTAGTGATCATTGTACCACCGTCCAAGTTCTGACAGCTACGCCCCCTCCTCCATCCACCAAACCCCCTACCCCCTCTTCCTTTCCACCTCAACCACTACCCCCCCTTCCACCACCACCACCTCCCCTCCCATCGCCGTGATTGACACACACGTGTGTGTGCATCAGACTGTGAGTGCATTATGCAAAACAGTCATATGTGATACTTATAGTATCCCACTGACCTTATTCCTAATGTTCCCACCTCTTGTCATTTAGACTGTTTGTGCATGCTATATGTATGTGGCCCTCTCGTCATTCTTATTAGCTCGCCTTTTTTACTCTCAATATACTTCTCCCTCCATATATCACATCTGCCTTGTAAAAACCTCTCCTTCGCCAACTTTTTCTCTTCTACCATCCTCCTTGCCTCGTCATTCCATCAATCGATTCTTTTTCCTCCTGCAACTACTCTCCTATACCCATAAAACTTCTCTTTACACTAACACTGCTTTCTTTTATCTACCTCATTCATCCTCGACATCATCATTACCTGTGCTCTTCCTACCCCCATCTTTTTTTTCCCCAGTCATTATGCCCTATATCGCATCTCGTGTGGCTCTATTTTTCTTATAATACAGATTACTAAGCCTAATACTCTGAGCAAGTTTCCCACTTCAACAAGTTGGTCCCCACTTGGTTCAAAACTCCCTAAACACTCACCTCTCTCTACATCCCCCCCTCTCTTCTCCTCTCATCCCCCCTCTCTACATCCCCCCTCTCTACATCCCCCCTCTCTACATCCCCCCTCTCTACATCCCCCCTCTCTACATCCCCCTATCCTCTCTACATCCCCCCTCTCTACATCCCCCCTCTCTACATCCCCCCTCTCTACATCCCCCCTCTCTACATCCCCCTCTCTACATCCCCTCTTCTCTACATCCCCCTCTCTTCTCTCTCTACATCCCCCTCTCTTCTCTCTCTACATCCCCCTCTCTCTCTACATCCCCCTCTCTTCTCTCTCTACATCCCCCTCTCTCTCTCTCTACATCCCCCTCTCTTCTCTCTACATCCCCCTCTCTTCTCTCTCTACATCCCCTCTCTTCCCCTCTCTACATCCCCCTCTCTCTCTCTCTACATCCCTCTCTCTCTCTCTCTCTACATCCCCTCTCTTCTCTCTCTACATCCCCCTCTCTTCTCTCTCTACATCCCCCTCTCTTCTCTCTCTACATCCCCCTCTCTTCTCTCTCTCTCTACATCCCCTCTCTCTCTCTCTCTACATCCCCCTCTCTTCTCTCTCTACATCCCCTCTCTTCTCTCTCTCTACATCCCCCTCTTCTCTCTCTCTACATCCCTCCTCTTCTCTCTCTCTACATCCCCTCTCTTTCTCTCTCTACATCCCCCTCTCTTCTCTCTCTCACATCCCCCTCTCTTCTCTCTCTACATCCCCCTCTCTTCTCTCTCTACATCCCCCTCTCTTCTCTCTCTCATCCCCTCTCTCTTCTACATCCCTCTCTCTCTACATCCCCCTCTCTCTCTCTACATCCCCCTCTCTTCTCTCTCTACATCCCCCTCTCTTCTCTACATCCCCCTCTCTCTCTCTACATCCCCCTCTCTTCTCTCTACATCCCCCTCTCTCTCTCTCTACATCCCTCTCTTCTCTCTACATCCCCCTCTCTTCTCTCTCTACATCCCCCTCTCTTCTCTCTACATCCCCCTCTTCTCTCTCTACATCCCCTCTCTTCTCTCTACATCCTCCTCTCTTCATCCCTCCTCTCTTCTCTCTCTACATCCCCCTCTCTTCTCTCTACATTCCCCCTCTCTTCTCTCTACATCCCCCTCTCTTCTCTCTACATTCCCCCTCTCTCTCTTTCTACATCCCCCTCTCTTCTCTCTACATTCCCCTTTTCTCTCTCTACATCCCCTCTCTCTCTCTACATTCCCCTCTTTCTCTCTACATCCCCTCTCTTCTCTCTACATCCCTCTCTTCTCTCTCTCATCCTCTCTTTCTCTACATCCCCTCTCTTCTCTCTACATTCCCCTCTCTTCTCTCTCTACATCCCCCTCTCTTCTCTCTACATCCCCCTCTCTTCTCTCTACATCCCCTCTCTTCTCTCTACATCCCCCTCTCTTCTCTCTACATCCCCCTCTCTTCTCTTCCCCAGTGCATAAACACTTACCAATATTTATTCCCCCACATACCCTTATTTTTATCCCTTTCCTGCCATAATTGATCATTTAATATTACTGACACTCCTTCCTTAGCTCCATGGCGTTACTAGGCCTCACTTCCGGTAGTCTAGACGCCTTGTATGGCTCTCGTGGCTGACGAAAGTAGTTGCCCCACTCGCTTCCCCATAAAGATGACAGCAAATGCTATAAAAGCAATAACTATTAAGATATTAGATATGCAGATACACGTAAAACTGCACGTGACTGGTCCTTGGCACTACCACCTGCATCATACTGCGACGGGTGTGATGGCGTGAGGTAATATCTTACCCTTATAAGCCTACCGCTCTATTTTAGAGGTCTTTCGAGAATGTGAGAAATCACGAAAGCGCTTGGAAGTTCACTATTCTTTCACAGTGGTTGTTCTGCATATTGTAATGTCACCTGTTTACTGTGATCTTATTGCTTTTAATAATGTCGTGCCGAATAGGTAAAACTTGCTATTTTGGCTTAAATAGCAACGCTCTTGCCGAATAAGGCAAGCGAAAATTTGTGTATGCAATAATTTGGCAAAATTCATTCTGAACCTGACGAGAAAATATTTCATTGTTTATAATTAAATTGTAAATTTATCTAAAATATATTTAGTTGGGTTAAACTAAATTAAATTGCTCTTGTTATAATAAGGTTAATCAAGTTTTCTAAGGTTCTTTTGGTACAAAATTATTAACTTTCACATAAACATAAATGAAAAAAAAATGTATCTTTAAATGTATAAGAGAAAATTTTAGGAAAGACTTAATGAGTTCTTGCTAACTGACCAGTTTTACCTATATATATATATATATATATATATATATATATATATATATATATATATATATATATATATATATATATATATATATATATATATATATGGACGATTGTGGGGCGTCGTGGGTGGGTGGGCGCGCGTCGTGGGCTAGTGTGGGCGCGTCGTGGGTGGGTATGGGCGCGTCGTGGGTGGGTATGGGCGCGTCGTGGGCGGCCAGCTCCACGTATCTACATCACAATTAACATTTTCTCAGTTAGATCCCAGCGGTGATATGTAATGTACCCAGATCCGTGCCCCGGGCAGCTGCCTAGCAGGAGGAAGAAGAGAAGGGAAGAGAAGAGAAGGGAAGGAGAGATGAAGGAAAGAATTAAGTAGTCATAATTCTCTCTCTCCTACGTGGTTTTTATTCTATAATAGGAAGAATAAAGACGGATGAAGAAGAACGAAGAAAACTGCTAAAGAAGAACAAGATAATGACATGAATGACGAAGAGCATGAAGAAAACGAATGAAAGAGAATGAAATAGGCGGAGAAGAATATATGTCACAGAAGGAATGAGTAAAGTGGAAGAATCCGCCACTAATTACAAGGTAAAGTTTATGGACCTCTGTTGCTGTGACTACTCATTGTTACTGTGCTTGTGTCTCCCGTAACTTATTACTCTCCTGCTGGTGGGCTCCACACTGCGGCCAGGGCTCCACACTGGGCTCCACACTGCGGCCAGGGTTCCACACTGGGCTCTACACTGCGGCCAGGGCTCCACACTGGGCTCCACACTGCGGCCAGGGCTCCACACTGGGCTCCACACTGCGGCCAGGGCTCCACACTGGGCTCCACACTGCGGCCAGGGCTCCACACTGCGGCCACAATGGTCTGGCCCCGGGGCCATTCCTCTAAAGAAAGCATTTGAAGAAAAACAGGAAATTTACAAAAAACAAAAAAAAACCTACGTATAGGAAAACGGTCAAAAAAGGGACGTTTTAAGAACGTACGTCTGTTTCTCGACGATCTACGTCGAGACCAGAGCTGTACGTTAAGCTGAGTGTTCACCTCATCTGTGTAATATTTAACGTCAATGTTCACACAAACAAGAGTAACAAGGGCGCCATCAGCGCCGTGGCTTATTTCGTGTGGGTTTTCAAGGAACTAAGTGACGAAGTCGTGGCTTAATTCGTGTTTTTTCAACGAAATACGTATTCGTAACTAGTCGTTACAGCTGCTTACCGACTCCTGACGCTTTACCTCCTCTTCGGATCTGTCAGTGTGAAAATAACGAATACATTATTATTATTATCATTATTAACCCCCGTCAGCTGGCGGGCTGAAGGGCATTCTGTTGTTTCAATTATTTATGTGAAGCACCAAACCCGTGTGGGTTATTCAGCACACGTAGTAGTGGAGGCTCCAGCCTCTGCTAATTGCGGCTCACTCTTTGATCAGTCAGGCTGTTGGTGGGTCGTGGGGGCTGGGGTGACGTCTGTGGTCTCAGTTTGAATTTTTCAGTGAAAACTCATCCAAGTAAATTATCCATAATAGTAGTAATAATAGTAATAGTAGTAATAATAGTAATAGTAGTAATAATAGTAATAGTAGTAATAATAGTAGTAATAATAGTAATAGTAGTAATAATAGTAATAGTAGTAATAATAGTAATAGTAATGTGACTAAGTCACAGTGTTCTTAGCAATAACTACACAAACACACATGATATTTCAGCAATGGGACACAGCAACAATTGCTCACAATTGGACGTTGAAAATTCAGACGAGTCACAGGGATGTTAGGAAGTATTTCTTCAGTCACAGTTGTCAGGAAGTAATCTGGAGAGTGATGTAGTGGAGGCAGGATCCATACACAACTTTAAGAAGAGGTATGATAAAGCTCATGGAGCAGGGAGAGAGAGAGAGTGGTCCTAGTAGCAACCAGCGAAGAGACGGATCCAGGAGCTGTGAATCGACCCTTGCAGCCACAAATAGGTGAGCGCGCACACACCACTGCATTGTATTATATTTTATGAAGCACTAACCCGTGTGGGTTATGGCAACGATTCACCACAACAAAATGTCACATGCACTTGTGTCCTCTTACCTAACATATTGTCGGTACTTCTACAAATATTATTACATTGCACTGTGTTGATCGCGGCCAGACCTCACTTCAGCCAGGTCGCCGTGAGAGTACTCGTTATTACACAAGTTTGGACGAGTAGGTTAGTGTTACGAGCAGCAGTGGACTGGCGGGCCAATGAGGGGGCGCTAACACAACACCGGCCACCACCACGGCATCATCTGCATATCTCAGCTTGACTCGTAGTGTTATTTTATCTTCTATCATGTGGCGGGCCTGGCTGGCTCCACCGACACACTCAGCTGGGCATGTGTTGTAGACGTGGGTGAAGAGATAAGAGCAAGAAACATGGCGGGTCAGCCTCACAACACCCAGTACCCAGCGGGAGGCAGTCACTATACCACATTCACGAATCCTTTACACGCCCTCCTCAACACACTCAACCATCACAATGTTCTAGCGATAACGCTACAGTTGAATGAGCTAATTACGTGTGTATTAGGGTATTATAATGGTTAGATCGGTTTCCTTCTGGAAGCGATGGTGTGGAAAATGTCTGAACTACGCCGCCCCTTCGTCAGTGGGATATCTAATCCCATCAGCAGTGATGCAATCGATTTAAATCATCCTTCGTGACGCACCCTGCAGCTTCGGGTAAACGTTTCAGATTCTTTCTTTAGCGGCCCTACAAAAAAATAAATACGGAATGCAATCTCTCTTTTTACTGTGGTCTTCTATAATGGGGTTTTGACGGCTTTTTAAATTGCTATCTTCAAGGCAACTAGCGTGGAGTGATGAATGGAAAGTTGACTTAAAATATTTACCAAAAGTCGTGTACTAACACGGGAGATAAATAAGATGAAAAATTTATGACTCGGTTCAAGTACTATTTTCTTGTGTCCGGGTCCTCGAAGACAAAAGTATCTGGTCCTTTCCCCAAGAAGCGACCCCCAATATTCCAGCACTCTCGAGGAGACATTAAGTGGGTCATCACATGAAAAATAACCCGTATGACACGACTTATTTTCTCTGACTATTAACAGAGCATAATTCTATATGTTCTATATCTTCAAGGCAACACAGGCAGGTAAGCCACTCCAGGAGCTGGTGAGTCACAGGAGCGCATCTGGACCCATAGTATATCCCCCAGTGCCCACCCTGAGAACCAGGGTATAAACAACTGTCCACTCCGGGACCCAGAGGACTGATCATGGACCGGGCCGCGAGGGGCGTCGACCCCCGGAACACCCTCCAGGTACAACTAGAAGCCTAGTAATGACCAGACTTACGGCTCAGCCAGCCAAGACGAATAGACAAGTAGATTAAGAACTTCTTCTTAAGGGCCACTAAAATCTAAGTTTTACAGTAGTTAGCAACAGCTATATTTACTTTCTAACTATCCAAAACAAAGTAATGATTGCCACAAAACTACGATTAATATTTAGATTACACGAGACCCACAAAACTACGAGTAATATTTAGATTACACGAGACCCACAAAACTACGAGTAATGTTTAGATTACACGAGACCCACAAAACTACCATATACTCAGTGATTGGCCTAACTTATTTATGTTTTATATAAAATTCTGGAGAACTCTTCAAGTTCCCAGATGCTGTTCCGATTGTTAGTCCTGGATATGCCGCTGGAATTATGTAATTTATGAACATTTTTGGCAATAGGCTGGGTGTTATTTATATTCCAGGTCAAGGACCCGTTACCTGGTAGGTAACGCTCTCGCCTCACACAGCGAGTGTCCGTGGTTCGATTCCCGGCAAGGGTTGAAACATTGGGCGTGTTTCCTCACACCTGTTGTCCCCATTCACCTAGCAAAGAAATAGGTATTTGAGTGCTAGTCGACTAGTGTGGGTCGCTCTACACAGAGCAACGTAGTCCCAATTGAAGTTTTTCACGCCACCTGTTTTCACTTCATTTTTCCATCCTGTGGTTCATATCTACATAAAATTCTGCATAGTTTTTGGTTTTCATAATTCCTAGTTATTTTTTCCATAATTCCTAGTCATTTTTTCATAATTCCTAGTTATTGTTTCCATAATTCCTAGTTATTTTTCCATAATTCCTAGTTATTTTTTCCATACTTCCTAGTTATTTTTTCCATAATTCCTAGTTATTTTTTCCATAATTCCTAGTTATTTTTCCCATAATTCCTAGTTATTTTTCCCATAATTCCTAGTTATTTTTTCCATAATTCCTAGTTATTTTTTCCACAATTCCTAGTTATTTTTTCCACAATTCCTAGTTATTTTTTCCATAATTCCTAGTTATTTTCCCATAATTCCTAGTTATTTTTTCCATAATTCCTAGTTATTTTCCCATAATTCCTAGTTATTTTCCCATAATTCCTAGTTATTTTTCCCATAATTCCTAGTTATTTTATTTATACATCACCACACTTCCTCAAATTAGGTCCTGTTTTTCAGAGAATGAGTCATTCTTTGCACAAGCTATTTTAATCACCAGTAAATATTTTCATATCTAAGAACAATATTTGGAAAAGTTTCACCGAGGGCGATGTTTTATTTACACGAGAGTGTCAGGACATTTAAAGGGAACGCAAAACACGAACTTGTATATCCCGTCACAGCAGGAGGGTGAGGGTGGGAGGGATAGGTTTAGATGGTGAGGGTGAGAGGGATAGGTTTAGATGGTGAGGGTGAGAGGGATAGGTTTAGATGGTGAGGGTGAGAGGGATAGGTTTAGATGGTGAGGGTGAGAGGGATAGGTTTAGATGGTGAGGGTGAGAGGGATAGGTTTAGATGGGGAGGGTGAGAGGGATAGGTTTAGATGGGGAGGGTGAGAGGGATAGGTTTAGATGGGGAGGGTGAGAGGGATAGGTTTAGATGGAGGACAAGACGAGTTCAAGGATTAGTTGGGAGGAGGATTGAATAGTCGAGATACAGGAGTAGATGTTGGAGGATTGACAGTGTAAACTGTAGTATTAAATGGCGGAGAATTGACAAGGGGAACTACAACTACGGACGTAGACTGACAAGGGGAACTACAACTACGGACGTAGACTGACGAGGTGAACTACAACTACGGACGTAGACTGACGAGGTGAACTACAACTACGGACGTAGACTGACGAGGTGAACTACAACTACGGACGTAGACTGACGAGGTTCTCCACGCCTAAGAATCAACGCAATTCTTTCATCCGTCCTAAGACGGAGTATTTCAATTTTGTTTGCTCCAAGATAGAAGAGGATAGGTGAGTACAAATAGAGAGCGTGTCTGTCTCGCGCCCAGCAGACGGAGGATCAAACCTCCACAAAGTATTGCGCTGAATAACCCAAATAGGTTTAGCGCTTAACATGAATTATTTTAATTATTCCAAGATAGAAATAATGCTACAGTTTTATTGCAGTGTATATTATAGTGTATCAGAACGCACTTGTGGCTGGATTTCCTGCAGATTCTGAATCGCTTTAAGGGTATTTTGTTTGTTTATCTGGGTATCAAGAAAGGTGTGAAAGTCGTCTACTTCAACTTGAAAAGTAAACTAATTAGCCGTTCCACGTTACCCAGCCTCTAAATCTCTGTAGATCGACCCGCCTTCAGCATCCTGTGGAGAGGGAGCATGGACACAGGTGTCATCCCACACTCACTATAAACAACAGACATAGCCCCACTCTACAAGGGTGGCAGTAAAGCAATTGCAAAGCACTACAGACCGATAGCACTAACATCCCATATCATAAAAATCTTTGAGAGGGTTCTAAGAAGCAAGATCGCCAACCACCTAGATACCCATCAGTTACACAACTCAGGGCAACACAGGTTTAGAGCAGGTCGCTCCTGCCTGTCCCAGCTACTGGACCACTATGACAGGGTCGTGGATGATGTTGAGGATAAACAAAATACATTTGTAGTATACACAGACTTTGCAAAAACCTTCGAGAAGTGTGACCATGGAGTAATAGCACACAAAATGCGTGATAAAGGAATAACAGGAAAAGTTGGTAGATGGATCTATAACTTCCTGAAAAATAGAACACAAAGAGTAATAGTAAACAGAGTAAAGTCTGAGGCAGCTACGGTGAAAATCTCTGTTCCACAAGGCACAGTACTCGCTCCCATTCTATTCCTCATCCTCATATCTGAGAGACAGATGTAAGCCATAGCTTCGTGTCTTCCTTTGCGGATGACACCTGAATTGCCATGACAGTGACCTCCATCGAAGACACCACAAGACTCCAAGCGGACATCAACCAAATCTTCAAATGGGCCACTCAAAACAATATGAAGTTCAATGGAGAGAAATTTCAAATTCTCAGATATGAAAATCTTTAGGAAATTAAAGCTGTATCGGGATATACAACAAATTCTAGCCATTCAATAGAGCGAAAAAGTAATGTGAAGGACCTAGGAGTGATATTGTCAGGGTATCTCACCTTCAGACCACAACAATGTATCTACCGTATCTGCTAAAAAAAATGATGGGATGGATAATGAGAACCTTCAAAACTAGGGACGCCAAGCCCATCATGATTCTCTTCAAATCGATTGTTCTTTCTAGGCTGGAATACTGCTGTACAATAACTGCCCCCTTCAAGGCTGGCGACATTACTGACCTGGAGAGTGTACAAAGAACTTTCATGGCACACAAGTACGATAAGGCACCTAAATTACTGGGAACGGTTGAAGTCCCTTGATTTGTATACACTTTGAAAATCCTAGAGGGATTAGTGCCAAACTTGCACACCAAAATCACTCCCTATGAAAATAAAAGACTCGGTAGGAGATGCAGCATTCCTCCAATGAAAAGCAGGGGTGCCACGAGTACACTGAGAGAACACAATAAGTGTCAGGGGCCCAAGACTGTTCAACTGCCTCCCAGCATACACAAGGGGGGTTACCAATAGACCCCTGGCTGGCATCAAGAAGGCGCTGGACAGGCACCTAAAGTCAGTACCTGACCAACTGGGCTGTGGTTCGTACGTCAGTTTGCGTGCGGCCAGCAGTAACTGCCTGGTTGATCAGACCCTGATCCATCACGAGGCCTGGTCACAGACCAGGCCGCGGGGGTGTTGACCCCCGAAACCCTCTATAGATATACTCCAGGTATGGTAGAGGGATAGATAACTAAGCTCTCAGGAGTATCCTACTCTCTTACCACCTTTATAACCTTGCAACTGGGAATTTCAGTAAACAAAAGACAAAGTCCATGTTAGCTAGTGTCTTGTTCCTAACTGGCACTCTCCGGCAATCAAGTTTTGTGAGGGTAGTACTGGGCACCACCACCATCCTTGGAAGTTCAGAGTTGTACAGACTCAGCCAGAGGTAGTTAGGTATGGGGGGATGGTTATTAACTATTATTCAGCATACTTTACAGAATTTTCTAGGACTTCTCCTCATACAGTTTTGCTACTGATTTTGGAGAAAATATTCAGTTTTACAAGTCAACTCAAGTATCTCTGGAATGTAACCTTCACAGGAATAGTGCCTTGATGCTGCTGAAGGGTTTTAATTCAGGGAATTTGAAATGCCGTAGCCTTGGCTCGAAGCAGATTGCCTCTCAGTCTTCAGGCGATAACAAGCCTTCAGCGTAGGGTGACTGCCAGTGCCTGAGCTGACCTTTCTGGGTCTTGAGTGATTATTACTGGCAGTTATGAGAGTTTTGTGTGATCATTACTCGCAGTTTTGTGGGTCTGTGTAATTTATATATAACTGGTTTTGTGGGCATGACTTCTATCCACGTGTTAAAATAACTCTGTTGATAAGCAGAGGAAGAGGGCAGGGAGGAAGGGCAGGTAAGAGGAGAGAGGGAGAGAGGACAGGTGAGGGAACAGAGAGGGGGAGAGAGAAGGGGGGGAGAGGGGAAGTTGCTGGTATAATTGATAGTGTCATGTCTTGGGTGAGTTCATACCTCCACGCCTGTATAGTCTGGTCCCCCTCCACGTGTGTTGAGTCTGGATAACATGACCTCTGTCTACGTGTGTTAGCTTGGATAGTTTGGTCTATCCACACGTATGGCGCCTGGAATGGACTCTCTAAAGATTTGTACTCAAAAATTCTAAATTAACCACTTATTAAAGATGAATTAAGATGAAAAACAACTTACTCTTCGCTGCAAAACACTGACGACTCCCATATGATACGATAAAAATACTCTTTACTCCCATGATATGGGACAGACACCATAAATTCCCACAACACGAGATTCAAAACTCCCACAGCGTGGGGACAAAAACTCAGAACTCCTATTAACATGGGATCAAAGACACTCAAAGAGTTGCTTAGCCTTTTACACAGACACTCAAAAGGTAATTAACAATACCACCCCAGGCCCTTCACACTGACCGCTCTTTGAAATTAGAGAACAGCGATATTTTTTCCCTATTGGAAATAATGATAAAGAGGCATTTTGTTATGACAGTGATCATCTGATGGTCAGGCGTGATTGTTGCTGTTGCATCTGATTGGTCACATGCAAGAATCCCAATACCGGTTCGTAACAAGCCAGACGTAATAGTCCCGGGCGAAGATTATGGCAGTTTTTTTTTTTGCACGTTTTTTTTCTGTTTTGGGTGTGGTTTCGTGGGGCAGTTCGTGAAGTCTGCCTCTGCGGAGTTCTCAAGGGAGAGCCTGGGCGGCATGATGTCCTCCTAGGGAAGCCTAGGAAAGTTCTCCCGGGTGACTCCTGAGTAGAAAAGTACCTGGAGATCTTGCGCGGGGGGAGGAGGGAGAGGGGAGTAAACCATCTGTGCAGTCTCTCATAGAAGAGGCCTTTCAACAAGAGTCGTCTTCAGTGGTCGTCGCCAGCATTGTTCATAGTGGCACTGAGGGAAGGAAGGTGCCACTACGACTCCTCAAAAACGAACCACGACCTTCATCTTAATTTTTGTTTGGCACAATGCTCAAAATCTCAGTCACGTAGTTCGTTCTATTTCAATAATGACCTATAATCTTTATAACCCATGCAATCATTGGCAATAAAGTGCACAATGTATGAGAGGCCAGAGCCTGGACCTCAGACTCACTTCTATAATATGTAATTATTGGGATTAGAGATCATAGGCGGAGGTGAAGAATATAATCTGTGTCCTGACATATATGATCCCATCCTTTTTCCCCTTATCCTAACTGTACCCATGTCCACCATCACAACCAGTTAACCCATCAAGGAGGATAATAATAATCGTAATAATAATAATAGTTCATGTCACCCCCTACTGTGTCCGCAACTAACCTCTCTCTCCCCATCTTAGTCCCCATAGCTATCCCTTCTCCATTATTAGCTTCCTCCCATCATCCCCATAACTCCCCATTTTAACTCATGAAATCTAAAAAAAAAAGCGAAATCATAAACACCCTCTTCCTCCCCCCCAAAAAAAAAAGAAAAGAAAGGGAGGCTTGCGGTCGGTGTGATTCAAAAGGTGCAGTACAAAGCTATGCCTCCAAGAGTTCTTAAGATCGGAACTCCTGGCTCGAGAACCGCAGAAACACGGCTCTAAAGAGTCAGTTTCTTCGCGACCATTTAACGCAGCAGGTGAAGTGTAGGGGTGTCTGAGCTGTCTTCAATGTCCAGTGATTTCGTGTCGACTTTAGTGACACAACATGAGGACTGTCTTCGATGATACACACCTTTCAGTGCCGTGGTCAGAGCGCGCTCGGGAACACTGCAGAGCGGACGTAGGGTCGAATACTGCCGAGGGGGCGTGGGTTCGAACACTACACGAGGTCGGACGCATGAGCAGGCCTAACACGTGCTATGACTGCTACCTGACAGTAAGCACCCGGGAGTTAGTTTCCTAACACCTGGCATTCTTCCTAACACCTACATCCTTCCCTAACAGTAATTAGATACCTGGGTTTCCTAGCACCTGACAGTAACTAGATACATACCCGGGAGATAATCGAATGTTGTGGGTCGCATCCTGAGGAAGGACCTAAGATTGGACTCCACTGGAAACTAACCAGACTGGCTGGCACTGTGAGGTTCTCCCGGGTTACTAACCTTCTGGAGTTAAAAATACCAATAAAGTCATCTTAAACTCAAAAATTATTTTTATTCTTACTGATACGTAACTCAAGTCATGGACTGTCTTCATAACGTCAGTTAGACAGGAAGGAAATTATATTTAAAGAGCACCGTGATGACTCACACACACAGGGAGAGTGGACCTAGTGGCGACCAGTGAAGAGACGGAGACAGGAGCTGTGACTCGACCCCTGAAACCACAATTAGGTGAGTACACACGTGCAAGCTGGTTGCTGAGGTGCGCGTGCGCGTGCGCACCCGACCCTCAGTCTAGAGAGAATCGTCTCAAAGTGGTTACGTCTTCTTGAAGACGTCCTGGACAACCATAGCTTATTTTTGTTAGTGGGTTTGGGTTTGAGATAGACCTGCCTAGTATGGGCCAGTAGGCCTGCTACAGTGCTCCTCTATGTTCTCTTACTGCGCATCTGTTGAACCCACTGGGTTAAATCTTCCCAAAGACACAGCAACCTAGGATCTCCCGCCTCAGTCCTATCACTCCCCGCGTCTCCGACATGACCTGGACACCAGCAGAACGTGGAGGGATATTAGAGAGGGCATTCAGTGTGGGCATAAACTAGTAATACGCCAACATTTGCACTGATATGAGGAGCATGATTAGTGTGGCGGGGAGTATGAACTGCAGTTGAACCTCCAATGATGGAAAGATCTGCCATTCAGAAGATGGAGAAGCTGTTATTACGACTACTAACCAAGTTGATGTTCACCATCCTCCCTTTTGTTCATCATTCTTCCCTACCTCACTCACTCCTTCCCTTGTTGATGCTCCTCCTCTACTCATCCCCCTTCAAACTCCCAGTCTGAGGCTGTGATTGCCATGAACCTCAAGGGAGCGAGAGTGCCATGAACCTCAGGAGAGGGAGTGCCATGAACCTCAGGAGAGGGGAGCGAGAGTGCCATGAACCTCAGGAGAGGGGAGAGAGTGTGCCATGAACCTCAGGAGAGGGGAGAGAGTGCCATGAACCTCAGGAGAGGGGAGAGAGTGTGCCATGAACCTCAGGAGAGGGGAGAGAGTGTGCCATGAACCTCAGGAGAGGGGAGAGAGTGGGCCATGAACCTCAGGAGAGGGGAGAGAGTGTGCCATGAACCTCAGGAGAGGGGAGAGAGTGTGCCATGAACCTCAGGAGAGGGGAGAGAGTGTGCCATGAACCTCAGGAGAGGGGAGAGAGTGTGCCATGAACCTCAGGAGAGGGGAGAGAGTTTGCCATGAACCTCAGGAGAGGGGAGAGAGTGTGCCATGAACCTCAGGAGAGGGGAGAGTGCCATGAACCTCAGGAGAGGGGAGAGTGCCATGAACCTCAGGAGAGGGGAGCCAGAGTGCCGTGAGCGGCGCTATGTGAACTTATCACGACTCACTAAATACTAATAACGATTACAGATCACGGAACCGGTGGGGACTGAACCCATGGGAGGAGAGTCCTAAAGCTTACAGGCCAGTGCGTTAACCACTGGGCCAGTTGACTCGAATAAGATTCACCCAGCTGGGTACATTTCTATACACCAGATGATACAATGAAGCACTGATTCATTATATCATAAAGTTCTCTCTGAATAGCCAGTCTTGGCGGTGCTCAGTCTTCCCTTCTATTTGCTCAGGTGATGTGTTCAAGACTGATGTTTCGTAGTTATAAAATAGAGCATTTGTAAAAAAAAAAAAACAAGTCTTTATATGTAACATGTAAATATCAGGTGACGTTGTTTAAAGAGCTACGAGTTAATTTACTCATCAGGATCCTGTAGCAACAATCGCTGCTACATTTCTGATTACCTCATCTTTTGTATACAGTTCTATATGTAGTCTTCCAATTATGTCCTTGAATTTGTATTGATAAAGCCACTGGAGGGCGAAACGTCTACAATAAAGAGGCCCAGATGTTGCCCATGTGTAATTTTCGTCAACAGTTGTGCATAGTAACACGTAAATGTTGCTACATTTACGTAAAAACCTTAAAAACAAAAATGGTGATTCTGACCTGAATATCAACACCTGTGCAGACTTTCTTCTGGCCAAGTTGAGCGCCGGTAAATTACTTATTCATGGATATTAAGACGTAAACACGTACATCATGTTCAGATGTCCTCGGGGGATACAAGAAGCTGAGGTCAGTAGGAGCGCCCTCAGGCCAACCCCAGATCCAATTTAAGATTGTAAGGGGGGGCGGGGGAAGGGGGAGGGACTGGCTAGAGGGGGGGGTAAGCGTGTCCACGAAGTGTATCAAGATGTTAGAGCGGCCGACGACTTGGCTCTCCGCTCCGGACAGGTGGATAAATTAGACCCCACCTGTGCAACGCTTGGGTATCTTTATTGCTGAAACGTTTCGGCACGCAGTGGCTTCATCAGTCCAATGCAGGGAAGAATGATTGAAGATGAGGAGTAGTTTTGAGGTAGTCAGTCCCGTAGCCAGGCTGACGGACTGAACTACGCACCGGACACGTGGAGAAGTAAGACGTTGACAGCAACTCCGGACTGGAGGACTGACAGCGGCAGTGAAGGGAACCGCGAATGGGTTTGTGTAGTTAAGACGGAGGGAGGGGAAGCTAGAGGCAGTTCGGGTCAACCTTTATTCCCAGACTTCACTTCGCATGTGTGGAAATCCATTTTTTTTTTCATTTTTGCTGGGCTCCCAAAAGTCAGTTTATCTTCTGAACTTAAAGGAAAGATTTATGTTTATGCTGGGTTGGGTTACTTTAGGTTATAAAGTCGTATATTTAACCACCAATGAGTAGATTTATATAAAAAGAACTTCGTAGGTCTGGCAACGCGATGCCAGTGCCTGACCATGATTCGTTCAAATCTGCACGATTACCACCCGAGGTGCGAGAATGGGTTATAGTTCCGGAGTGAACGATATCAATAAAGATCGAGGGTTCCTGGGAAACGTCTAAAATAAGTGATACAGTAGTAACGCAAGAGTTCCCTGAATCATCGCCCTCTATGGTCTGGTTGAACTCGCTCATTTTCATAGAGAGATTTGAGATTCCTGTCTTGTCGTTTTAGCAGTTTTAGCTGCAATAAACATACACAACGGAACTCCCGTGTTGGAGGTCGGAGGTTCGAGCCTTCTACCTTTACACACAATGCCACAGTTCACACGTCAGGAAATTTTCCACTCTTATGAGTGGTCAGTAAATGGAATGACATAGTTAATGAAGCGGTGGATACAGACTCCATACACAGCTTTCAGAATAGGCATAGCAGGGGCTGTGACGCCAGAGAGTGAACCAGGTCAAGATCAGTTATAAGGCGAGGCCAGGAGCCGAAAATCGACCTATGCAAAACGAAAAATCAAGCAAATAAGAAAAAAAATCAATACCGTGGCTGGAACACAAACCCGCTTTATTTATTATATTTTTTTATATATATACTGTATGAAACGAGTCAAAGAGGCGGAAGTGACCATATATTTATTTACACTAATTATAATTTATGTCGTTCAGGCGAGTTGTGGTAAACCTTGGGTGGATTATTACGCTGTGTCAACAACAACTGTGACTGTGTTGAATTCATCTGTGATCAATGTGTTGCAAGTCTCAGCTGATATACTGGAAACATACTGCTGATATGTTCCATTGTTGTAATACTGCAAGTAAATGGTATAAAATACCGATACAATGGAAAAATAAACACATAAGCAGTATAATGTGATCCTTTATTGACAACGTTTCGTCCAAGTCACATATGCTGTATTCTTTTCAAGACTGATGGACTGATTACCTCAAACTACTCCTGTTCTTCACGATTCTCCTTTGTATGGACTGATGAAGCCACTGTGTGGCGAAACGTTTCCTCATTAAAGATACCCAAGTCTTGCACATGTATCTAATTTACCAACCTGTCGGTTCTCTGAACCATTCATCTACAAACAGATCTGTTTGTGACTTGATAAAGACCACTGTGGGAGAAACGTTGTCAATAAAGAATCACATTATACTGCTTATGTGTTTATTTTTCCAACACTCTTCTCTCTTTGTAGGGGACGAGGGGGATGAGGAGAAGCAGGAGGGCTGAGGGAGAGAGGAGAGAGAGAGAGAGAGAGAGAGAGAGAGAGAGAGAGAGAGAGAGAGAGAGAGAGAGAGAAGGAACATCAACACGAAAAGAAATAACATGAAAGAAAACAAGCAACAGCAACATTAATACCAAAAACAAGCAACAACAAGCATCAATCAACCAGCAACTACCACAATAACAAACATTACAATAACAACCCGGCGGCAGGCTAGTACCTAAACTAGTCGCTAATTCCGTTAATTCGATAAAAAAATATATATTAGCATAACATACAACGATTTTAAAATATTTATTATATTTAAAAACAAGCTGTTTGCCGCACTCTTAGAACTGAATAGTCTGACGGTGTATAAACCCGTAAGGTTCACACTACGGCCTGTGCTCCATCAGCCACGACAACTGGAGAGCAGAGCCAATTCTTGAGATGAAGAGCCTCAAGGTACTTCCATCAAGGGTAAACTAACCCAATTTTGCCAAAAGTTACCTGATAAACTAACCCAATTTTCTCCTCACTCCGTTCAGAAGCACTCACAAGACTTACTTACCCTCTCTTAGCAAGCTGTAGTGATGGTAACTGAACGTTCCTTAAAGCACTTTCAATCTAGTCTGATAGAGCATCACTGAAGGAGTCTTGTTATCATGTCACACTACCAAAATCCCAGTTCACCTTCTCAGGTGTGTGAGCGTCTAACAAGTGTACGGGTGAATACAACTGATTCGAAATTATCGATGAAATAATGAACGAGTCACTTCGAAGCCTTGTTGAGTGCTCAGATGCTTTGGTTGGTTGCTTTGTTAGGTATGAAACCTGGCAAAGTTATATACACTGATAGATATAGATCTCCCAGTGTATATATATATATATATATATATATATATATATATATATATATATATATATATATATATATATATCGTGCCGAATTTAAACTGGTCAATTAGCAAGAAGTCATTTAAAATTAAGTGCTTTCTAAAATTTTCTCTTATACGTTTAAAGATATATATTTTTTTCGTTTATGTTAATGTAAAAATTAATAATTTTATACTAAAAGAACCTTAGAAAACTTACCTAACTTTATAACAAGCGCAATTTAATTTAGCCTAATCCAACTAAATATATTTTAGAAATTTTACAATAATTTAATAATAAACAAACACAATATTAGTTGCATGCAAAAATATCTAAAATTAAGTAGCAATAGTAGTAGTAGTAGTGGTAATAGTAGTAGTAGTGGTAGTATTGAGCCCAGAAAGGGCTCTATGTGGAAAAATTAACACAAATGCAACAAAAGGTGATCCTTTATTGACAACGTTTCGCCCACACAGTGGGCTTCATCAAGTCACAAACAGATGTACCTGGTTGAAGAGTACCTGAGTATATATAGTGTGGAGAGACGGTCCTTCAGCTCTGTCTCTAATACAACTTATAAACAATTCCTGATATACTGTCTCTTGTGTAGCTTCTGATTTACCTTCATGTAAACAAGAAAAAACTGAAACACTGTTGTGCCATGATTTCTGAGTGTCGCATCTGATTACCTTCTTCAACCCTCCCAAGGTCATAACAATGCAACCTCAGAGCGGATTCAAACTTGCTCTATGTTAAGGGTCTGAATTGCATTTGGGTTGTCTTAAATCCCAGTCTAGCATTTTTATCCTAGAAATTTGGAGATTAGTTTCCTTATGATGACTTGTGAATCCCTACTCAGATCTTCAAAGTTAACATTTAACTGCATTGTCAACTTATGCCGCACTCTGCACTATTCCAATTGCGTGCATTGAGGCACAGGGGACTGGGGGTTATGGAATACGGGGATACGGTTGTTGGATCACGCAGCTACCGAAATACATACAATAATAATAATAATAATAATAATAATAATAATAATAATCTGCTGAAGAGGACCCCAGAAGAGTGTCAAAATATACAGATCAACCAATCTTCTGTGTTTCTGTCTTCACGTGGGTTATTTTTGATAAGTGTTCATTACACTTTAGTTAATAATAATAATAATAATAATAATAATAATAATAATAATAATAATAATAATAATAATAATAAATAATAATAATACATTGATGGGGGAGCGTAAAACCTTAGGGGGTCATACATGAAAAATGGGAGATAATCTGGTATGAGCCAAAAGAAAGTTGGAAGATGTGACTCCAATGCTCGAGATCAAGAGCCCTTCACCAATGGCGGGGGGATCGTGTTTCCCCTACTCCTTGCGCTGAAAGACCCGCACGGGTTTAGCACTTTCTGATAATACAGTACCAGGATTCAGTGTAAATACAGTACACATAGATACAGTGTAGCGATACAGTTAGGAATAACTCACAAATAAGGACCACAAAGGTCATTTAAAAGTTAGCAACTAAAGCGAAAATATAATCGAAATTTACTTCAAGGTCACATCAGAAAGAAGACGAGAAAAGAAAAAAAACTAGATAAAAAAAACAGGACTTGGCGCAGCATCCCACTGGATGCTGCTCCAAGAAGCCGAAGTCCTGAACAAGTAACATGTTTAGACTTTTCTCTCTAACCCCAGGAATGAGAACTACCCATCACAGCAAGCTGAGAAGCCCCCCCAAGGGGTCACATGGCACCTGGGGAATGGCATATTTGGTTCCCAGGGAGGGGGGGATAGCTCTAATTCCTAGGATCAGGTGCTCTTCACTACTGACATTTAATTTTTTTTTAAAAAGACAAGTATCCCTGACAAACATAACTTGCAAGATTTCTTTAGAACAGCACAGACTGAAGAACAGCACAGACTGAAGAACAGCACAGACTGAAGAACAGCACAGACTGAAGAACAGCACAGACTGAAGAACAGCACAGACTGAAGAACAGCACAGACTGAAGAACAGCACAGACTGAAGAACAGCACAGACTGAAGAACAGCACAGACTGAAGAACAGCACAGACTGAAGAACAGCACAGACTGAAGAACAGCACAGACTGAAGAACAGCACAGACTGAAGAACAGCACAGACTGAAGAACAGCACAGACTGAAGAACAGCACAGACTGAAGAACAGCACAGACTGAAGAACAGCACAGACTGAAGAACAGCACAGACTGAAGAACAGCACAGACTGAAGAACAGCACAGACTGAAGAACAGCACAGACTGAAGAACAGCACAGACTGAAGAACAGCACAGACTGAAGAATAGCACAGACTGAAGAACAGCACAGACTGAAGAACAGCACAGACTGAAGAACAGCACAGACTGAAGAACAGCACAGACTGAAGAACAGCACAGACTGAAGAACAGCACAGACTGAAGAACAGCACAGACTGAAGAACAGCACAGACTGAGGAACAGCACAGACTGAGGAACAGCACAGACTGAAGAACAGCACAGACTGAAGAACAGCACAGACTGAAGAACAGCACAGACTGAAGAACAGCACAGACTGAGGAACAGCACAGACTGAAGAACAGCACAGACTGAAGAACAGCACAGACTGATAGCATAGACTGATAGCAGGTTGACGGAGATCTGACAGAAAAGAGAGAGATGGTGGATTCGATATTCCTAGAGAAAAAGGAGGCCTATCCCCACAGAACGCCGCCTACGTCTGTTACATTAAATGCGGAGGTCTGTGTTGACTGGCAGAGTACTGACATATACTGTTGAAGCTAGAGTGACTTGCAGAATACTCACATGGATAAAGCAATAGCCGACAAAGAGAAGAGAGTCACGGTGAAAGGTTAAGGAGGCATGATTTCCCTTCTGTGAGCACGTCCATAGTCTAGCTTATGCGTGTGTGAATGTTGACTGACGCAGACGCTCGAGGGCACCGTCAAGCCTTGACGCAATGCGTTACTCTCTGCAAGAAGTGTTTGACTGGTAATAATAGCACATTTACCGACTGCCTGTGAAGGCAAGTAGCTAAATGGCCTCGCCACTCGTCGTAGCTAGCTGGCCTCGCCACTCGTCGTAGCTAGCTGGCCTCGCCACTCGTCGTAGCTAGCTGGCCTCGCCACTCGTCGTAGCTAGCTAGCCTCGCCACTCGTCGTAGCTAGCTAGCCTCGCCACTCGTCGTAGCTAGCTGGCCTCGCCACTCATCGCAGCTAGCTAGCCTCGCTACTCGTCGTAGCTAGCTGGCCTCGAAACTCGTCGTAGCTAGCTAGCCTCGCCACTCGTCGTAGCTAGCTGGCCTCGCCACTCGTCGTAGCTAGCTGGCCTCGCCACTCGTCGTAGCTAGCTAGCCTCGCCACTCGTCGTAGCTAGCTAGCCTCGCCACTCGTCGTAGCTAGCTGGCCTCGCCACTCATCGCAGCTAGCTAGCCTCGCTACTCGTCGTAGCTAGCTGGCCTCGAAACTCGTCGTAGCTAGCTAGCCTCGCCACTCGTCGTAGCTAGCTGGCCTCGCCACTCGTCGTAGCTAGCTGGCCTCGCCACTCATCGCATCATGACACGACTCCCCTTCTACGTATGTTATAAGTAATTAAAATAGAGAGAAATCCAGAAATGAAACAAAAGATTCATTATTAAAAAGAATAAATTATATATTGACAACAGTTGTAGCCAGTGGGTGGTATAGGTAAGTGCTGAGCATCAATGTTTTAGTGTAAGTACCAGAGATATATTGCAGTTATATCTCCCAGGAAGAGCCTCTCAAGGGAGGATCCTTGATGCTGATGAGGGGCTCTTGATCTAGGGAGTAGGATATGCGCTCCAATTCACTGAATTAAGCCTGAATGTCTTCGCCCCCCCCCCACAGGCGTTGAATAATAATAATAATAATAATAATAATAATAATAATAATAATAATAATAATAATTCCATTTTTACTCTCCACATTTTTACTATCATTATAATTATGATTATATATGTTGAATTATAATTATATAGACAGCATCCAGGTGAGAAAGAAACGAGGAAATAATGTAACTATTATGGCAATAATAACGAGAAATTATATAGCCTTGGTACCTACAACGTGTAACATTGAAATGAAAACTTATGATACGTAAAATATAAAGTTAGTACGATAGTATTTACACATACACAGACAGCTCGTGTAAGACCCTCCATTAATATCCATTAGTATGGTGTGTTGGCACCTTGTGTTATTGTGTAGGAGCGCACCCCAAAACTACTCCATTTCTATACTGGCTCCCTTACCTTCGTGTGTTAGTGTGTGACTAGTTAATGGTCTAAGTCAGAGCGAAACGTCGTTATAAGTTTATTTATCCTTTGTGCGGGTTATTTGAGTATTGTTCCAGTTACCGTATTGTGGTTGTTTTGCTCTTTACTCTGTTTCGGCAAGATGGGGCAGTCTCCCAGGGCAGTGACAACAACCCCCACAAGACCCTAACAACAAGAGTAAAAGAATAGGTTTTTGTAGGTAAACTCCCACGTAAACTGTAATTGACATGGTGCATAGACCCAACTACCCACCCAGAAAGACACTCACACACACACACACACCAGTGAAGCCAAGAGGTGGGGGCCAGGAGCTGTGACTCACAACCACAAATAGGTGACTACACACACATCTACACACACACACACACACACCAGCTAAACAATCTCTGCAGCCAATGCTCATCTGGTAAATCTAAGAATAG
This sequence comes from Cherax destructor, assembly GCA_009830355.1. Classification (NCBI taxonomy): domain Eukaryota; kingdom Metazoa; phylum Arthropoda; class Malacostraca; order Decapoda; family Parastacidae; genus Cherax; species Cherax destructor. The sequence continues at coordinate 143,736 of WNWK01000902.1, forward strand.
CCTTCAGGAATCTCAACAAAGAGTCTTTTCAGGCCCTTTATAAAACATAGGTTAGGCCCATCTTGGAGTATGCAGCACCAGCATGGAACCCGCACGTAAAAACAAAAAATAAAAGCACCCAAAATAGCCACAACTCACTACATGAAGGTAACTGCTGACTGAATTTTCTCTGTTTAACCAGTACAACAAAATCTCTGGAGTAACTGTCACTTCCAGCAAGATCTCTGGAGTAACAACTACTGGACCATCACTTCCAGCAAGATCTCTGGAGTAACAACTACTTGGCCACCACTTCCAGCAATACCTCTGGAGTAACAACTACTGGACCATCACTTCCAGCAAGATCTCTGGAGTAACAACTACTGGACCATCACTTCCAGCAAGATCTCTGGAGTAACAACTACTGGACCATCACCTCCAGCAAGATCTCTTGAGTAACAACTACTGGGCCATCACTTCCAGCAAGATCTCTGGAGTACCAACTACTGGACCATCACCTCCAGCAAGATCTCTGGAGTAACAACTACTGGGCCATCACTTCCAGGAAGATCTCTGGAGTAACAACTACAGGACCATCACCTCCAGCAAGATCTCTGGAGTAACAACTACTGGACTATCACTTCCAGCAAGATCTCTGGAGTAACAAGTACTGGACCATCACCTCCAGCAAGATCTCTGGAGTAACAACTACTGGACCATCACCTCCAGCAAGATCTCTGGAGTAACAAGTACTGGACCATCACCTCCAGCAAAATCTCTGGAGTAACAACTACTGGACCATCACCTCCAGCAAGATCTCTGGAGTAACAACTACTGGACCATCACCTCCAGCAAGATCTCTGGAGTAACAACTACTGGACCATCACTTCCAGCAAGATCTCTGGAGTAGCAACTACTGGACCATCACCTCCAGCAAGATCTCTGGAGTAACAACTACTGGGCCATCACTTCCAGCAAGATCTCTGGAGTAACAACTACTGGGCCATCACTTCCAGCAAGATCTCTGGAGTACCAACTACTGGACCATCACCTCCAGCAAGATCTCTGGAGTAACAACTACTGGGCCATCACTTCCAGGAAGATCTCTGGAGTACCAACTACTGGACCATCACCTCCAGCAAGATCTCTGGAGTAACAACTACTGGGCCATCACTTCCAGGAAGATCTCTGGAGTAACAACTACTGGACCATCACCTCCAGCAAGATCTCTGGAGTAACAACTACTGGGCCATCACTTCCAGGAAGATCTCTGGAGTACCAACTACTGGACCATCACCTCCAGCAAGATCTCTGGAGTAACAACTACTGGGCCATCACTTCCAGGAAGATCTCTGGAGTAACAACTACTGGACCATCACCTCCAGCAAGATCTCTGGAGTAACAACTACTGGGCCATCACTTCCAGCAAGATCTCTGGAGTAACAACTACTGGGCCATCACTTCCAGCAAGATCTCTGGAGTAACAAGTACTGGACCATCACCTCCAGCAAAATCTCTGGAGTAACAACTACTGGACCATCACCTCCAGCAAGATCTCTGGAGTAACAACTACTGGACCATCACTTCCAGCAAGATCTCTGGAGTAACAACTACTGGGCCATCACCTCCAGCAAGATCTCTGGAGTAACAACTACTGGACCATCACTTCCAGCAAGATCTCTGGAGTAACAACTACTGGACCATCACTTCCAGCAAGATCTCTGGAGTAACAACTACTGGACCATCACTTCCAGCAAGATCTCTGGAGTAACAACTACTGGACCATCACCTCCAGCAAGATCTCTGGAGTAACAACTACTGGACCATCACCTCCAGCAAAATCTCTGGAGTAACAACTACTGGACCATCACTTCCAGCAAGATCTCTGGAGTAACAACTACTGGACCATCACTTCCAGCAAGATCTCTGGAGTAACAACTACTGGACCATCACCTCCAGCAAGATCTCTGGAGTAACAACTACTGGACCATCACCTCCAGCAAAATCTCTGGAGTAACAACTACTGGACCATCACTTCCAGCAAGATCTCTGGAGTAACAACTACTGGACCATCACTTCCAGCAAGATCTCTGGAGTAACAACTACTGGACCATCACCTCCAGCAAGATCTCTGGAGTAACAAGTACTGGACCATCACCTCCAGCAAAATCTCTGGAGTAACAACTACTGGACCATCATCTCCAGCAAGATCTCTGGAGTAACAACTACTGGACCATCACTTCCAGCAAGATCTCTGGAGTAACAACTACTGGACCATCACTTCCAGCAAGATCTCTGGAGTAACAACTACTGGGCCATCACCTCCAGCAAGATCTCTGGAGTAACAACTACTGGGCCATCACCTCCAGCAAGATCTCTGGAGTAACAACTACTGGACCATCACCTCCAGCAAAATCTCTGGAGTAACAACTACTGGACCATCACCTCCAGCAAGATCTCTGGACTCTACACTGGGATGCTGAACTTACGTCACCAACCGCAGTTATTGTTTGAGTTTTTTCCTGTAAAATGTTTATCTCGTGTTACAGAAGTTTTGAATATAAAATTAACTTAACATAATGTCTGAAATATTTATCTGACGTCGACTTTTGAAGTGCACAGAACCGGCAATATATCTACTGCTAATTTGTTTTAAATTGTACGTTGCCATGTCCTCCTCGTTACTTGTAGGTTAGCATTTAAATATATCGTTTCTGAGGTGTCAGAAGTTATTCTTATTGCCTCTCCCCCGCCCCTAGTACCCGACGCGCACATCACGACTGTACATGCGCTCTGCAACAGTCGCGTATGAGCGTCTCCTAGTACCATAGGTCTCCAGACGGTGTAAACTGTCTCCCTCTAACTACTTGTGGAACAATAATGATAATAGGTTGGGCTTGGCACGCTCATTTATCTGCTACATTAAATATAATACGTGGCCCATGGAGGACGCTGCTTCCTTAACAGACTTCTTCCCATTTTAGGAGCGTCCAGCACAGAAGGTCCCCACGATGGGTAACAATGGGGATGACTGTAGCTTTAGTCAAACTGTAATTATGGTAGGAAATACGCTCCCTAGACCTGGTTACACTACAAATGTAGCCAGTCAGTACAAATGTTCTACCTCTAGCCTCGGCACCACTGTAAACAGGTAGCAAGGCAGTACGAAGGATCTACCTCTAAGTCTGAAACGTTTTGCCTACGCAGTAGACGTCTTCATTCAAATACGTCACCAAATACTAGACCTGCTGTCTCTGTATTTAACTGAAGAAGCCTACCGTGTGGGCGAAACGTTTCATCAATAAAGATACGCAACTGTTGCACATGTGTCTTAATCATCAAGGCGATAAGAAGTGTCTTGTCTCTGGACCTGGTTAGGCTGTACGACGGTAGCAAGGCAGCGGTACAAAAGAGCCTCCATATAGGCCTAGAGTCACTTTACAAAGGTAGGAAGGCAGTACAAAGGGGTCACACCCCTTTGTGTATTCCACCACGAATTCCTTGCATAGGTTATGGAAATGGTCGCCCCATCTCAGGTCGTATGTTTGGGACGACACGGAACATTTAACGTGCGCTGGCGAAGCTGATAATTGCCTTGACTCGCCTAGGACATTCGCCTTTATGGTTGGTGAAGTTTGTCAGCTTGATGACCTTCCTTAGGTGGCTTGTTGGAGAGGCTTCGTCCTCCTCTTCGTAGCTGCCATAACCTGGACACTGTACCTTCAATAATACCAGCGTTCTATATTTGCATTTTCCAAGTGTAAGTCACAGGTTGAGGGCGGTGGTGTGGGTGTGTTGCGTGACACGAACCGCGTGCCACACATTACCTAGACTCATACAGGATTACTGGCTCCCATGAATTGGCACTAACCCCTTTCTCCTCTGTCGGCTTCATCTTGTGACATGCTCAGCCGCCGTGTACAGAACACGCTCGCTCACCACACAATAGACCAACTAAGAACAACTTTGAATGCGCAGGAAGGGAAGCTCAGACACAATTAACAACTTATCCACAAATCGGAAATGAAAACTATAAGAAATTTCGGCCTGTTTAGCATTCATTTCCAGTGTATAAGTATATATACTTTTTTTTTTTTTTTTTCAGACTCTACACTCTAGACTCAACACTTTAGACTCTACACTCTAGACCTTACACTCTAGACTCTACACTCTAGACTACACTTTAGACTCTACACTCTAGACCTTACACTCTAGACTCTACACTCTAGACTACACTTTAGACTCTACACTCTAGACTCTACACTCTAGACTCTACATTACTCTAGACTGTACACTCCGCATTTTATAATGATCGATATCAACATTATACTTATAGCTTTACAATATATAATAGTGATGGAGAAGGCAGTAGGGCTGACCACCTAAATTTTATGAATAATAACAATAATTATTTAATTAATAAGACTTTTATTATCAAAATGTCCAAATTACACCCTAAATAAAGTACCAAACAATAAATAAATATAATTAATAAAAATTATATATATATATATATATATATATATATATATATATATATATATATATATATATATATATATATATATATAAATTGCCGTTTGTTATGCAGACCATTTCCCGCAAATTAGTTCCATTTTATCCACGTAAATCATTTGCATCGTGGATATTTTGAGAGCGGAATTCGGTACTGAATACATGGTTATTGTCACTAACCACACAATCGCAAAGAGTTAATTAACCTCGTTGAATACCTTGAGTGTTTATTTCGCTCCTAACACCTAGAAATTTAAATATATAGAACAGTTTCTAGCAATCAGTGTAGACATCGCGGCGGGGCGGCAACATGCGTTACTAGGATGATAACCAGGCACTGACCGGAAGCGAGAGGTGGTTGTTAGAGGTGGTGATGAGGTTTTGGTGTAAAATGGCTTTAAATATTTTGTAACTGTTGGCACTGAGCAGTGTGAAACCTACATAAAGGTGAATTCATAATTTCATATGTGAGGGACCGCTTTCATTTCCTAGAAGGGCCACATGCGGCCCTAGGGCCGCAGGTTGGGGACCCCTGGTCTAGAGTGTATAATCTAGAGTGTAGAGTCTTGAAGCCATGATAGGTATGTTCTAAAATTCACAACCCAGTGCCAGTATGATCTGTTTACATTTGTGTCATTTCGATTTTGTGAGTAAGCATTAGCTTAGTAGAGTGAGGTTAGTTGTGTCATGTAAACCAGGGCTAAGCTGGGGTAAACCAGGGCTAAGCTGGGGTAAACCAGGGCTAAGCTGGGGTAAACCAGGGCTAAGCTGGGGTAAACCAGGGCTAAGCTGGGGTAAACCAGGGCTAAGCTGGGGTAAACCAGGGCTAAGCTGGGGTAAACCAGGGCTAAGCTGGGGTAAGCCAGGGCTAAGCTGGGGTAAACCAGGACTAAGCTGGGTAAACCAGGGCTAAGATGGGGTAAACCAGGGCTAAGCTGGGGGTAAACCAGGAGTAAACTAGAGGCAAACCAGGGGTAACCTGGAGATAAACCAGAGGTAAGCTGAAAAGAATAAAACACTCACAGCACATAAGATCATAAGAAAGAAGGAACACTGCAGCAGGCCTACTGGCCCATACCAGGCAAGTCCCTCTCAAACTCAAACACTCTAACAAACAAATAACCCCGGACACATAAAGAATGAAACCTGTGACGACGTTTCGGTCCGACTTGAACTAGTTACAAGCTTAGCTATGCTGTAACTAGCAAGAGAGAGGACGGGGAGAGTTGAGTCTTCAGCCGACAGGCAGCCACGGAATAAGGGCGGGAGGAGGTGGTGGGGCTGGGGTAGGAATTTTACAGTCTTATCACTAGTCACTGATTTTCTTCATCGTCCAATGGGATGGCGTGGCGCCCCAGGCGGTCACCATACAACTCGCGGATTGGCTGCCCTGAGGGACACACAGCGTCAACTGAGCATCGCAACGCGCCAGGAATGCACTCCATTAATCTATTGCTATAAAAATACAAAAGATTAAAGAGCTGCCTGTCGCTGTAGAAATGCGCAACGCCCTCATAAAAATTCATCTCTTTTCCCCAACATTTTTAGCATAACTTAGAAACTGGAGGATGCGAGGCGCACGATGATGCAGTCAAGATCTGAGATGCTGGCGGAGATGACTCTTAGCATCTTGAGCAGTTACAGCTTCTACAGCTGTTGCTGCTCCTCCTGTTGTTGTGGCTGGTGGTTGCTGTTTACCTGGAGAGGGTTTCGGGGGTCAACGCCCCCGCTCCTCGGTCTGAGACCAGGCCTCATGGTGGATCAGGGTCTGAGCAACCAGACTGTTACTGCTGACCGCACACAAACTGACGTACAAACCACAGCCTTTTTGAAGACAGCCAGGGGTCTATTGATAATCCCCCTTATGTAAGATGGGAGGCAAATGAACAGGCTTGGGCCCCGGACACTTATTGTGTTGTCTCTCAGTGTACTCGTGGCACCCCTGCTTTTCAATGGGGAAATGTAGCATCTCCTGCCGAGTCTTTTGTTTTCATAGGAAGTGATTTTCGTGTGCAAGTTTGGTACTAATCCCTCTAGGATTTTCCAAGTGTACATTATCATGTATCTCTCTCGCCTGCGTTCCAGGGAATACAGATCAAGGACCTTCAACCGTTCCCAGTAATTTAGGTGCCTTATCGTACTTATGTGTGCTGTGAAAGTTCTTGTACACTCTCCAGGTCTGTAATGTCGCCAGCCTAGAGAGAACAAGTGATTTGAAGAGAATCATCATGGGCTTGGCATCTCTAGTTTTGAAGATTCTCATTATCCATCCTATCATTTTCCTAGATGTTGTTGTTATTTTTGATACAGTTTTTTTGTTGGTGCTGCTAAACAATTTCTCGGTATTTTACACCTCTTACGTCCAACTGCAGCTGCTGTTGTTGCAGCTGTTGTTGATCTTAATGTTGCTGATGTTGCTATGGTTGTTGCAGATTCTGTTATTACTACTTGCGTTCATGCTGTTGTTGCTGCAGCTTCTGTTACTGCCGTTGGCGTTTATGCTGCTGCTGTTGTTGTTGCTGCAGCTTCTGTTACTGCCGTTGGCGTTTATGCTGCTGCTGTTGTTTTTACTGTTATCAACCTACGTTTTACCTTCGTCATCGTCACTAGGGAAGTCAACAGTGTCTAACTTGCAGGTCTAACGGTGAGACTGTTGAATTGTTTACACACGCTAGAACCTCCCGTTTGTAGGTGTTTATACCATTTTCAACATAGCGTGGTTGTGTGTCTGGTCGTGAGTGGTGTGGTTATGGGTGTGGTCGTGGGTGGCGTGGTTGTGTGTCTGGTCGTGAGTGGTGTGGTTATGGGTGTGGTCGTGGGTGGCGTGGTTGTGTGTCTGGTCGTGAGTGGTGTGGTTATGGGTGTGGTCGTGGGTGGCGTGGTTGTGGGTCTGCTGTAGGTTGTGGGGTTGAGACTGTGTCGCAGTGTCTGTCTGCTCTGAGGTGGCAGCAAGGAGTGTCATGGGCAGGAAGACTGTGGACGGGAACAAGAATAAACTTAAAGAAGATTATTAAAGAAAATGTTGAGTATTTACAGGAGTAACTCTTCCCAGGAATCTATATGAACAGCTCTGTTAAAGGACTCGAAAAGCTCACCGAAGATATCTCAGTGAAAAACCCGGCGAAGATGACCTTGTAGTCATGGACCTTGTAGTCATGGACCTTGTAGTCATGGACCTTGTAGTCATGGACCTTGTAGTCATGGACCTTGTAGTCATGGACCTTGTAGTCATGGACCTTGTAGTCATGGACCTTGTAGTCATGGGGCGCACGGGAGGAAGAACAGTAGGCAATGTATATCAAATTATAAACGACATGCTCACCCAACCCATCACTTAAAGAGAAGACCTTAGACGAAGTTTTCGTTTGTCTTGAACCCTTATCAGATTACGAGTGAGGGTCCTGGTTCAATATCACCATAACTAAGGATTTCCTTGGAAGCGAGCGCATTCCCACTAACACAAGCTGCAGTGTGAATGTTCGGGTGGAATTCTTCATTTTGGCTGAGGACCGATGCATGATAATTCATGGAACCAATTTTGATTTATTTGTTTATGAAGCATGAATGTTGGAAAGGAGGAGAGATGTAAGAGTACAGAGAAGTCTCAGTTCTGAGCGAGACAATTAGGATCTGATCACGCTGAAGGTGACCATCATGGGTTCTGGTGACCACTGTGTGATATGCCTGTGACCAGTTTTAAGATTTTATTATCTATGAGGCACCCCATCCCAAGGCAAGTCTTCCCTAGTGATCGCCTGATCAAGCCGGCCACAGATGCCCACGACTCAGGACTATACAGTCATCACACCCTGAAGACATCTTTGAAAAACTAGTGCAGAGTCCTTTTGAAGACTCCTTTCATATATCTGCTGGTAGTAGGTAGTATATGAAGAGGCTTCACAACAACGAATGTTGACACTGTTTACTAACTGTGCCTATGGGACACCTACATTTCCTCTCTTATGTCTCATTCTTCCTACTTGGTGTGCAGATTATGGAACAGAGTCTCAGATATTTCCCATGTATAGATCTTGAGATCTCTACACTGTCTTCGCTCCAGAATACATTCCGAATATTTTAAGGCCTTCTCAGTTATTTTGATATAAGAAAAATCTGTATATTTCTGCCTCCAACTGAGATCCTCCTCAATAAATAAAAATGTAAGTAGGGGACATGTTTATGTAGGGAGACGTAAACTATGAGTATTGCACTTCTGATGTAGGGTTTATGTATCGGACAGTCCTGCTGCCTGTGCTTCACAGTCTTCAAGACTACGGTGCTCTTCACCAACTCCATGGCTGAAGGTCTGATTACCTCATCTTTGGTATACAGTTCTACAGTCTTCACATTACGTCCTTGTATTGTATTGATTAAGCCATTGAATGGCGAAACGTCTACATATAAAGACACCCAGATGTTGTACCTGTGTCTGAGTCTTCACATCGGCTCACCATACAAACTGCAGAATTGGTAGAGAAACAGAGCCTATAGAATTAAAAAAATGGAAGCATGTCTTATGCATTCAATGTCGGGGGTCGACTCATTTAACGCCATTGTCATGAAGATAAAAGTAAAAATTCGCTTGTAAGGCGCTCCTCTTGCCTTGGAGAAAGAGTTTAGATACAGGTGAAATTTACCTATAAAGGAGCAGACTCGCTGTAGCTAGACTACATAACGGGGGGGAGCGGGGGGGGGGGTGTAGATGAGCCGTAAAACTAGACCAGTGGCACCAACATCACTCATCATCATGGCACCAACATCACTCATCATCATGGCACCAACATCACTCATCATCATGGCACCAACATCACTCATCATCAAAATCTGAGAAAGCCGCGAAATTCCACAGCCCAGGTTAACACGATTTTTAACTCGATTTTACAGCAGGAAGAATCTGTCTGTGTTAGCTGGTGGACCAAAAGTACTACCAAGAGGCGTAGCGAGGAAACGAAAAAAAAAAATGTAGACTTCGTTCCACTGAGAGTTTTCATTATGTAATGTATACAAGGCGTCTAGTGCGATGGAACACAAGTAGAGCTAATATTTACTCTCACAATGAAACTGCTATACAGAATATTACTCAATTCATTCTGACAGTTTAATTGTGGACACAAGAGCAAGAGTATCTTAATTTAAGAAAAGGCTCCCACTCTGAATTAACCATTTCCCATTATCCCATCCAGTCTTCTCTAATTCCAAAATTTTCACATTTCCAACGGCCCATTACAGCGAAGAAAACACAGGTGCAAAAGAAACTTGTACGGTGACAGCGCTGCGCTCTGTATACACCTCCTTTCTCAAATCTTCACAGCTCGAAGCTGTCACAAGACAAGCAGCGCCGGAATGGGAGGCACTCAGGTTCGATCCAAAGGAAGGTAGGTGTAGCTCTAGTTCCCTTGATCAAGAGCCCTTCACCAGCATCTTCTCTTAGTTACTGTAGAGAGTACGTCTTTGTATTCAGTCTCCACTCCCTTCCTTTCCCCGTCAACCACCTTCCCAAGAAGCTGTTTCCAACTTATCTCAATAGAGCGTAGTCGCTCTCCTATCAGCTTTACACAAGAGCATCTCAAAGTTCCTTTTATTGAAGGGCCTGACGCTGCCCCGTCGTTTTAACCAATAAGGAACTCGGAAAGCCTAGTTATCCGTCACGGTTATCTGTTGTTTGGTGGGCGAGGATCACTCTTAGCTAGGCCATTAAATGTTGAGTGTGGTCGTGCTGGTGGGGTCAGGAGAGTGGAGGATGGAGGTGAGAGAGGTGGGAGGGATGCTGGAGGTGAGATGAGGCTACGAATCTGTTAAGTGTGTACTCACGTATGTGTGATTGCTGGGATCGAGTCTCACCTCCTACTCCTACTTCTTAACTGGCCGTTACGGATTAATTGTCTATTTCGTCCCTCAGCAGGGCAGGTAAAAACCAGAGAGGACACAACCCCTGCGGCACAGCAAGGTTACCGGGCACAGACCTGGGGAAAACTTGCAGATAGTGTCAACTTGTAGGCCTGGTGGCTCACTTCACGAGCACCTTAAGGATATAAAGTGTCCATACAAGTATGTACTTAAGATAAGTGGACCAACAAACGGGAGAACACTATCTCGTCAGGGACTAAGTGCTGCTGGAATGGGCAGTGAGTTACCCAAAAAATATTAGTGTCACCATACTGCCCATCCTCCAGATCTTGTCATGCCCTCCCACACACACAGGTGCCAGCTGACTGCCACCTGACCCCTCTCCTTTCCCAAACACAGATGCCAGAGAGTTCACACACACACACACACACACACACACACACACACACACACACACACACACACACACACACACACACACACACACAAACACACACACACACACACACAATGTAAAGTGATGAAGATCAGGGAAGGGCAAAGAAGACCGCAGACAGAGTATAGGCTAGGTGGCCAAAGACTGCAAACCTCACTCAAAGAAAAGGATCTTGGGGTGAGTATAATACAGAGCACAGCTCCTGAGGCACACATCAACCAGATAACTGCTGCATCATACGGGCTCCTGGCAAACCTGAGAATAGCGTTCCGATACCTAGGTAAGGAATCGTTCAAGACTCTGTACACCGTGTACGTCAGGCCCATACTGGAGTATGCAGCACCAGTTTGGAACTCACACCTAGTCAAGCACATCAAGAAATTAGAGAAAGTGCAAAGGTTTGCAACAAGACTAGTTCCAGAGCTAAGGGAAATGTCGTACGAAGAAAGGTTAAGGGAAATAGGCCTGACGACACTGGAGGACAGGAGGGTCAGGAGAGACATGATAACAACATACAAAATACTGCGAAGAATTAAACAAGGTGGACAGAGACATGATGTTCCAGAGGTGGGACACAGAAACAAGGGGTCACAATTGGAAACTGAAAAGTCAGATGAGTTAAAGGGATGTTAGGAAGTATTTCTTTAGTCATAGATTTGTCAGGAAGTGGAATAGTCTGGCAAGCGACGTAGTGGAGGCAGTAACCATACATAGTTTTAGGACGAGGTATGATAAAGCTCATGGAGCAGGGAGAGAGAGGACCTAGTAGCGATCAGTGATGAGGCGGGGCCAGGATGGTGTCATCACTCACAGCAGTTCACCACGAAATGCACCAGAAATTCCAGTGCTTAAGACCATAGACGGCTGCCCTTAATAGATTTTCGTAGACTCATCTCAGGAAAGCTTCCAAGTGGCTTTCCACTTCGTGTCCATGATGACGCTAAACGAATTCTCGAGTTACAGACAAGCGATGTAGTGTTCTCTGAACAACCTCCTGGTTCTCTACGTTCTAGTTCTGATCAACTTAGTTATGGTATACCTTCCTGGTCTAACCAGTTGGTTCCACGACGCAGGTTAATTCCTGTCGTTATGGCATTTTGTTAGTAATAAGTAATGACGAGGATTTTTTTTTTTTTTTTTTTTTTTTATAGATAGCGCTAAACCTATTTGGGTTATTCAGCGCAATACTTTGTGGAGGCTTGATCCTCCGTCTGCTGGGCGCGAGACAGACACGCTCTCTATTTGTACTCACCTATCCTGTAATGACGAGGAGGGAGGGGATGGAAGAATTGAGGGGGACAGAATGAACGGGGATGGAAGAATAGAAATAGATCATGAGTAACACAGGAGGAATTTTTGATTGGTGAGTAGCCTGTCCACTCTTTTTAGGCTGCAAGGTATTCTGTATTGTGTTTTCAATTCGAATGAAGAGTTCACGTTGAGGGATGATGGGTGGGGGTATGGGGTCTTGGGTTAGCATCCCTCCTCTGCAGGGGAGTGTTGGACTAAGTCTGTAGAGGGCCACTTCTGCAGTAGATGGAGGCACTTGGTCTCGCAGTAGTTAGTGAAGAGTGTCGTACTTGTTTCGTGTAGGCTTGTCCGTCTTCAAGGATGCCGAGGATTTCTTGGAGGGAGGTGTTGAATGATGGGTAGGGAGTGTACTTGATTCTCCCAGAGTACAGAGTCCTCGGATGAGCGTTCGTGGGGCGTATTTCGTGGTAGTGTAAACACTGTCGTGAAAGATGGTGGCTTTATCGTCCAGTCTACCTAACTGGAGTCTACTTGGAAGGTGTTGCGGGGATCAACGCCCCCGCGGCCCAATCTTTGATTAGGCCTCACTGTGGATCAGGGCCTGATCAGCCCGGCTGTTACTGCTGGCCGCACGTAGTCCAACGTACGAACCACAGCCCGACTGTGGCAGTTGTTTGCTGGTGCTGGGTCCTAGTTATGTTCACTGACCATGTCTTGGGTTGCCAGTTTCTTCAGTGGGTCTGGTGGTTGTTTCTTCAGCGGGTCTTATGGCTGTTTCTTCAGTGGGTCTGGTGGTTGTTTCTTCAGCGGGTCTTATGGCTGTTTCTTCAGTGGGTCTGGTGGTTGTTTCTTCAGCGGGTCTTATGGCTGTTTCTTCAGTGGGTCTGGTGGTTGTTTCTTCAGTAGGTACAGAGACTGTGTCTTGTGTGTGTCCTGATAGGTGGTTTTCCATGCAAGTTGGGCCAGAAGGGGTAAAAGGTATGTCGGGCTTGGCTGGAAACAAGCTAGTAAGTGGTAGTAACTACCGTTGGTAGGACCTGTATAAGAGACGGTGCAGTGTTGATGACTCTGAGTACGTTAACAGATGGCAAGTCAACCGGGAAATTCATCTTTGGAAGTTTGTTTTCCCCGCGGAAGATTCCGATGATTATTGACTTTGAAGAATCCAAGTCAGGCTGCGTTATGGAGGCGACCATAGATGACTCCTCTGAGAATCTTGTTGGGTAAGTTTTCTTGAAAGATCCAGATTGCAGAGGCCACTGTGGTCTGCTGTGTGGTTTTGGCTACCTATATATAGGTAGCATTATTTTCTGTGTTTATGGTGACCAGCTCCTTCCTGGTAGGACACTTGGCTGCTGGTGTTCAGTGTTCTTCTCCAATAGACCAATAGAATCCAGGTTGTCTTAAAGAGGGAATTGGATAGGTTCCCACAGTTCCCGGCTAGCCGGGCTGTGGTTCGTACGTTGGATTGCGTGTGGCTAGCAGCAACAGTCTGGTTGATCAGGCCCTGATCCACCGTGAGGCCTGGTCATGGACCGGGCCGCGGGGGCGTTGACCCCCGGGAACACCCTCCAGGTAGATGGTGTGGTATCATGGTGTGTGACTACCAGTGTGGAGCTGCCCACACAAGTACTGGATGACTGGGTGGATGACTGGGTGGATGACTGGGTGGATGACTGGGTGGATGACTGGGTGGATGACTGGGTGGATGATCTGGGTGGATGACTGGGTGGATAACTGGGTGGATGACTGGGAGTATGACTGGGTGTATGACTGGATGGATGACTGGGTGGATGACTGGGTGGATGACTGGGTGGATGACTGGGTGGATGACTGGGTGGATGACTGGGTGGATGACTGGGTGGATGACTGGGTGGATAACTGGGAGTATGACTGGGTGGATGACTGTGTGGATGACTGGGTGGATGACTGGGTGTATGACTGGGTGGATGACTGGGTGGATGACTGTGTGGATGACTGGGTGGATGACTGGGTGGATGACTGGGTGTATGACTGGGTGGGTGACTGTGTGGATGACTGGGTGGATGACTGGGTGGATGACTGGGTGGATGACTGGGTGGATGACTGGGTGGATGACTGGGTAGATGACTGGGAGTATGACTGGGTGTATGACTGGGTGGATGACTGGGTGGATGACTGGGTGGATGACTGGGAGTATGACTGGGTGGATGACTGGGTGGATGACTGGGTGGATGACTGGGAGTATGACTGGGTGTATAACTGGGTGTATGACTGGGTGGATGACTGGGTGGTTGACTGGGTGGATGACTGGGTGGATGACTGGGTGGATGACTAGGTGGATGACTGGGTGGATTACTGGGTGTATGACTGGGTGTATGACTGGGTGTATGACTGGGTGGATGACTGGGTGGATGACTGGGTGGATGACTGGGTGGATGACTGGGTGGATGACTGGGTGGGTGACTGGGTGGATGACTGGGTGGATGACTGGGTGTATGACTGGGTGGACGACTGGGTGGATGACTGGGTGGATGACTGGGTAAATGACTGGGTGGATGACTGGGTGGATGACTTGGTGGATGACTGGGTGGATGACTGGGTGGATGACTGGGTGTATGAATGGGTGGGTGACTGGGTGGATGACTGGGTGGATGACTGGGTGGACGACTGGGTGGATGACTGGGTGGATGACTGGGTGGATGACTGGGTGGATGACTGGGTGGATGACTGGGTGGATGACTGGGTGGATGACTGGGTGGATGAATGTGTGTATGACTGTGTGTCTTCCCGGCAATGGATTTAAAGGATCGATTATGGAACCCAGATGACGTTCCTCAAGGTGACTTTCTACTCTATTATCAACAACCACGGACCAGCCACGGACTAGCCACGGACCACACAGCGGGCTCCTCTTCCAGGCTCCACAATGGAACCCACGGACCGGACGGGACCGGCTAGGCGTGGCCAACACGCAGGTTCCAATTACCTTTGTCAGGACGCGACGATAATTTTTGGAATGTGTCTCGACCGTACGAAATATATTGGTGTGATGGCGAGAGTGATCAAGAATGGGGAGTGACGCGTCTCTCAGTACCTTCCCCCGCTGTACTCCATTCTTCAGAGTGATAAACATTCTAAAACGTTAAGATATGAACGTTGTCTGTATTTATACTGATTAGAAACCTCGTTGCCAGGCGTATCGCGGCGACTTGTGAAAATATATCCGTGTTTTTAGGGAAGAATCGGAGACTTTAAGAAGCTGACGTCGGGAAGCATATCAAAAACGTGTAAAAATTAAACAAGGTTGCCTGGTGGGGCCCATGGCGCAGCACCCAGACGGCACCCGGGGCCCCTGGCGCAGGACCCAGGCGGCACCCGGGGCCCCTGGCGCAGTACCCAGGCGGCACCCGGGCCAGGTATGCGAGGAACGAGGCGTAGGATATCTGCGGCTCTGGACTTTAACTCTCAGCCGGAATGTTCGTTCGCCACGACCACTCTCTTGCATAACTCGGCAAGGAAAAGCAAACAGTTTTAGCACTGGGTGAGGCTCTAGGTGTTAACAGGAGGGGTAAGGGATGCCACTTTCTGGTAAATAATACCTTAAAGAGACACTTTAGGGTCGTGTCTGTGTAGCCACACTTTTGAGTCGTGTCTGGCTGATCAACACTTTAGGGTCGTGTCTGGCTGATCTGCACTTTAGGGTCGTGTCTGGCTGATCTGCACTTTAGGGTCGTGTCTGGCTGATCTGCACTTTAGGGTCGTGTCTGGCTGATCTACACTTTAGGGTCGTGTCTGGCTGATCAACACTTCAGGGTCGTGTCTGGCTGATCAACACTTCAGGGTCGTGTCTGGCTGATCTACACTTCAGGGTCGTGTCTGGCTGATCTGCACTTTAGGGTCGTGTCTGGCTGATCTACACTTTAGGGTCGTGTCTGGCTGATCAACACTTCAGGGTCGTGTCTGGCTGATCTACACTTCAGGGTCGTGTCTGGCTGATCAACACTTCAGGGTCGTGTCTGGCTGATCTACACTTCAGGGTCGTGTCTGGCTGATCTACACTTCATGGTCGTGTCTGGCTGATCTACACTTCATGGTCGTGTCTGGCTGATCAACACTTCAGGGTCGTGTCTGGCTGATCTACACTTCAGGGTCGTGTCTGGCTGATCTGCACTTTAGGGTCGTGTCTGGCTGATCAACACTTTAGGGTTGTGTCTGGCTGATCTGCACTTTAGGGTCGTGTCTGGCTGATCTACACTTTAGGGTCGTGTCTGGCTGATCAACACTTCAGGGTCGTGTCTGGCTGATCTACACTTCAGGGTCGTGTCTGGCTGATCTACACTTCAGGGTCGTGTCTGGCTGATCTACACTTTAGGGTCGTGTCTGGCTGATCTACACTTCAGGGTCGTGTCTGGCTGATCTACACTTCAGGGTCGTGTCTGGACGATGTAAAGCTTGCAGTAAGATTTGAAAGAAAAACACATCTCTTTATATAATTTCCACAGAAACACTTATGTGTAAACGTTAAAAATTTTGAAGGTAGAAAGTATAAGACTACGGACAATATAGATGTCAGGACACAAGTACATAGAGTTAGGAGATCTATACGGGACATATGTCGGTTCTAGGACCTTGGTCACTCCAAATGATACGAGGGAGGAAAGAGTACACACAGTGGAGAACGTATGGCACTGACCTGTGAGTTTCAGGACTCATTCGCCATGGCTTCAAACCCCCACCCGTTCCGTGGTTTGTTTACAATCGTGTTATTGCGATTTCATGAGTTAGTGGTGAAGATCAGGTGAAGGTGTCAGGTCATCTGAACCTCTGAACGACAGTGGCTAACGAACACACTATGTCCGTGGATGGTAGTGGGTAATTTATAGCACACCCCGTCTCTATCCTCCTGACGGTGGCGCATCAGACTATGGACAAACTAAAAGGCTTAGCAACTAGGTCTTAAAAGACTTTTTAACGACGAAATGGTTTAGTCAAACGCTTGCAATTAAATTTAATGTCATTTTAATCGCAATAGTTTAGCTTGTGATTTATATTGTATTAATGAGGAAGAGGTCAGCATGAAGAAGTAATCAAATTCAATGACAGAAAGGAGAAGGTTGCTCCAATTCCTTGAATCAGGAACCCTTCAGACTCAAGGGACTCTTCCCCTTTGAAAGGTAGAAAATGCTGAAGTGCAAAAAAAACATAAACAATATTTAATAGATTACGTTGTGAAACGAAGAAAAATGCACATTCATCTATGACAGTTTGTGCATTTTTCACATAATATCATTGATGATAGTTTGTGGGAAAAAATGATAGGATAGATAATAAGAACCTTCAAAATAAGGGCAGCCAAGCCAGTGATGATCCTCTTTAAGTTTTCTCTAGGCTGGTATACAGCTGTTCACTAATGGTCCCTTTCAAAACAGGTAAAATTGCAGCTCTGGAAAATGTACAGAGAACCTTCACTGAGTGTATGACTTCAGTCAAACACCTTAATTACTGAGAGAGTTCCTAGACTTGTATTCCCTGGAATGCAGGCGAGAAAGATACATTATAATTTACACCTGGAAAATCCTAGAGGGATTCGTCCTAAATCTGCACACATAAATCACACCCTACGTAAGCAAAATATTCGGCAGGCGGTGCAACATCCCCCATTGAAAAGCAGGGGCGGAATGAGTACACTAAGAGAAAACACAATAAGTGTCCGGCGCCCAAGACTGTTCAACAGCCTCCCATCATACATAAGGGGAATTACCAATAGACCTCTGGCTGCATTCAAGAGGGAGCTGGACAGATACCTAAAGTCAGTGCTCGATCAGCCGGGCTGTAGTGCATACATTGAAATGCATGCGGCCAGCAGTAACAGCCTGATTGATCAGGCCCTGATCCACCTCGGAGCCTGGTCATGGACCGGGCCGCGGGGGCGTTGACCCCAGGAACACTCTCCAGGTAGCTTATAAAAGTTGGTAGTATATCTCTGCTTATTATTTTAACATGAATATGTAAGAGAGGGAGAGAGTGAGAGAGAGAGAGAGAGAGAGAGAGAGAGAGAGAGAGAGAGAGAGAGAGAGAGAGAGAGACAGAGAGAGACAGAGAGAGACAGAGACAGACAGACAGACAGACAGACAGACAGACAGACAGACAGACAGAGACAGAGAAACAGACAGAGACAGAGAGACAGACAGAGACAGAGAGACAGACAGAGACAGAAAGACAGACAGAGACAGAGAAACAGACAGAGACAGACAGACAGACAGAGACAGAGAAACAGACAGACAGACAGACAGACAGAGACAGAGAGACAGACAGAGACAGAGAGACAGACTAATAACATCCTGATTGAAAATACAAGGTTGAAGAACTGTATCTGGGCTAACGTCCCTCGTAGCGAGCTCTGTAATGAACAGTCATGGTGGGAATTAAGGATGTCTTATAAGGTGTAATTTATTTAGCCGGTGGGCCAGGGCGGATATTGATGGCACCTGAGGTGACACAAACCTTTCAGGCAACAATTTGACTGAAACAAAACATTAATTGATACGAAGCTTCGCCTTTTCAAAGGCTTTTGAAATGAATATATAAAGATAGAATGTATATTTATACCTGCCTGAGGTCAGGTGTTGAGCAAATGAGTAGGTGGAGAGCTCAGGTATGAGATAATGGTGTGGGTTGTGAACGGTGTGGATGGCCTGCAGGTTAAGCCATGGAGCACTGTAGGTAGCGTACTGGAGACTACATGTGACAATGTGTAGATTTCTTTTTTTTTGTGGAGGAAGAGCAAAGAATTTAGCTTAATTGAAGGCTCTCTGATCCTGCTCAGTGGTACTGGGTGCGCTACTCAAGACAGCACTGGGCATTTTAGTTGTGTTTTGGCTCTTGAAGTGCCGGGTACTAATTGATCGTCTTTCCAGGACACCTACTGTACTGTTTTTATCTCTGGGTTACTCAAGCGTAGCTCACACTGTGAATTTAACAAACATAATAGTGTTCTGTATCCTAGCTGCCAGGCTGAGGGATGTCTTAATTACGAAATTCGCATGGCATGACCCCCTAAGTATGGTGTAGACTCTTGCGTTGCTGATAAATTAGACACCTAGCAACACTTGGGTATCTTTATTGAGGAAACGTTTCGCCACACGGTGACTTCATCAGTCCATACAAAGAAGAATGGTGAAGATCAGAAGGAGTGTGAGGAAATCAGTTAGTCCTTCAGCCTTGAGTCTCTGAACCATTTACCTACATTCTTGCGTTGCTGTTGTCTGGGTGGTTAGATTTGTGTGTGAGAAAGTCATTAATGGTGTTTAGTGTTGTGTGGCCGCGACTCTCTTTTTCCACTCCTGGAGAGGACTGGTGTGATGTGGCCTGAAGGAAAAGTAAGTCTTCTGTCAATGAAGAAATGTTATGTTGATACAGACAAGATGTGGAAAAAGACACTTATGTACACTTCAAGACATTTATAAAAAAAGGAAACGTTTCGCCACGAGTGTCCTCTTCAGTCCTGTCATTATTGTTGTTGTTCTCTTAGGGTGTTGTGAGTGTTCCACGTACTCGGGTTCTGCAGTCTCCGGTGGTATGTGCGAAAATTCTGAATGTTATGAACCTGCCTTTTGTTTACTAAGATGTCGCAGTCTTCCTCAAGATTCTAGGGGCTGCAGATCCTGTAGGTACTAAGGCATATTTAAAAGATAATAATCCAGTGTTTTTGCTCATTCATGTAAGGGATACAACCCATTCTGTAGCTTGGATTAATACCGAAGAATTACTTCCCTGTACTTCTAAAGTTCAACGAAATATTGTGGAGTCGTCTCTTACCAAGCAAGATGCACAACATATTTCAAATTTGAGTTCTGGTATTTATAAACTTGACAGTTTTATATTCCAGAACATCGTTTATAATCTTAAAGGTCAAAATATTGTTCACAAAGTACAGAATGTGTTCTTTATCAGGAGAACAATTAAACTTGATGCCGGATAAATGTATGCGGGGAACAGGTTTGTGTGAGATGTCACCTTCTCTGAGTGAGGTGTCACTTTCTTTGAGTGAGGTGTCCCTATATCTGAGTGAGGTGTCCCTATATCTGAGTGAGGTGTCACCTTTTCTGAGTGAGGTGTCACCTTCTCTGAATGAGGTGTCACCTTCACTGAGTGAGATGTCACCTTCACTGAGTGAGATGTCACCTTCACTGAGTGAGATGTCACCTTCTCTGAGTGAGATGTCACCTTCTCTGAGTGAGATGTCACCTTCTCTGAGTGAGATGTCACCTTCTCTGAGTGAGATGTCACCTTCTCTGAGTGAGATGTCACCTTCTCTGAGTGAGATGTCACCTTCACTGAGTGAGATGTCACCTTCACTGAGTGAGATGTCACCTTCTCTGAGTGAGATGTCACCTTCTCTGAGTGAGGTGTCACCTCGGTGTTCTCCTCTTGCCTCTTCTTCCTAGTCCTCTGAAGATGTGTGTGTAAGCACATGAAAGCGCTCAGGTATTATTTCCTATGTTCACTATATGTGTGTCAGAACCAAGGAAGCGTACGGGCTCTCTGACTTACATGTTTCTCAGCACACACCATCCTCTTAGCTTGACTAAGTCAGGCTTACACCTCAGGCTTCTACCATGCTTCCAATAAAAATAAAAACCATAATCTCTATGCTAGACATAATTTTAATACAAATATAAATGCTGCCATAGTGACTTCTGGTCAACTTATGGGCTTTAAAATCTGCTTTTCAGTTCTCATGTTTATGTATTAAAAGATGGATTCCAAAGGGATCAGAACCTTTAAATGAGGCTACGAAATTAAAGCTGAAAAAGGTATTCAAGACAAATCAAATAATATCTTTAAGTGTACAGGAAAAAGATGAGGGTAAACAGGGTCCCACTTAAAACTAGATCTGAACATTACTAATAATGGACAGAAAATGTAAGCTCTTTTTAACAATTATTTCCTGTTGGTCTTCACACAAGAAGACAGAAATAGTGTCCCAACAATTAACAAACACAGAGGGCCTGAGAAAAGAATTAAGTAATATCACAGTCACGGGGAACATGGTTATCAAATAGTCCAGTTTAGAGAGTGCAATGATCGAACTAAGTCAGTCACTGACTGCCTTCTCTATTATATTAATGTAATCGAGAAGTGTGCCGGCGATATGGAAGATGGCTAATGTAATTCCTATCTTCAGATCGGGAGATAAATCCATACCATTAAAGTATTACCCATCAAGCCAGACTTCAGAAGCAGACAGATCACTAGAGTCGATCATAGCTGATATGATACGAAGCTTCCTGGTGATGGGTAAAGTTTGATTATAGAGTCTAGATCCACTGATTCACAAAAGGGTCTGTTCTTGACTAACCAACTTACTGACTTCCTTCAGTAAGGCGATTGGAGCGGTAAACCATGATAAACAATACAGTGTTGCTTATTTAAAGTTCAGTATGGCTTAGGACAGAGTCCCACTCAAAAGGCTGTTAAAGAAAGTGACAGTACATGGTATCGGTGAAAAACATTGGACATGCTAATATACTTGACTGAAAGGTGGCAGATGCAGTTCAATACAGAAAACTGCAAAATCTTATTTATACAGAATGATAATAACCCACACACCTAAAAAAAATGGTGATTTTAGAGGTTTTGTCACTCAGAATGTAAGACAGACTTGGGAGTCAAGGTAAACAGAAATCTGAAGCCAAGACAGTATTGCCTAAGTTTGTGTACTAAGATCACCAGACAACTTAGAATCTTAAATTTTTATCAATAAGTACATGTAAAAGGAGCCCAAAGGATATTCTCAAATTATACATCATCAGTAATGCCTCGCTTAGATTACGTGGCTCATTTCTGGTCCCTGTACTACACAGTAGATGTAAATGAACTAGAGTACACACAAGGATAAGGGAATTAATCCGCAGGATAAGGACTGAGAGCCCTGACCCCACACCCTCTTGAGAGCCATGCCCCCACACTCTCTTGAGAGCGGACCCCACACTCTCTTGAGAGCCCTGACCCCACACTCTCTTGAAAGACGTAGACTGAGGGAAGATATTGAAATATACATGTGGAAGACAGGTTTAAACAAAGGAAATATAAATTGGAGTTTAACAACATCTATCCAGGAAAACACATGGAATAATGACTTCATAATGAATATATTCAGATTTAGAAAGGATGTAGGAAGGTGGTGGTGTCGCAGTAAAGCTCTAGACGAATGGAATAAACTTCCATGTAGAGTTATAGAGGATAATAGGTTGAATAAATATGTGAGAGAGAAGGCTTGGGTTTGAGCAAGACCTGCCCAGCATGGGCCAGAAGGCTCGACTAGAGAAAGGGAGGGAGGGAATGGGAGTGGGAGTGGGGTGAGGGAGTGAGAGCATATGGGATGAAGTGAGGAGGTATAGGAGAGGGGAAAGGAATGAGGGACAGTGAGGGGTGGGAGTGAGTTCATAGGGGTGGGAGTGAGTGCATAGGGGTGGGAGTGGGTGGATAGGAACGGGGTGGGTATAGACTGGTGGGAGTGGGTGGATAGGGGCGGGGGTGGATAGAGAGGGGTGGGAGTGGGTGGAGAGGGGCGGGAGTGGGCGGTGCCGCCCCAGGGTGCTTCCACACAACGGGTGGCCAGGATCGGAGAGTCACGCACACATTTGCATATCAATGGTTGGACGGCAAATGCAATATGCTCGCGTCAGCCCACAGCTTCATGGGCGTAAATAATAACCTCTGCTGGCCCCCCCACTCTTGTGGGGCCCCTAACCCGCGTGTGGGGGCCCCAAGCCCAGTTGTAGGCCCAATAACTGCTTGAGGGGCCCCCAAGCTCACTTCTGAGGCCCCACGACCGCTTATGATGATAAAAGGCTCCCATGAGGGCCCCAACGCCGCTTGAGGGGCCCCACACCTGCATGTAAAGTTCCCATGCCCGCTTGTAGAGGACCTCATCAACGCTTTAAGGGGTTCAAAGCCTGCTTGTGGCCCCCATGTTTGTTGTGTTCCCGACGCTCCCCATTACGGGTCACCCACACTTCACTTATAGGTCACCCACGCCCACTTGCGAGTCTTCACGCCCATTTGTTGTTTTCCCCTTCCCGCGCCCGTTTCTGGGAAGGGGTGAAGTCCCTTCCCCGCCAGGGTTAATGGGAGTGCATCACACTGCCCCTTCCCTTCCATCACCATATCCCTATCCTATACTCGTGTTTCCCCTTCTTTACCGTGCCACTTGCCCACCTTTATCTTCCTTTCCCCCACCCTCACCCTGAAACACCCTCACCCTCACACCCTACCCACACCCACTGCTCATCTGCACTGAAGGAAGGTTGGACCAACAGGGACTGGAAAACATCAACGCAGCGATGGACTTCAAGAAGCCGGATATAATAAAAGTCATGGGATCAGTCAACACATCTCCGTGGGTACTGAGCGAAGCAGCGGTACCCATGTGGGTTCGTATGGCTGAAGTCTTTACCCAGTCACTCCTCACGAGACACTTGTCAGACAACGTGGAAGAAAAATATTCCCTTTGTAGAAGAGGAAAAGGTGTTAAACCTATAAAGGTAAGGAACAGTTTGTTGCATTTATTGATTTAGAAAAGGCATACGATGCATATGATAAGCTTTATTAAGAACATAAGAAAGAAGGAACACTGCAGCAGGCCTACTGACCCATGCGAGGCAAGTCCATGTCACTTCCCGGCAATTGTTGCAAATGCATGGAATAAGAAGTCGGTTACTAAAAACAGTAAATAGTTCTTATGAAGAGTGTGAGGAGAGTATATACAAGAAAACTATTTTACCAATAAACGTAGGAGTTAAAAAAGAAAGTGTGAAGCCTCCTCGGCTGTTTAACATTTACACATTAACAAATAACTGAGAGTTGTCACTGTTGCTCTTTGCTGATGATGCAGTTCTTTTGTGAGAGTTTCATGAAGAGTTGTTAACAGATGAATTTAAGAGTGAGTGTAAAAGAAGGGAATTAAAAGTGACCATAGAAAGGAACAAGATGATGAGAATAAAACTGAATAATGAAATTAGGACCCCAATGGAAATAAGTCACTTTGACTTTAGGGTTTATCCTAGGTTCTCTACACATATATGCCGCTATGCATGATAATCTATGTAACTGTGTATACCTGAATAAACTTACTTACGTGGATATCAAATTTGATATCCACTCTTCCATTGGTCAATTGTTTTATTCTAATCATCTTGTTCCTTTCAAATCTTGTGATTGATGGAAAAAGAACCAAGTTCCGTCTGCTTAGATGTTTTTCTTCCAAAAGTTTGGATATTAAAATGGAATAATGATATGGAGTTACCAAAGTATAGTGGTATCAACATTTTCATATGGGTATGAGGTATGGGCTTTAAATGTTGCAACAAAGAGAAGGCTCGGGGCAGAAACCAACAGGCTTGAGTGAGCGTGTTAGATCGGAGTGGGTGAAGACAAGTAGTTTTTATGGCTTTAGGGTCCTGTTGGAGTGTGATCAAGATAACATTTCTGAAAGAATTCAGGGAAACCAGTTAGCCGGACTCTAAGTCTGCAGGCAGGATGTTGCATGCACTCTGAAGGAGTGGGCAGGATGTTGCATTTCAGTGAGCCATATGATCTCTAACGTAAGCGCACTTCTGACAAGACAGCTATTGAATGAATGATGGTAAATATGTTTATTTTGGGGAGGGGGGTCACCGAACCTTAGTGGGAGTGGCCAGTGTGGAGAAAAAAATTGAGACAGGAAACAAGGAACTAAAGTCTGGTATCAGTGTCAATCTCAAAAGATTTGGAAAGATTGCAATAAGTATAAAGGTTCGCTTGGAAAAAAAGCATGACACTAGAACACTGCAGTAGGCCTTCTGGCTCGTGCTTGGCAGGTCTTACTCACACCTTAGCTACTCAGAATTTTTTCTAATATATTTCTAAAATTACACAGGGTTTATTGATGCTACTAAACAGTTTGTTATACCCCTCTACAACTGTTCTGTCATGTCAGAAAACCATTACTGATTTAAAGATGGAAAATCCTGTCTTACAGACTTACTGGATAATGAGAGGTCGTAGCTGCAGACTTGGTAAACTTTCATTTGTTTACATTGAATTCAACAGCTGGACCACTGAGAGCTAGCCGTCTGACCATCACCTCCAGGAAATTTCCTTTTCAGTTATAATTCCGCTCGTGGACGTCAGAAGAGTGACACACATTACAAATTTAATGCATGTAGGTACAATCTGCAAAACATTGTTTAAAAAGAATTGGAATAGTTGGATTCTGAACGATAACTTGAGAACGGCATCGAGTGTGGGTGGCCCTCTGGACACAAGGGGTCCCAGTGCCTCGCCTACTCCATACTATCCTGTGTCGCCATCCGCTGTCACCCTACTTGGCTGCCTCGTCACGCAACACTATGGTCATGACGGGCAAATCTCTTGTAAGGATGTATATAATACTAGTCAGAGTTTACTTTAGTCACGTTCTACAGGGAGCCACCAAGGCTTCTTTCTCTACCCTTCCTTGACGCCGACGAAGGGCTCTGTTGATCCTAAGAAACGGTGCTACCCTCTTCTTCAGTGGATCAAAAAACTAGAAAAAGTGCAGAGGTTTGCAACCAGGAGGTATGAATTACGAGATAAGCGGACCTGAACCTGCTTGCAGTACAGGACAGAAGGACCTCGCAGGACATGATAACACCTGGTCAAGCATGTCAATAAATTGATATATCCTACTAGGAGAGGCTAGGGGAACTTAGAGTGATAAAACTGGAGGACATAAGGACTAGGGGTGACATAATAACAACGAACAAAATACTAAGAGACAATGATAGGGCGAATAAGGACAGATTGTTTGAGAGATGGGAAAGAGGAACACAAGGGCACAGCTGCAAGTTGAAAATTCATATGAGTCACAGGGATATTAGGAAGTATTTCTTTAGCCTTAGAGTAGTTAAGAAGTGGAAGAATCTGAAGAGTGATATAGTAGAGGCAGGATCCATATATAGCTGTAAGGCTCTCGAAGCCAAGAGTGAACATAGTAGCGACCAGCGAAGAGGCGGGGCCAGAAGCTCAGACTCAACCCCTGCAGCCACAAATAGGTGAACACACACACACACACACACACACACACACACACCGATGTGTTTCTTTTCTGAATACTGAACCATGAACCGCACCTCTTGTCTGCGGGAGGGAGTACCATGAAGTGTATGTCCGTGTATACCCTGCCTGCACTCTATGTCCTTCCATGCATAACATCCGTGTCCGCTACACCTGCGCTACGTGCCCGGGTAGGCATGCGTGTCCGTGGAGCAAGCATGTCGCCTTTGTCCGTTCCTGCATTGCATGCCCCGTACTTTGCTTCAAACACCTGCCTCTCTCATGCCTTCAACATCAATCATGTCCTGCCTGCAACCCATATCTAAACTACAGTATGTCCCACTCGTCTTTTAGCCCATGTCCAAATGATGTCCCACACTGCCTACAGCCCATATCCATATGATGTCTCACACTGCCTACAACCCATGGCCTAATTATGTCTTACCTTACCTGTACCACGTGTCCAAACTATCTCACATCAGGTTTACAATCCGTGTCCAAGCAGTCTCACAGTTCATCATGTGTTGCAGGCAAAATGTCTGCATCCCATGTCCAAATCATATCCCACTCAGAAATCCATGTCTTAGCTATCCATCACGCTGCCTGCAACCCATGTCCAACGACATCCCCTCCTTATTACACCACGTGTTTAACCAAGTCACCCCGCCCCTGTCTGTACCACGTGTCCAAGCCAGACATCACCCTCCCTACAACCCATGTCCAAACCAGCCTGTTTTGCCTGCACCAGGTGTCCACCTCTGGCTCGGGCTCCTCTGGACCTGAGTGATGGAACACGTCCAGTGTTGCAAGCAGAGAGTTTTTGCGGCCGTGGCTCACGGCACCATTAGCCCCGTTGAAGTCTTAAACGGAGTCGCACCCACCAGTTTGTCTCCTGTTTGCCGTTGGCCCGGAGGTCTGGGAAGGCAGGCAGCGGGAAGGGAGAAAGGGGAAGGGAACAAGACAGGAGGAAAGAAGTGTGAGAAAGAGGGTTGTGGACGGGAGGGTGGGAGAGAAGGAAGAGGCAAAGGGAGCTGTCAGGTTATTATGTACAGCAGTATGGATTATGGTCTGACCCTTGCATGAGAGCCTCGCTGGCCAGTTTGTGTACACTAATGACCAATGGACGGCATTCTTGTGTTCATGACGGCTTGTTTTGTCAGTGTCGGGAGGAGAGGGGTGGTGTGTGTGTGTGTACACACCTATATGTACTGCAAGGGTCAATTCACAGCTCCTGGCCCCGCTACTAGATCCACTCTCTTCTAATTTCAAGAGTTTCATTGTACCTCTTCTTAAATCTGTGTATGGATCTTACCTCTACTACTTCATTCTCTAGATATTTCCACTTCCTGGTAACTGTAAGGCTGAAGAAATACTTCCTAACATCCCTATGGTTCATATGAGTTTTCATCTTCCAGCTATACCCTCTTGTTCGTATATCTCATCTCTGAAACATTCTTTCTTGTTCACCTTATCAGTTCCTCTCAGTATTTTGTACATCTTTATAATATCCCCCCTAGTCCTCGTGTCCTCCAGTGTCACCGGGTTGAGTTCCCTTAACCTCTTCTCGTAGGACATGCCCCTTGGCTCAGGGACTAGTCTCGTTGCAAACCTTTTCACTTTCTCCAATTTCATGATATGCTTGGCCAGGTGTGGGTTCTATACTGGTGCTGCGTACTCCAATATGGGCCTGACGTACACGGTGTACAGAGTCTTGAATAGTTCTTTATCTAGATGTCGAAGAGCTATTCTTAAATTGTCCAGACACGCACTTGCTGCAGCAGTTATATGATTGACGTGCACCTCTGGGGATTTGCTGCCTTTGTCCCCCGATCCTGTACTCCATCTTGAAAGAGGGACTTTTTCAATTCTCTCCTAACTTATAGGCATGACTTACATTAGTGGATTTACCCACTAGTGACGCCGCCTCCTGCTGCTTCAACTCACTTGTCTACAGTATATAAGTCACTTCTCCGCACATATGCTGTAACGAAAGATCTCTGGTTATAACCAAACCATGATTTTTATAGAGGTGGACCGGTAAGCCAGCGGAAGTCATCGGTCAGATGACCAAAAACACCAGCTGTGGGTCATCATATGACTAAGACCCGCGTCAGGAAACACTTGTCCTGTTTCCTGACAATCATTATACCTACCTATCTACAATGATGGACTGAACACATCGACTCCAGGCTGAGGACTGATTATCTCAAACCCCTCCTCATCTTCCACCGTTCTTCTCTGTAATGGACTGAAGAAGCCACTGGCTGGCGAAGCGCAATAAAGATTCCCAAATGTTGCATAAGTGTCTCATTCTTCAGCAGGACAGAAGCCTGCAATACTGCAACACTACGTAGCAAGGGAGTCCCTGAATTACAGCTCCAGCCATAAGAGGCATCTCCCTTTCTCTTCCTCTCACCCTCCTCAGGTTACTCTCCCTCTCTCTTCTTTCCTCGCCCTCCCTTTCCTTTCTCTCACTTCCTTTTTTCCTCTCTCCCTCCCTTCCTTATTTCACCTCTGTCTTCGCTTCACTCTTTCTTCACCTTCCCACCCTCCTTCCGTTCCTTCCTCTCCCCCTCCACCACACATCAGCTAGGAAGGTGTACCTGGAGTCAGTATTGCGGTTCCCTCCACTACACATCAGCTAGGAAGGTGTACCTGGAGTCAGTATTGTGCATAAAGTTTAGAGATAACATCAGCTTAGCAAATCACTACTCCATACACGCCTCTCTCAGCTGCTTATCTTATCCTGATAAGAGGGTGGGCGGCACAGAGGGCGGGAGTTCGCAACACAGAGGGCAAGGGTGGGCGGCACATAAGGCAAGAATGGGCGGTGCACGCAGGATGGGCGGCACAAACATTTATTAACTCTTAAGAGATGAGGGCCAGGGAAAACATGATCCTGGCATACAAAATACTCGGGAATTTTGAGTGGTCAGGGACAGACTGAGGCACAGGGAGGAGCCACGGGACATAGACGGCAGGTGAAGATGCAGCAGAGCCAGAGGGACGTCAGGAAGAATTTTTTTTCAGCATTTCCTTGCCGAGGGTAACCCACTACGTAAAGAGATGGAGGACACAGTTTCAAGAGTAAGTATGACCGAGCCCTGGAGGACCAGAAATCAAGGAAACCAGTTCATATGAGTTAAGAGGAAGGGCCAAGAGCTGTAAGGCTACCCTTTGAAATGCACTAGGTAAGTATACAAGTCTAGCATATGAGAGGATGGTACACTGGGTGGTGGTGGTGGTGGGTGGCACACTGGGTGGTGGTGGTGGGTGGCACACTGGGTGGTGGTGGTGGGTGGCACACTGGGTGGTGGTGGTGGGTGGCACACTGGGTGGTGGTGGTGGGTGGCACACTGGGTGGTGGTGGTGGGTGGCACACTGGGTGGTGGTGGTGGGTGGCACACTGGTGGTGGTGGTGGTGGCACACTGTGGTGGTGGTGGGTGGCACACTGGGTGGTGGTGGTGGGTGGCACGCTGGGTGGTGGCGGTGGTGGGTGGCACACTGGGTGGTGGTGGTGGGTGACACACTGGGTGGTGTTGGTGGGTGGCACACTGCGTGGTGGTGGTGGTGGGTGTCACACTGGGTGGTGGTGGTGGTGGTGGTGGTGGTGGGTGGCACACTGGGTGGTGGTGGTAGGTGGCACACTGGGTAAGGAGGGGTTCACACACACACACACACATACACACACACACATACACACACACATACACACACACACATACCTGACAGGAAGGAAACAACGTGTGATGGTACGTGAGGAGGTGTCAGGGTGGGTGCACGTATCGAGTGGGGTTCCACAAGGGTCAGTCCTTGGTCCGAAACTGTTTCTATTATATATCTGAATAACATGACAGAGATGATAGATTCAGACTGTCCCTGTTTCACAGACGATGCGAAGTTAATGAGATAAATACAAGTGGATGTGTATCAGGTAAACCTGCAAGGAGATCTGGACAGGCTGTAAGCCTGGTCTGACAAATGGCTCTTGGAGTTTAACCCCAGCAAGTGCAAAGTCATGAAGTTTGGGGAAGGACAAAGAAGACCGAAGACTGAGTACAGCCTAGGAGGTAAAAGGCACCAAAACTCACTCAAGGAAAAGGATCTTGGGGTGAGTGTCATACCGAGCACATCTACTGAGGCGCACATCAACCAAATAACTGCTGCAGCATATGGGCGCCTGGCAAACCTGAGAATAGCGTTTCGACATCTAAGTAAGTAGTCATTCAAGACACTGTACACTGTGTACGTCAGACCCATATTGGAGTATGCAGCACCAGTTTGGAACTCACATCTGGTCAAGCACGTCAAGAAATTAGAGAAAGTGCAAAGGTTTGGAACAAGACTAGTTCCAGAGCTAAGGGGAATGTCCTACGAAGAAAGATTAAGGGAAATTGGCCTGACGACACTGGAGGACAGGAGGGTTAGGGGAGACATGATAACAACATACAAAATACTGCGAGGAATTGACAAGGTGGACAGAGACAGGATGTTCCAGAGATGGGACACAACAACAAGGGGTCACAACTGGATGTTGAAGACTCAGATGAGTCACAGAGATTTTAGGGAGTATTTCTTCAGTCATAGAGTGGTCAGGAAGTAGAATAGTCTGGAGAGTGATGTAGTGGAGGAAGGATCCATACACAGCTTTAAGAAGAAGTACGATAATGCTCATGGAGCATTGAGAGAGTGGACCTTGTAGCGTCCAGCGAAGAGGCCTGGCCAGGAGCTGTGAATCGACCCCTGCATCCACAAATAGGTGAGCGCCCACACGCACCCACACCCACACCACACACACACACACACACACACACACACACACACACACACACGCACACACATACACATACACGCATACACACACACAGACAGAAGAGGCGGGGCCAGGAGCTGGGTCTCGACCCCTGAAACCACAATTAGGTGAGTACACACACACACACAAAACAACAACCACCACCACAGGCCAAATGTCTATCCACAACTGCCTTTGGCAACTAGTAACTACTATACACACACACACACGTCAAAGGGATGTTAGGAAGTATTTCTTCAGTCATAGAGTTGTCAGGAAGTGGAATAGTCTAGCAAGTGATGTAGTGGAGGCAGGGACCATACATAGCTTTAAGACGAGGTATGATAAAGCTCATGGAGCAGGGAGAGAGAGAACCTAGTAGCGGTCAATGAAGAGGCGGGGCCAGGAGCTAAGTATCGACCCCTGCAACCACAATTAGGTGAGTACAATTAGGTGAGTACACGTCCAGAGTAATTCATAGATAGATAACGAATTCACTATATGGCTTCTTGCTCAGTAAAGAGTCGTGCCACGGATTTAAGAGACGACACGCATCACACGGTTATATACACGCCTCTCGGTGTATATTTCTCCGTGTATATAAACTCAGAGTTTACCTTAATCCTTATTTAAATGATTTAAATAGCGTTGATGGCGTATAACGACTATGTGTAGTTTTAATGACTTTCGTGTAGCCGATAGGGTTTAAACCCAATAAACCAAACTGCCAGGGGTCACAGGGCAACACGACGACGATTTATACCTAGACTATAAACTGCGGTAAAGAACCCGACGTCATGAAGGGTCGAGGGAAGGGCGAGGCTGACAGTCCCTTTCTTCACGTGTTAACTGAAACTTGCCTTCAATTATCATCTCCAGTACCTCCACCCCTTCCAACCCACCACAACCCCAGAAGACGTCCACCCATCAACCTCCCCCAACTATTCTAGGAGACGTCCATTCCTTGCCACCCGGCCACAACCCTAGTAGTGTTCCTTCACTTGATAACAACCACAATCCGAAATGTCCATCATCCTTTGCCACCAACCACAATCCTAGGAGGCGTTCTCTCCTATGCTTCCAACCACAATCCTAGGAGACGTTCTCTCCTATGCTTCCAACCACAATCCTAGGAGGCGTTCTCTCCTATGCTTCCAACCACAATCCTAGGAGACGTTCTCTCTTATGCTTCCAACCACAATCCTAGGAGACGTTCTCTCCTATGCTTCCAACCACAATCCTAGGAGACGTTCTCTCCTATGCTTCCAACCACAATCCTAGGAGACGTTCTCTCCTATGCTTCCAACCACAATCCTAGGAGGCGTTCTCTCCTATGCTTCCAACCACAATCCTAGGAGACGTTCTCTCCTATGCTTCCAACCACAATCCTAGGAGACGTTCTCTCCTATGCTTCCAACCACAATCCTAGGAGACGTTCTCTCCTATGCTTCCAACCACAATCCTAGGAGACGTTCTATCCTATGCTTCCAACCACAATCCTAGGAGACGTTCTCTCCTATGCTTCCAACCACAATCCTAGGAGACGTTCTCTCCTATGCTTCCAACCACAATCCTAGGAGACGTTCTCTCCTATGCTTCCAACCACAATCCTAGGAGACGTTCTCTCCTATGCTTCCAACCACAATCCTAGGAGACGTTCTATCCTATGCTTCCAACCACAATCCTAGGAGACGTTCTCTCCTATGCTTCCAACCACAATCCTAGGAGACGTTCTATCCTATGCTTCCAACCACAATCCTAGGAGACGTTCTCTCCTATGCTTCCAACCACCACCATAGGAGACCACCTCTGGAACCTTTTTTGTCTTCCAAACGATAAATCCTCCTTCTTTTTTCTTTTGCAAAAAAATCAGGGTTTAAAACAAATGAAAATGACAAGGCAAACTCATTTCCAACATAGACTTGGGACATAAATCATAGCATAATATTAACCAAGGTTGACGACCCTAGAATTTCCATGAGAATGACATCCACTGAGAACACGCCGGGTCACCATCTGGAAAAGACCTGGGCCGGGACAAGACCTGCGAACCTACAATAACAACAACACTGAGGACACACCGGGTCACCATCTGGAAAAGACCTGGGCCGGGACAAGACCTGCGTACCTACAATAACAACAACACTGAGGAAAACCGTCACCATCTGAAGACCTCACAAGACCGTACCTACAATAACAACAACACTGAGGACACTGCTGATCTCCAGCAGATATAAACCTAAATCCTCCACTGAAAACATTATGATGTTCATTGAGGACACATTTCAGCTACTCTGTTATGGAAGCAAATGAGGAAATACAAACTGGAACGGAGTATGAAGCCTATCATTAAACAGAGCGAAGGTGTAACCTAAAACTGATAAGATAAGAGGATCTTATTTTCAAGGATCACATCAGTGTTATTATAACAACCAAGAGAGAGAAAAAAAAGATAGGATGCGTAATGAGAACCTTCAAAAACAAGAGATGCCATGAAAATTATAGTATTGAACAAATGCAGCCGTGGAGTTCACTGGGTATAACACGAAAAACAAGTAAATGGATTTTAAATTTTCTGACGAATATAACACGAAGAATATTAGTGAACAGAGCAAAGTTTGGCTTTACCAAAGAGCTCAGTACCCCAAGGCCCGGTCCTGCCACCTGTACTGTTTCTGACCCTCTTAGCAAAAACAGATAAAAAGCTAATCACAGCTTCGCATCAGCCTCTGCGGACGATACAAAAATAAACATGAAACTCACTCCGGCAGAAGACACAAAAACTGCGAGAGGATATTAACAAAGCCTTCCAGTGAGCGGTAGAAAATAATATGATATTCACTGATGAAAAACTCCAATTTTTCAGATATGAAAAGAATGAAGAATCCACAGATAATACTGTATACAAAACACAAAAAAGAACCAACTCATACAACGAAAGAATGATGTGAAAGACTTGGTTATAATGTCAGCTGGTACGTTATTTAGAGAACACAATAAGGTTAATGATGCTAAGTCAAGGAAATTAACAGGTTAATAAAAACTTTCACAACAAGAGAAATGATGACAACAGTGACTCTGTTCCAATCACCTGTGCTCTCTCGCTTCAAGTATTGTTCAATGTTGACGACTCCGTTCAAGGCAGGAGAGGTATCAGGACTATAGCAGATAGAGATAGTATACAGATTATTATTATTATTACTATTATTATAGTCAAATTAAGCACTAAGCTCGTAAGAGTTATAAAGAAGCTTGGCTCTCTAGAAGTACAGAAAACTCTCGAAACCTGTCACAGGTGAAAAAATAAAGGTCACAGGTCCGCTACACCACCACCCATCACAACCCATACAATCCTAAGAGACGTCCACCTATAATAGAAACCTGGCATCCTCACACCAGCAACAAACAAACCCCACTCAACTAGGACCCCAGATACCTCCTTCCACCACGACCCCAGCGACTTCCCTTCACTAGGACCCCAACGACTTCCCACTACCAGGACCAAAGCGACCTCCCACTACCAGGACCCCAGCGACCTCCCACTACCAGGACTCAGGCGACCTCCCACTACCAGGACCCCAGCGACCTCCCACTACCAGGACTCAGGTGACCTCCCACTACCAGGACTCCAGCGACCTCCCACTACCAGGACTCCAGCGACCTCCCACTACCAGGACTCCAGGGAACTCACACCACCAGCACCCTCACCATTAGCATCCCGGCTACCTCCCACCCCCAGCACCATAGCAACCTCCCACTACCAGCGTCATGGAGACAGTCTGGTGACCGTCCTGGGGACTGATGGAAGGTCGTCATTATAATGTTAACTGTCAGATTGTCTGCTGCAAGTCTGGCCACACCCC
Source organism: Cherax destructor (assembly GCA_009830355.1). Classification (NCBI taxonomy): domain Eukaryota; kingdom Metazoa; phylum Arthropoda; class Malacostraca; order Decapoda; family Parastacidae; genus Cherax; species Cherax destructor. The sequence goes on from WNWK01000902.1 coordinate 178,481, forward strand.
CACCCAGCCTGCCGCCAGCGTCCATCATGCTGCTGAGACCACTATTGTTCCTGCCGCCGCCGCCGCCACCGCCGCAGCCACCGCCGCAAGGCCCATTGAGCCTGCCGCCAGCGGCCATTGTGCAGCTCTACGTTCCTGGTGACCCTATGTTCACGTCGCATGCGTCCAGTCTGCCGTTGCCACTACTACTGTTCCTGACATCAATACTACTGTTCCTGACATCAATACTACTGTTCCTACTGCCACTACTGCAACTGTCCCTGCCACTACTGCCACCACTGCAACTGACCCACTGCTGCTCTCACAATAATTGACTCTATAACTGCTGCCACCATTAATGACCCACAAACTGTTTAGGTTTAAAAATAGGTTAAGCGTATTTATAGGTGAGAATTCCTGTGTTTGAGCAAGACCTACCTAGCATGGAGTTGATGCTATCCTCCTCATCCTCACATTCAAACTCATTATTCTCACCCTTTCCATTCCCGTCTATTCTTAATTTCCTAAACAGTTTCAGATTACTGATTGCGAAAAGGATTTAGGAGTTCTGGTTAGCAGTAATCTGAAACCAAGACAACAGTGCATAAGTGTTCGCAATAAAGCGAACAGAATCCTTGGCTTCATATCAAGAAATATAAATAATAGAAGTCCTCAGGTTGTTCTTCAACTCTATATATCTTTGGTGATGGATTGAGCACATCGATTCCAGGCTGAGGGACTGATTACCTCAAACCCATTTCTATTTTGTATTGGACTGATGAAGCCACTGTATGGCGAAACGTTTCCTTAATAAAGATTCCCATATATTGCATAAGTGTGTCAATCTTCAAGTTTATGTGTGCAATTCGTCGAGAAGCAACGTCCAAGCACCGGTCTTAGTCAGATGATGGCTGGTCTAGTGGCTCCTGTGTCATTGGTGTACAAATGAAGGTACGGTTAATGTCTGTAGAGCTGGGATGCGATCATTCCAGCCCTGTAGCTGGAGGCCGGTGACTCCCGTTCCATGGCTTGGATGCAATGATTCCAGCCCTGTAGCTGGGGCCCGGTATACCTGGAGTCTACATGGAGGGTATTCCGGGGATCAACGCCCCCGCGGCCAGGTCCACGACCAGGCCTCCCGGTGGATCAGGGCCTGATTAACCAGGCTGTTACTGCTGGCCGCACGTAGTCCAACGTACGAACCACAGCCCGGCTGATCTGGCACCGACTTTAAGTATCTGTCCAGCTCCCTCTTGAAAGCAGCCAGGGGCCTATTGGTAATTCCCCTTATGCATGGTGGGAGGCTGTTGAACAGTCTTGGGCCCCGGACACTTATGGTGTTTTCTCTTAGTGTACCAATGGCACCCCTACTTTTCACTGGGGGTATGTTGCATCGACTGCCCAGTCTTTTACTTTCGTAGAGAGTGATTTCTGTGTGCAGATTCGTGACCATTCCTTCTAGAATTTTCCAAGTGTAGATTATGATATATCTCTCTCGCCTGCGTTCCAGTGAGTACAAGTCAAGTGCTTCCAAGTGTTCCAAGTAGTTGAGGTGTTTGATGGAGCTTATATGTGCAGTAAAGGTTCTCTGAACACTCTCTAGATCTGTAATTTCACCTGCTTTGAACGGAGATGTTAATGTACAGCAGTATTCCAGCCTAGAGAGAACATGTGATTTGAAAAGGATCATCATTGGTTTGGCATCTCTTGTTTTGAACGTTCTCATTATCCATCCTATCATTTTCTTTTCAGCTGTAATCGTGGCACTGTTGTGATAATTGAAAGTGAGATCCTCAGACATTACCACTCCCAGGTCCCTCACATTATTTTTTCGCTCTATTGTGTGATCAGAGTTTGTAGTATACTCAGTTCTAGTTATTATTTCCTCCAGTTTTCCATAACGGAGTAGTTGGAATTTGTCTTCATTGAACACCATATTCCTTTCCGTTGCCCATTGGAAAACTTGGTTTAGATCGTCTTGGAGGTTAACCGTGTCCTCAGTAGATGACAGTCTCATGCAGATCCTAGTATCGTCTGTAAAGGATGACACGGTGCTGTGGATTACATCTCTGTCTATGTCTGATATGAGGATGAAGAACAGGATGGTGGCGAGTACTGTGCCTTGTGGAACAGAGCTTTTCACTATGGCAGCTCCAGCCATAGGGTGAGAAATCACTCTATGACTGGAGCACGGAATTACCACAGTAAATAGTGGTGTTTATTGTCTTGTAAAGCCAATGGCTACTGACATCGGCGGTGTACAACGATGAAGATCTTTCCCAACAATTCCACAGGTAACACTGTCCCAATGGGTCACTCACCTGACATATGATTGGGACCGTAACGTCGGGAAAAACACCGCCTGATCTGGCCCCTTTAGAGTAAATATCTCAGTCATATTTCTGGTATCGACCCTGATTTTTCAAAAAGGTTCATCGCGAATCACCGTTTCAGTTCCTCGTGTGTTTCTTTGTCGTGTTCTGTGAGCAATTTCCTTCCTTACTCCCGCTTCCTTATTCAGCTTTTTCGCCTTCGCTGCTTTGTCGTTTTCGAATCGTACCTCTTCATTTTTATCCGTATGTGTCTCTTCCGTGTTCTTCGGCTTCTTTCGTTGTCTTTTGACGCCTACCGTGTCCTCTAATTCCCTTTTTTTATGGTCTACTTTTTGTTTTGGCCTCCAGGCAACTTCACATGAAGTCCAGGATCAATATTCTTCCTTCCCTCCTGTGATGAAGTGGGTTGACCTGCCGAAAAAAGTACGTCAATAGATGAATTATTGACGATCACGGTGAAGAACAGACACAGGCTGTAGAACCAGCTTATATTTGGAGCCTTTATTGAGAGCGTTTTCAAGTCATAACTTAATAAAGCTCTATACAGACTGAAACGATGTCTTAATAAAAGCTTGTTTATCTATTGTGTCTTTGTCTTCACACTGCATCAGTGCTTACATAGTAGTGTCCTTGACTCAAGGTTTATTGAGAGAGAGAGAGAGAGAGAGAGAGAGAGAGAGAGAGAGAGAGAGAGAGAGAGAGAGAGAGAGAGAGAGAGATGTAAGAAGTATTTTAGCGATTTAAGAACACAAGAATGGAGGAACACTACAGCAGGCCTATTGGCCCAAACTAGGCCTAACGTTGAGGTTATCTGTCCAAGGTTTTTGCGTAACTCAAAAAATGTTCAGTTGTTACCTGGGCACACCCTGCAGTAAACAGGTGCCCAAGTGTCACCCGGCTGTCTTAGGTGAGGTCCTGTGAGGGGGGGGGTGTAGTGGTGGTAGTATAGTTTACTAAGGTGAGTCTAGGCTTTGCAATGAACTAAGGTAGAAGGCCCGTAGTAGGAGTAAATTCTCAAGGGGTTGACACTCTTCAGGTCGCTTGTTCTATCTAGGCTGGAATATTGTTGCACAACTAACAGCACCTTTCAAGGCAGGTGAAATTGCTGACCTAGAAAATGTACAGAGAACCTTCACGGTACACATAAGTACGATAAAACACCTAAATTACTGGGAACGGTTGAAGTTCCTCGATCTGTACTCCCTGGAACGCAGGCGAGAGAAATACGTGATTATATACACTTGGAAAATCCTAGAGTTATTAGTACCAAATTTGCACGCAGAAATCACTCCCTATAAAAGCAAAAGACTCGGCAGACGATGTAACATCCCCCCAATGAAAAGCAGTGGCGCCAATAGCACGATAAGAGACAACATAGTAAGTGTCAGGGCCCCAGGACTGTTCAACTGCCCCAGCATACATAAGGGGTATTACCAATAGACCCCTGGCTGCCTTCAAGAAGGCTTTGGACAGGTACCTAAAGTCCGTACCTGATCAGCCGGGCTGTGGTTCGTACGTCGGTTTACGTGCGGCCAACAGTAACAGACAGCCTGGTTGATCAGGCCCTGATTCACTATAAGGCCTGGTCACAGACCAGGCTGCGAGGGAGTTGACCCTCGAAAACCTCTCCAGGTATATACATATGGTTATAATTATAACCTTAATTTTTAAAGGGGTGGACCGGTAAGCCAGGGGAAGGCCTCGGTCAGATGACCTAAAGCTCCAACAGCAGGTCATCACATGACTAAGACCCGCGTCAGGAACACTTGTCCTGTTTCCTGACATACCTGACCTAACCTAACCTAAAGGGGCTGGGGAAAGAGGGGGGACTACACCTTAAATAAAATAGTCTATTAGCAGGCTGGCTTTAATTTGTTGTGATGAGTCATTATATATTCGGCGATTTATTTAAGAATGCTAGAGAAGGGACAGCTGCTCCCCCCCCCCTTGCACTCCTCAGTATCTACGACTCTTGATAGGACAACAGTTTTTAGTAATAATGATAGATAAATGGACACAAGTGTAACCAATGTGACGTTTTATTGTGGTCACAATAAAATGTAACTTGTGTCCATTTATCTAAGAGCTTTAAGCCTGTCACGTTCCTTCGACATTCTTCCAGAGGAACGACAACGTTGGAGGAGCATCGATCAACTTGCATCCTGGGAAATTTTGGGGTATATCTGCGTATTGTTTCAGTCGGGGCATTGTGCCTTTTTCTTCTTTTTGAAGTATATAGGTATCATTTGAGGCATTTCCTGAGAGTCTTTTGGTACGTAATATTATCGTGGTTGAGAGTAATGTAAATTTACCTCCAAAATAACCTGCCTGTGAGGGTTTTTTTTTTTTATCCAAGGCATCGGATCTTCTCTCCCCCTGTCATAAGTCGAATTCGATCGCCTTTCATCCTCCAGGTGCGGTATGACCCCCTGTTGATTTAGCGCACGGTATAAACCTCGGTAATAGATATCGACAAATCAGTTTAGAAAAATACGGGAGAAAACACAAGGACATATTTATTACAAAACGTTTCGGTCTTTCTAAACTGATTTCTCGCTTCCCCGTCACATTAATAACTCAAAGTAAGCTTAGACTCGTATTATTTCAACTCTCCTTCCCAATATTATTCCGCCTCTCTTCTGTTATTCACGCAGGTGTTTTCCTGCCAACAAATTTGAAATTTTATTGTGGCAACGTTTCGCTCTGCAGGAGCTTTGTTAAGCCCGTAGCGGCTTGGAACAACTGTGTCCAATTACCTAACATTGTATCGGTAATTCTACCATCATTACTGAGGTATTCCGTACATGTATTTAATTATATTAATCATTTATTAGTAATTTCAACTTTAGTTCATCACGTCTCTCTGTACATAGTTCCAGCTGTACGCTATCTCTATTTCACAATAATTATTTTAAACTAAAGAAGACTGGAACAATACACAAATAACCTGGACATAGGAGAGAGGAGCTTACGGCGACGTTTCGGTCCCACTTGGACCATTTACAAAGTCACACTGACACCAGGACGGTCCAGGCCCTCTCCCCGTCGTCTATATTTACTGGTTCCCTCACTCTTCTGTTTTATCATATAAGATTTAATGGTTATAATTATAACCATGATTTTTAAAGGGGTGGACCGGTAAGCCAGTGGAAGGCCTCGGTCAGATGACCAAAAGCTCCAGCTGTGGGTCATCATATAACTAAGACCGTCACGAAACACTGTTTCCTGACAGACATTATACCTACCATCTTTTGTGACTGTAAGTGGTCCAAGTTGGGCCGAAACGTCGTCGTAAACTTCTCTCTATGTACGAGTGATTTGTGTATTATTTTAAACTGTTCTAAATAAGATGCCAATAAAAAAATGCTAAATACCACCAGTGTACACCTTAAATATGCCAACACTTTCTACTCTAGGACCTTCATCGTGTCGTGTGCTGTCTGACCATTCATTTCCCTTTTGCATTGTTCTCCGTTTAGTAGCTCTCGCATCCCTGCTGTGTCTCCTCTTCTGTAGTCTGACTTCCCATTTCTCTCTGCTTCCTTTCTCTTCTGCAGTGCCAACTCAACCAGGCATTCAAAAGTTAGTCTTGTTTGGTCGCTCGCAAGTGTGGTTGCCAAAGTTGAGTCGTCTTTTGTCCAATTAATTTTAGGAGAAATCCAAGTTCAAGCCTACTGGTTTATCCTGGTTTTTATCTTGGTTTCTTATTATCATATTTTTGACACGTGGGCTCATGAGTTTTCCAGTAGGCCTGCTGCAGTGCTCCTCCATTCTTATGTTCCTGTGTTTTACCATGTGGATCCCTGTTCCCTCAGTCTGGTTCCTCGTGGTTGAAATCCCCAATAATTATATGCTATATATTTGCCTTGCTTGACCTCTGTGGTACTTTCTATAAAAGTTCCATTATATTTTTCTTGTTCCCTTTGCACTCCTGCCCCAGTCTCCTCCCGTTCAGAGTCCTGAATATAAATCTCATCATTATTCTTAACAGTTTTTGAATTTTTGACTGTTGTTCAGGTGATGAAAAACGCTAATGGCACCAGATGATAAGTGCCTTCCACATCCCTTCCTAACTTCCCGAGTTGCTTCTTCACTCTTTCTCTCAATATGTGGTACCCAATAGGAATATTGTATTGTTTATTATTTGCATAAGTTTCACCTCCATGAGGGATCACGGGGTGATATAAATATATATATATATATATATATATATATATATATATATATATATATATATATATATATATATATATATATATATATATATGTTAAGGCTTCTAAGGCTCTGCTGTCCCTTTGCCCCCTTAAGAGTAGAGATCAACCAGGCTGCTACTGCCGGCCGTACGCAATCCAATGTCCGTCCCACAGCCCGGATGATCCGCCACTGACTTTAGGAATCTGTCCAGCTCCCTCTTGACAAGGGTCTAGTGGTAATCCGTCTTATAGTGGGCTTTTCAATTGTGGATTTATTGTGAATTGTGGGCTAGGTGTGTATTCTGGGCTAGCTGTGAATTTCAGGCTCGTGAATTGTGGGTGAATTGAGTATTCTCAATTTGTTGTAAATTGAAGGTTAGCTGTGAATTGTGGTCTGTTTGTGAATTGTGGGCTACTTATGAACTGTGGACTAGTTGTGAATTGTGGGCTATTTGGTTGGGAACTGTTAGCTATTTGTGAATTGTTTGCTGATTGTGAATTTATTTATGTTGTTCGCATTCAACAGTTCATTATTCGTACATCAATTTGAATTATTCTTTGCACACGCGACGAGACTCACTTTAGCACCTAGACATGACTAGTAGAAGCCAGGCAAGTCCGCCATCCTGGCTAGCTGCAGTCGTGGCCAGGCTAGCTGCAGTCGTGGCCAGGCTAGCTGCAGTCGTTACCAGGCTAGCTACAGTCGTGGCCAGGCTAGCTGCAGACGTGGCCAGGCTAGCTGCAGTCGTGGCAAGGCTAGCTGCAGTCGTGGCCAGGCTAGCTGCAGTCGTGGCCAGGCTAGCTGCAGTCGTGGCCAGGCTAGCTACAGTCGTGGCCAGGCTAGCTACAGTCGTGGCCGGGCTAGCTACAGTCGTGGCCAGGCTAGCTACAGTCGTGGCCAGGCTAGCTACAGTCGTGGCCGGGCTAGGTCTGAGTCACGTGCGGGTCGCATTGGCCGGGCTAGCTGCAGTCGTGGCCAGGCTATCTACAGTCGTGGCCAGCTAGCTGCAGTCGTGGCCGGGCTAGCTCAGTCGTGGCCGGGCTATCGTCGTGCCGCTAGCAGTCGTGGCCGGTGGCTACATGGAGCGTGTAAGCGTGGCCAGGCTAGCTGCAGTCGTGGCCGGGCTAGCTACAGTCGTGGCCGGGCTAGCTACAGTCGTGGTCAGGCTAGCTGCAGTCGTGGCCGGGCTAGCTCAGTCGTGGCCAGGCTAGCGCTCGTGGCCAGGCTATCTACAGTCGTGGCCGGGCTAGCTGCAGTCGTGGCCAGGCTATCTACAGTCGTGGCCAGGCTAGCTACAGTCGTGGTAAGGCTAGCTGCAGTCGTGGCCAGGCTAGCTACAGTCGTGGCCAGGCTAGCTACAGTCGTGGCCGGCTAGCTACAGTCGTGGCCGGGCTAGCTACAGTCGTGGCCAGGCTCCGTCGGGCGTAGCTGCAGTCATGGCCGGGCTAGGCAGTGGCACTATTGTCGTGGCCAGGCTAGCTGCAGTCGTGGCCAGGCTAGCTACAGTCGTGTGCCAGGCTAGCTACAGTCGTGGCCAGGCTAGCTGCAGCTGGCCAGCTGGCAGTCGTGGCCAGGCTAGCTCAGTCGTGGCCAGGCTAGCTGCAGTCGTGGCCGGCTAGCTGTGGCCAGGCTAGCACAGTCTGGCCAGGCTAGCTACAGTCGTGGCCGGGCTAGCCACAGTCGTTCCAGGCTAGCTACAGTCGTGGCCAGGCTAGCTCAGTCGTGGCCAGGGCTAGCTGCAGTCGTGGCCGGGCTGCTGAGCTGGCAGGCTATCTAAGTCGTGGCCAGGCTAGCTGCAGTCGTGGCCGGGCTAGCTGCAGTCGTGGCCAGGCTAGCTCGCGTGGCCAAGCTAGCTATGGGCGGCTGCTACAGTCGTGGCCGGGCTAGCTACAGTCGTGGCCAGGCTAGCTACAGTCGTGGCCGGGCTAGCTACAGTCGTGGCCAGGCTAGCTACAGTCGTGGCCAGGCTAGGTAGCAGTCGTGGCCGGGCTAGCTGCAGTCGTGGCCGGCTAGCTCAGTCGTGGCCAGGCTATCTGCAGTCGTGGCCGGCTAGCTGCAGTCGTGGCCAGGCTAGCTGCAGTCGTGGCCAGGCTATCTACAGTCGTGGCCGAGGCTAGCTGCAGTCGTGGCCGGCTAGCTACAGTCGGGGGCCGGGGGCTAGCTGCAGTCGTGGCCAGGGGCTAGCTACAGTCGTAGGCCGGGCTAGCTACAGTCGTGGCCAGGCTAGCTACAGTCGTGGCCGGGTAGCTGCAGTCTGGCCGGGCTAGCTGCAGTCGTGGCCGAGCTTAGTCTGGCACAGTCGTCGTGGCCGGGCTAGCTGCAGTCGTGGCCGGCTACTAGTCGTGGCCCGTGTGCGTTGGCCGGCTAGCTCAGTCGTGGCCAGGCTACTACAGTCGTGGCCGGGCTAGCTACAGTCGTGGCCAGGCTATCTACAGTCGTGGCCAGGCTAGCTACAGTCGTGGCCAAGGCTAGCTGCAGTCGTGGCCGGGCTAGCTCAGTCGTACCAGGCTAGCTACAGTCGTGGCCAGGCTAGCTACAGTCGTGGCCGGGCTAGCTACAGTCGTGGCCAGGCTAGCTACAGTCGTGGCCAGGCTAGCTGCAGTCGTGGCCGGGCTAGCTGCAGTCGTGGCCAGGCTATCTCAGTCGTAGCCAGGCTGGGCTGCGAGTCGTGGCCGGGCTAGCTGCAGTCGTGGCCAGGCTATCTACAGTCGTGGCCAGGCTAGCTGCAGTCGTGGCCGGGCTAGCTACAGTCGTGGCCGGGCTAGCTACAGTCGTGGCCAGGCTAGCTACAGTCGTGGCCAGGCTAGCTACAGTCGTGGCCAGGCTAGTTACAGTCGTGGCCAGGCTAGCTGCAGTCGTGGCCGGGCTAGCTGCAGTCGTGGCCAGGCTATCTACAGTCGTGGCCAGGCTAGCTACAGTCGTGGCCAGGCTAGCTACAGTCGTGGCCGGGCTAGCTGCAGTCGTGGCCAGGCTAGCTACAGTCGTGGTCAGGCTAGCTGCAGTCGTGGCCAGGCTAGCTACAGTCGTGGCCGGGCTAGCTACAGTCGTGGCCAGGCTAGCTGCAGTCGTGGCCGGGCTAGCTGCAGTCGTGGCCGGGCTAGCTGCAGTCGTGGCCAGGCTATCTACAGTCGTGGCCAGGCTAGCTGCAGTCGTGGCCGGGCTAGCTACAGTCGTGGCCAGGCTAGCTACAGTCGTGGCCGGGCTAGCTACAGTCGTGGCCAGGCTAGCTACAGTCGTGGCCGGGCTAGCTACAGTCGTGGCTAGGCTAGCTACAGTCGTGGCCAGGCTAGCTACAGTCGTGGCCGGGCTAGCTACAGTCGTGGCCAGGCTAGCTACAGTCGTGGCCAGGCTAGCTACAGTCGTGGCCAAGCTAGCTACAGTCGTGGCCGGGCTAGCTGCAGTCGTGGCCAGGCTAGCTACAGTCGTGGTCAGGCTAGCTGCAGTCGTGGCCAGGCTAGCTACAGTCGTGGCCGGGCTAGCTACAGTCGTGGCCGGGCTAGCTACAGTCGTGGCCAGGCTAGCTACAGTCGTGGCCGGGCTAGCTACAGTCGTGGCCAGGCTAGCTACAGTCGTGGCCGGGCTAGCTGCAGTCGTGGCCAGGCTAGCTACAGTCGTGGCCAGGCTAGCTACAGTCGTGGCCGGGCTAGCTACAGTCGTGGCCAGGCTAGCTACAGTCGTGGCCGGGCTAGCTACAGTCGTGGCCAGGCTAGCTACAGTCGTGGCCGGGCTAGCTACAGTCGTGGCCAGGCTAGCTGCAGTCGTGGCCGGGCTAGCTACAGTCGTGGCCAGGCTAGCTACAGTCGTGGTCGGGCTAGCTACAGTCGTAGCCAGGCTAGCTACAGTCGTGGCCGGGCTAGCTACAGTCGTGGCCGGGCTAGCTACAGTCGTGGCCGGGCTAGCTGCAGTCGTGGCCAGGCTAGCTACAGTCGTGGCCGGGCTAGCTACAGTCGTGGCCGGGCTAGCTACAGTCGTGGCCGGGCTAGCTACAGTCGTGGCCAGGCTAGCTGCAGTCGTGGCCAGGATAGCTACAGTCGTGGCCGGGCTAGCTACAGTCGTGGCCGGGCTAGCTGCAGTCGTGGCCAGGCTAGCTGCAGTCGTGGCCAGGCTAGCTACAGTCGTGGCCGGGCTAGCTACAGTCGTGGCCGGGCTAGATCGCTCTACCTGTCTCACTCTAGACATACTTGTAGACAAGCTTGGTAGCAGGCCATCCAGCTGGTCTACACGGCTCGCTCCCACTCAATAAATTCGTCTAGGCCGAGCGATGTGAGTCATTAAGTCAGCAGGTGTAGGTGTGGGTGTGTCAGGTGACTGGCACCTACACACTCCCCTGCACGGACTCTCAGTTCGTGTTATCTTCCAGGCTGTCACCTTATCCAACGTAGCAGAAACATTTATGCTCCTCCATGTCAAGCTTAACACTACACACTCCCGCTGGCTGGCTTTCAGCACTACTGATACTTTGGTTAAGTCATTTGTGAACTCTAAGCTAGAATATTACTACACGCTAACAGCTCATTTTATAAGAGAATTTATAAGAGAACCTTCACTTCTCTTATAAATTCAATTAAGCACCTAAAATTTTAGGAATGCTTAAAGTCTTTGGGACTGTACTCCCTGGAACATAAGCAAGAAAGGTATAAAATAATTTACACGTTGGAAATTCAGGAGGAATTGGTCCTAAATCTGTCCACCGAAATTACTGTAGTCCCTACTAGAGCAAGAGAACCGACAAACGTTGCAGAATACATTCAGTGACAAACAGGATTCAACAAATACACTAAGAGATAACTTAGTTAAGTGTAAAGGGGCCAAGATTTTTTAACGCCCTCCCTTCAGACGTAAGGGAAATAACCAATAGAACCTTAGCTGTCTTCAAGAGGAACTGGATAAGTTCCTCAAGTTAGTTCCTGGTCAGCCAGGCTGTGGTGCCTATGTTTTATTATGTGCAGCTAGCACCAATGACCTGGTCAATCAGATCATCAATCAGGAGGCCAAATCTGGAACTAGGGACGGGGACATCCCCCCCTATCTTCTGGAATTGTCTTCATGTCATGTTCAGGTGTCACAAGCCCAGGCTCGCCTGGCGCTACCTGGAGTCTACCTGGAGTCTACCTGGAGGGCATTCCAGGGATCAACGCCCCCGAGGCCCGGTCCATGACCAGGCCTCCTGGTGGATCAGGGCCTGATCAACGAGGCTGTTACTGCTGGTCACACGTAGTCCAACGTACGAACCACAGTCCGGCTGATCCAGCACCGACTTTATGTATGTGTCCAGCTCCCTCTTGAAGACAACCTGCGCTGCGTCTCCGGCTGAAATACAAACAAATCTCTCGCTTCCCACCTTGTTTACACTTGTCTTCTGTCGCTTTTACTGTCTGGTCAGGTGTGTGGTGCTGATGGTAGGTCCTTCCGTCTCACCTGTTGTTAACCGAGTCACGTCTGGGCCCATTATGTTCAAGGGGAAGCGTTAAAACAGTACGGATCATTCAACAGCTCTGGCATCAGTTGTCGCACCAGTGACTTCACTTCATTACTTTGATCCTAGGAAGAGGACGGTAGCTCCAGTTATCTGGATCAGAAGCCCATCGCTAAGTTCATAATTTAAAACAGAACAGATATATATCTACCAATTTGTTTCGGAAAAAAAATATGTAAGTTCAATATTAATTTGGAAGAATATGTTGCAACATTTTGTATTATATTAAATGCTGTTAGAATATATATTCACTGCATATGCAACATTTTTACTATACTGAATGCAATGTAAAATTATTAAACCTATGAAATAATCTTTATTAATTTGCAATGTCCAAAAAATTAATTCCTTAGATGAGACGAAGGAACCATTTAAAAATCCCGTTAGAAGCACACGGGACGAAGACTTGCTAATGGTCCAGATCGGAGCGAAACGTCGTTATAAGTTTCTCCCATGTGCGGGTTGTTTGTGTATTGTTGCAGTCACCGTATTGCGACTTGTTGTTCTTTACTAAACAATATATTTCCAGGTACGTGGTAGACAACTGAGATTTCTGTGATTTCTTCAAAAATGTTCTGTACTGTCATAGTGGCATTAATCGGCTCCTGTATCAGGGACTCTTAAGGGTCGTTAATCAACAAAAGAATCGGACTTACAACATTTAAAGAGAGACAAGACACGTCGAAGACTCCTGAAAATCCTCCTGATCTGCACACCAATTCTTGTGGGTAAAATCAGGAAGCTTTCAGCTTAGCAAAGCCCTTGACCTCGCGCTCATTACCACAACATAGTTCACTGATGATTCACATGGGCACACAAGGCACGGGTAGCTCGCTGCAGGGCCGCTACCCGTTTACACATGTAAGGTGCCTCAGAAGCCAAGCTTGTCTTGCAGGAATAAGTCATCCTAGGGATGGAACTCGGCGGATAAAGTCGACTCCAACAGCAAGTCGCAGGTGGCGGCTTCTTAGCGTCGTTTAGGACCCCAACGACGACCGACAACACCACCACACTCTGGAAAAGACAGTCGAGAAGGACCCCTGCAGGGAGCTACCCGTGCCTTGTGTGCCCATCCAGTGTCTAATTCTTCATTTGTATTAATACATGAAATATAATATACAGCATAAGCCTCTTTAATGAAAAAATAATTTCCTGTCCGCCCTGCTGCTCTCGAAAACACAAATAAAGCTAACAGTGTACAGAACGGAATGTTTACTAAATCACAGCTAGTCAACTCACCAGAGTATTCAAACACAGGCTAATCAACCCGCTGTTGCACTCAGCGTATTAAAATAATTGTTGTCAAATCATAACAGCCAAATATATAAATAGTTACTCCCCGGTAAGGCTACTTATGCCGCTCCAGGTAGGCAAGGAACACTAGAAGTTAACAATGATGGTGGTAGACGAGAGGTGTCTGGCAGTAACGCCACTAACTACAGCAAGTTCTTAAGGATAATTGAACACTTGTGGTCCCAGACACCTGTACGTCGGTACGCCCACCCCGCCCACCTGCCCCCGCCCACACTCGCCCATACCAGTGTTTACTGTCTTGCGCACATGACATCGTCCACTATATATAATTTGCTTGCAACAGCCCACACCTTCCCTGGAAGGCTAAGTCTCGTCTGGCGGACATCCAGCAGACTCCCCACCACCACATTACAAAAGCAGCGATCACTATTTTATGTGATTCGACCTATTTTCAGAATGCATGTAAACCCAGTAATACAGAGGCCACGCTGGAGAACTTAGAGAAATAATGCCCAGATCTAGCCAACTGTAACTTCTCGAAACCTTTGAAGCTACAGCAGCTAATGAATCCTTAGTGGAATGCTTGACGATATCTTCATTTCCCTATTGAAATTTCCTAGCTCAGGGCTGGTGTATTTCACCACCTGATGTGTGAAACTCCTCCTGTGTGATGGAATTTGAGAGGGTAAACATAGGAAGATTTCGTTACCACTACGTAACTATTATATAGAATAAAGTAGCAGCACACTGATGTATCCATTTTGTTTAAATAACAGCAAATCTACAATAGTTTAAAAGGGTAGCGTAGCCAACACCACGTATTCGTGTTAGGCCCGGAGACCCTGGAGCTAGGAGACATGTAGCAACATTTCATGGTCTCCCTGGCCAGATCTCCGCAAAACAAAGTTGTGCTCAGGCCAAGTCAGTAAATCGGCTCTGACACTACAATAGGAAGGTGGGATTTTTACTATGCTTGTCCAGGCTCCTTATCCATAGAAAATTTAAGGCAAGATAGAGTGAGTTCTTGTAATTCTTGATGAATATTGTGTTCCATGAGTCCGGGACTGGGACAGAGTCCCCGGGTACGCTTTCACTGCCTTCTTCAATGTTAATTGGGGTTAGGGTTACGTCAGAAATTGCCAGTGTTTCGACTCTCATTCGTGTGAAAAAAACTCATTTGGGTTGCGAGTCTTAAGACTGATTAATGACTCACTGAACAAAGAGTCATACTGGCACTTCACTATTTCACTAATTTCTTCGATAAATGAGACACTTTGTGCAACATTTAGGTATAATGTGATCCTTTATTGACAACGTTTCGCCCACGCAGTGGGCTTTATCGAGTCACAGACAGATCTACCTGGAAAATGAGCAACATGGAGATATATATAGGGTACAGTCAGGTGGAGAATGCTGGGTCAGGTGGAGAAAGCTGCATGTCACAGTCTTAAAAGTAGTGTGATAGTTAAAAACATTGTGTGACTTAAAGGACCTGCAGTGTACCATTCTTGAGTTCTAGGTGGGATAGCGTTGAAGAAGTTTCTTGGCAATAGGTTCAGCTATGTTGTAGAAGCCGTTGTTCTGGTTGAAGTTGTTGGATATACAGACGAGTGATGATTCTAGGATTCTTCGGTATTGCGTGTTGTCTTCTCTGGCGATGAGTCTTGCGTATCCACCTTGTCTTGAGTATCCACCTCCACATCCACCACCATCAAGGACATTACCAGTAACAGACAGGAAAAGCTTCAATCCACGGCAGGGGTATACACAATCCCTTGCAATGGCTGCAGCAAATTATACGTTGGCGAAACATCCAGAGACCTACAAACACGCATTTCAGAACACCAGTACGCAGGCAGATCTGACGACTCAAGAAATGCCTGTGTTCAACACCGAAATTTACACAACCATTTAATCAACTACAGAAACGCAAGACTCATCGCCAGAGAAGACAACACGCAATACCGAAGAATCCTAGAATCATCACTCGTCTGTATATCCAACAACTTCAACCAGAACAACGGCTTCTACAACATAGCTGAACCTATTGCCAAGAAACTTCTTCAATGCTATCCCACCTAGAACTCAAGAATGGTACACTGCAGGTCCTTTAAGTCACACAATGTTTTTAACTATCACACTACTTTTAAGACTGTGACATGCAGCTTTCTCCACCTGACCCAGCATTCTCCACCTGACTGTACCCTATATATATCTCCATGTTGCTCATTTTCCAGGTAGATCTGTCTGTGACTCGATAAAGCCCACTGCGTGGGCGAAACGTTGTCAATAAAGGATCACATTATACTGCTTATGTGTTTATTTTTCCATTGTGTCGGTATTTTATACCATTTATTTCCAACATTTAGGTAGCTTCATTCTGGAAACGTTTCGCCCCACAGTGGCTTCTTCAGTCCAATGCAGACAAAGGTGGAAGATGAGGAGTTCGAGGTAATCAGTCCCCCAGGCTAGACCAGCAAGTGTCCACAAGTGTCTCATTTATCTATTTGTCGATTTTCTAAGCCGTTTATCCACACTCATTTCTTCGTTACCGCTACTGCATTTTCCATCTCATGTCAGTAAGGCCCCGACATCAGATTCTATTTTTCCCCTCGATTTTGAATACGAGAGAAAAAAAAACTATTTTGAATATCTAATTCCATTTATGTCTTTTGTTCCCTTTGTCTCTATGATTCTCCATGATTCATTCAGTTCCATTTCAACATTCTCTTTCTCCTGACATACAGGTTCAGAGCCATGTCAGTCTTTCTAGCATCATTTTTCAGTAAGGTCTTGACAGATTTGGTCCCAGTTGATGGGTTAGGTGGGTTTTGAACGCAGTGCAGAAGGGCCCCGCATATACAGCACCTCTTCTCAGTTGTTCCACCAGCCGGCGACTAGCACCGGCTGGTGGAACATAATGAACAATGGCTCATTTTGACAACAAACACATGGAACGCCGAAAAGAGGTGCCGCATATGCGGGGCCCTCCTGCACTTGATTTTCAATAGATGGCATTGGAGCTGCTGGGAAGTGTTATCTGGTGGCTTATATACAACAACTAAATTCCAATTTTCAATCATAGTTACAAAAATTACCAAAAACTTCATCATTTGTGGTGTTAACTTGCTCAGTACACATGAGTGGCCTTTTAACATACAGACTAACCCCTCATCCCTCCCTTGTTCCCTCTTTTTCTGGCTGCATCTAAATAGATTGTGCCCACACGTCTATTTTTCGCTGTCAAAGTAGTCTTTTAATAAACTCCCTTAAGGAACATAAAGGTACAATACCGTGACTGGAACAATACACAAATAACCCGAACATAGGAGACAGAAGTTTAAGGTGACGTTACGGTCCTTCTTGGACCATTTACAAAGTCACACTGTGTGACTTTGTAAATAGTCGTCGTAAGCGTCTCTCTTCTATGTGCGGGTTGTGTAATAAAGTGTAAACATTGCACTTGGCTCGCTGACACCATTGATGGATGCTATTTTAGTGTTGACATTGTTTACCACTTTGTTTGTAAATAGAAATGATGTTACATTATTTGTTACTATTGTAGGAGGGGTGTCTTTTTTTGTTGGACTTATAATCTGTGTCTGTGATGAGTTGAGGACTTTGTTTACAAACACAAATGATGTTATATTATTTGTTCCTGTGCTAGGCGGAGGGTCTCTTTTTTTTTTGTGGGACTTAAGATCTGTGTCTCTGATGAGACTGTCAGTGGCTTTGTCTCCTGTCCAACATGGCTCCTGGGTGGTGACACATTTTTACCATGTCTTGCCTTTTATTTTTATTTTTTACACTTCCCGACATCAAAAAAAAAAAATTTCTGCTGTCTTTATGTTTACAGTTTTCATTTTCAGTTTGGTACGGACTGCCAGACAGTGTCCTTCACAACATTATCTCCCATTTATTGAACAATAGGACATTTCTGGGCGAATTTTATTTTTACAGGTCTTGTTATCTACAGATAACAGCATTTGTTAGACAAAAGGGCACACATGCAACTAATGCGACATTGTGGCAACGTTTCGCTCTCCAGGAGCTTTATCAGACCGCTACGGCTTCAAAAAGTCGGGTCCCGGCGGCGTTGATCCCCGAAACCCTCTCCAGGTACTGTCCTCTCCAGGTACTGTCCTCTCCAGGTACAGTCCTCTCCAGGTACAGTCCTCTCCAGGTACTGTCCTCTCCAGGTACAGTCCTATCCAGGTACTATCCTCTCCAGGTACAGTCCTCTCCAGGTATAGTCCTCTCCAGGTATAGTCCTCTCCAGGTACAGTCCTCTCCAGGTACTGTCCTCTCCAGGTACAGTCCTCTCCAGGTACTGTCCTCTCCAGGTACAGTCCTCTCCAGGTACTGTCCTCTCCAGGTACAGTCCTCTCCAGGTACAGTCCTCTCCAGGTACAGTCCTCTCCAGGTATAGTCCTCTCCAGGTACAGTCCTCTCCAGGTACTGTCCTCTCCAGGTACAGTCCTCTCCAGGTACAGTCCTCTCCAGGTACAGTCCTCTCCAGGTACTGTCCTCTCCAGGTACAGTCCTCTCCAGGTACTGTCCTCTCCAGGTACTAGTCCTCTCCAGGTACAGTCCTCTCCAGGTATAGTCCTCTCCAGGTACAGTCCTCTCCAGGTACTGTCCTCTCCAGGTACTGTCCTCTCCAGGTACTGTCCTCTCCAGGTACAGTCCTCTCCAGGTACAGTCCTCTCCAGTTACTGTCCTCTCCATGTACAGTCCTCTCCAGGTACTGTCCTCTCCAGGTACAGTCCTCTCCAGGTATAGTCCTCTCCAGGTACAGTCCTCTCCAGGTACTGTCCTCTCCAGGTACTGTCCTCTCCAGGTACTGTCCTCTCCAGGTACTGTCCTCTCCAGGTACAGTCCTCTCCAGGTATAGTCCTCTCCAGGTACAGTCCTCTCCAGGTACAGTCCTCTCCAGGTACTGTCCTCTCCAGGTACTATCCTCTCCAGGTACAGTCCTCTCCAGGTATAGTCCTCTCCAGGTACAGTCCTCTCCAGGTACTGTCCTCTCCAGGTAACTGTCCTCTCCAGGTGCTGTCCTCTCCAGGTACAGTCCTCTCCAGGTACAGTCCTCTCCAGTTACTGTCCATCTCCAGTACAGTCCTCTCCAGGTACTGTCCTCTCCAGGTACAGTCCTCTCCAGGTATAGTCCTCTCCAGGTACAGTCCTCTCCAGGTACGTCCTCTCAGGTATGTCCTCTCCAGGTACTGTCCTCTCCAGGTACTGTCCCTCCAGGTACAGTCCTCTCCAGGTATAGTCCTCTCCAGGTACAGTCCTCTCAGGTACAGTCCTCTCCAGGTACTGTCCTCTCCAGGTACATCCTCTCAGGTACAGTCCTCTCCAGGTATTCTCTCCAGGTACAGTCCTCTCCAGGTACTGTCCTCTCCAGGTACAGTCCTCTCCAGGTACAGTCCTCTCAGGTACTGTCCTCTCCAGGTACTATCCTCTCCAGGTACAGTCCTCTCCAGGTATAGTCCTCTCCAGGTACGTCCTCTCCAGGTACTGTCCTTCCAGGTACTGTCCTCTCAGGTACTGTCCTCTCCAGGTACAGTCCTCTCCAGGTATAGTCCTCTCCAGGTACAGTCCTCTCAGGTACTGTCTCTCCAGGTACTGTCCTCTCCAGGTACTGTCCTCTCCAGGTACTGTCCTCTCCAGGTACAGTCCTCTCCAGGTATAGTCCTCTCCAGGTACAGTCCTCTCCAGGTACAGTCCTCCAGGTATAGTCCTCTCCAGGTACTGTCCTCTCCAGGTATAGTCCTCTCCAGGTACAGTCCTCTCCAGGTACAGTCCTCTCCAGGTACTGTCCTCTCCAGGTACAGTCCTCTCCAGGTACAGTCCTCTCCAGGTACTGTCCTCTCCAGGTACTGTCCTCTCCAGGTACAGTCCTCTCCAGGTACTGTCCTCTCCAGGTACAGTCCTCTCCAGGTATAGTCCTCTCCAGGTACAGTCCTCTCCAGGTATAGTCCACTCCAGGTACAGTCCTCTCCAGGTATAGTCCTCTCCAGGTAGAGTCCTCTCCAGGTACAGTCCTCTCCAGGTACAGTCCTCTCCAGATACAGTCCTCTCCAGGTATAGTCCTCTCCAGGTACTGTCCTCTCCAGGTACAGTCCTCTCCAGGTTCTGTCCTCTCCAGGTACTGTCCTCTCCAGGTACAGTCCTCTCCAGGTATAGTCCTCTCCAGGTACAGTCCTCTCCAGGTACAGTCCTCTCCAGGTATAGTCCTCTCCAGGTACTGTCCTCTCCAGGTATAGTCCTCTCCAGGTACAGTCCTCTCCAGGTACAGTCCTCTCCAGGTACTGTCCTCTCCAGGTACTGTCCTCTCCAGGTACAGTCCTCTCCAGGTACTGTCCTCTCCAGGTACAGTCCTCTCCAGGTACAGTCCTCTCCAGGTACTGTCCTCTTCAGGTACAGTCCTCTCCAGGTACAGTCCTCTCCAGGTACTGTCCTCTCCAGGTACTGTCCTCTCCAGGTACAGTCCTCTCCAGGTACTGTCCTCTCCAGGTACAGTCCTCTCCAGGTATAGTCCTCTCCAGGTACAGTCCTCTCCAGGTACTGTCTACTCCAGGTACAGTCCTCTCCAGGTATAGTCCTCTCCAGGTACAGTCCTCTTCAGGTACTGTCCACTCCAGGTACAGTCCTCTCCAGGTATAGTCCTCTCCAGGTACAGTCCTCTCCAGGTACAGTCCTCTCCAGGTACAGTCCTCTCCAGGTATAGTCCTCTCCAGGTATAGTCCTCTCCAGGTGTACCTTTACCTGACTTTATTACATAACATTTCTTCCGACTGTTGTATTGATAAGTTCCATCTCTTTTTGCAGTTGTTTAATATCTGTAAATCCTCCAGGCATACTGCAGACTCTGTTGGATTTTCTGATGGCTGCTTTCTAGAGGGGATTTGGGGGTTTTGGGCCTATTAGGAATTACCTCTTCCTTTTTATAAGTGGAATAAACAGGGTGAAAGGAGGGGGGATGAGGCAGACTCCATGCGCAGTTTCATGCACTGGTATAATACCACCTAAGAAAAGCGGAATCAATAATGCTGCAATATTATGAGTGAATCTAAATTTTGTTGAATTAAAAAAAATCTGGTGGTGTAATGCACATGCTGGTGTGCACATGCTGGTGTGCACATGCTGGTGTGCACATGCTGGTGTGCACATGCTGGTGTGCACATGCTGGTGTGCACATGCTTGTGTTCAAATGACCTTTGCACATCTCTAATGATGACAGTTAGGACCTGTCTTCCAACTTTTCCTCCCACGTCCTTCATCTCTTCCATCATGTCCTTCATCTCCTCCCCATCTCCTTCATTTTACCTTGGGTCATATGCGTAGACATATCCTTGTCATGTGTGGGCCCAGGTGGTCCTTTCAGACGAGCAATAAGGTTTGGAAGGTCATGGATGTATGGCCCACCTTCAACAACAATCATTACTCTGTGGCGGTTCTCTGTTGACTGAGGGTTCACACGTCACCAATAATAATAATAATATAATATAAATCTTTATTTACTACAAGTACATGTACAAGGTATACAGGCATAGCTGACATCAATGACATACTACTATATAGAAAGACCCTTGTTATGCTGAGCATTTCCCGCAAATTAGGTCAGTTTTGTCCCAGGATGCGACCCACACCAGTCGACTAACACCCAGGTACCCATTGTACTGATGGGTGAACATAGACAACCGGTGTAAAGAAACACACCCAATGTTTCTACCCTGGCTGGGAATCGAACCCAGACCCCTCGCCGTGTGAAGGCTTTAGCCACCCGGCCACCAGAGCCTCTCTTTCCCGTCATACTATGTGTGGCTTGTTGCATACAGACGCCAGTGCAGCGGATTCTGTTTACATTGTGGGTTTGTGGATTTTATGATCGTGGGAGTGACGGTATAGACTTAGGGAACTTTGAGTCTTTTCACCTTGATAATTTAATGATTTTTAAAAAAAAATAAATGTCTCTTCCGGAGGTCACCGCCTCCGCCGCCAGCTCCCAGACCAGGCCTCCTTGTTGCTGGCCTGATCGATTAAGTTGTTAATGCCCGCCGCCTGCAGCCCAGTGTATCCACCACAACTCTGTTGATCAGGGACCGTTTTGAGAAATCTGTCTAGTTGCCTCTTGAAGGCTGCTATGGGGGGAGGGGGGGTTGATGATATATCTTAATGAAGAGAGGCTGATGAAGAGTCGTAGTCCCTTAACACTGAGTTCTCTCTCAGTGTAATCATCGCTATCCTGTTTTTTATTGGAGGTATCCTGCACCGTCTGGCAAGACTCTTGTGTTTATAAGGAGTAATTTCGGCATGCAGGTTTGGTACCAATCCCTCCAGTATCTTCCAGGTGTAGGTTATGATGTTTCTTTCTTACCTACGTTCTAAGAAGTACACTTCTAGGGACTTCAAGTGCTCGCAGTAATTTAGGTGCTTGGCTGAGTTTATAAGAGCTGTGATAGTTCTCTGTACGTTTTCCAGTTCAGCAGTTTCACCTGTCTTGAAGTGAGCCCATAGTTCAGAACGAATGACCGGGAGAGAGTCATCATTGGCTTGGTATCCATTGTTTTGAAGGTTCTAGTTATTCAATCTATAATATTTCTTGCACTTACGATAATAACATTATTGTGAGATCTGACATTATCACTCCCAGGTCTCTTACATTTGACTGACATTCTTTTTTAGTGTTGTGAGTTAATTTTGTACTCTGATCTTGTTTATATTTTTTCCATTCTTCCATGGCGGAGTAACTTAAATTTGTCCCCATGGAACATATTATAGTTGTCAGTGGTCCACTAGTTAGTTTACGTCAGTTTGGACGATGATACAGTGCTATGATGAATGTTCCTGTCAATGTCAGAATTGAGAATAAGGAAGAGAAGTGGGGTGAGTACCGTGCCTTGGGGGACACAACTTTTCAATGTAGCAGCCGCTGACTTTACTCCGCTTACTCTTTGGGTTCTATTTGCGAGAAAGTAAAAAATCCATCTGCCCAATTATTTCTTTTGAACGCATTTTGTGCACAATTACCCTATGGTCGCACTTATCAAAGGCTTCTGAAAATTCACTGTATACTACATCTGCATTGTGTCTGTCTTGAAGAGCATCCAAGACCGTGTCGTAATGGTTCAGTAGTTGCAAAAGGCAGGAGCGACCAGTTCTAAACCCATGTTGATCTGGATTCTGCAACTGCTGAGAGTCTATGTGACTGGTAATACTGCTTCTTAAAACCCTTTCAGGGATCTTGATAATGTGGGATGTTAAGGTTATTAGTCTGTAGTGTTTTAACCATTGCTTAACTGCCACCTTTGTTGAGTGCGGAAATCTCAGTGGTTTTTAATGACTGTGATGACTCCAGTGTCTAGGCTTCTTCTCCATATATATATATATATATATATATATATATATATATATATATATATATATATATATATATATATATATATATATATATATATATATATATATATCTCTGTCCACAGCAGGACTCGGTTTGCAGGTTCGAGTCCCTGCAAATTTGGCATCAGAGTACACAGTACTTCATCCACAACGTCATGTGTGCTCAGTGACCTCACAAGTGCAGATGTTGTTTACATCTCGCGACTTCCTTCACATATGTAACTGCGTCATCCCCACAATTATACCACCACTAAAACTCCTCGTTTCCAAATCATTTCGTATCCGATTCGCATTCTACTCCTTAACCCCACTCCATTTTCTCCTTTCCTACTCTTACTCCACCCTCTTCTCACTCCACATCCCCATCCACTCCCATGCCACACCCCTCACAAAATACCCCCACCATCCTTCCAATCCAAACCCAATACTCCCCTCACACTACAACCCCTTCCACCCAACCATCCCCGTATCAACCCCCTATCCTCACCTTCCCTCTCCTCACATCTACACCCTTCCCATATGACTCACGAAATCGTAATGACACGATTGCAAACAAACCATACCACGGGTGGGGTTCGAACCCGCGGTCAGAGAGTCTCAAAACTCCAGACCGTCGCGTTAGCCACTGGGCTAACGCGATCGTCTGGAGTTTTGAGACTCTCTGACCGCGGGTTCGAATCCCACCAGTTGTATGGTTTGTTTACCCCTCCCATACTCCCCCAACCCCCGCCCACGATACCCTAACCCACCCCAAAACACCCAACCCCTTACAGATCCCCACCTTACCCCACTCTATACATTCCCTCACTCGACACCCCCTCCTAATTCTCCATCCTCCATTTCACCCCCACCAACTCCCTTCTCCACACCCTTTAACTCCCCTTCCTCACCCTCCCTTCCTCGCATCCCCCACCATCCCCCCTTTGTCTGCGAGGGTAACCCGATATCACCTCAGCGGCGGCGACCCCAACATGCGAAGGCACGCGGGAACAATAGGTCAATTCGCCAGTGGAAATACGGTCGACAGTCGTGACTTTCGTGATGGTGGTGTTGGTCCATGCGGCCGAGGGCAGCTTAGGACCCTCTCTGTTTTACCAGGCCAGAATTAAAGACCCACCGAGACTTAATCTAGACTGGAGCCTTCCGTGGTGTGTACACAGACCCACCGTCCAGCATGACAGCTAGACGCCTCCAGCACCAACCCGCAGGGGTGGCCGCTGGGGTGAGGGGTTGTGGCTGAGGTGAGGGGTTGTGGCTGGGGTGAGGGGTTGTGGCTGGGGTTAGGGGTTGTTGCTGAGGTGAGGGGTTGTTGCTGGTGTGAGGGGTCTACCTACCTGGAGTCTACATGGAGGGCATTCCGGGGATCGACGTCCCCGCGCCCCGGTCTATGACAAGGCCTCCCGGTGGATCAGGGCCTGATCAACGAGGCTGTTACTGCTGGCTGCACGTAGTCCAACATACGAACCACAGCCCGGCTGATCCGGCACTGATTTTAGGTATCTGTCCAGCTCCCTCTTGAAGGCAACCAGAGGTCTACTGGTAATGCCCCTTATGGATGGTGGGAGGCTGTTGAACAGTCTTGGGCCCCGGACACTTATT
This sequence comes from Cherax destructor, assembly GCA_009830355.1. NCBI lineage: Eukaryota > Metazoa > Arthropoda > Malacostraca > Decapoda > Parastacidae > Cherax > Cherax destructor. The sequence continues at coordinate 202,722 of WNWK01000902.1, forward strand.
GTGTTTTCTCTTAGTGTACCAGTGGCGCCCCTACTTTTAACTGGAGGTATGTTGCACCGTCTGCCAAGTCTTTTGCTTTCGTATGGAGTGATTTCTTTGTACATATTAGAGACCAGTCCCTCCAGAATCTTCCAGGTGTAGATTATGATATATCTCTCTCGCCTGCACTCCAGTGAATATAAGTCTAGTGCTTCCAGGCGTTCCCAGTAGTTAAGATGTTTGATGGAACTTATATGTGCAGTAAAGGTTCTCTGTACATTCTCTAGATCTGCAATTTCACCTGCCTTGAATGGGGATGTTAATGTACAGCAGTATTCTAGCCTAGAGAGAACAAGTGATTTAAAAAGGATCATCATTGGCTTGGCATCTCTTGTCTTGAATGTTCTCATTATCCATCCTATCAGTTTCCTCGCAGATGTAATAGTGGCATTGTTGTGGTCCTTGAAGGTGAGGTCTTCGGACATTACGACTCCCAGGTCCTTCACATTACTTTTCCGCTCTATTGTGTGATTGGAGTTTATAATATACTCAGTCCTAGCTATTATTTCCTCCAGTTTTCCATAACGGAGTAGTTGGAATTTGTCTTCATTGAACATCATATTGTTCTCTGTTGCCCATTGGAAAACTTGGTTTATATCTTCTTGGAGATTTACCGTTTCCTCAATGGATGACACTCTCATGCAGATCCTAGTATCATCTGCAAAGGATGATACAGTGCTATGGTTTACATCTCTGTCTATGTCTGATATGAGAATGAGGAACAGGATAGGTGCGAGTACTGTGCCTTGTGGGACAGAGCTCTTCACTATGGCAGCATCCGATTTAACTCTGTTTACCACTACTCTTTCTTTGTGTTCGATTGGTTAGGAAGTTGAAGAACCATCTGCCTACTTTGCCAGTTATCCCTTTAGCACGCATTTTGTGTTTTTTTGCAAAATCAGTGTATACTACATCTGCATTCTGTTTGTTTTCCAGAGCATCTAAGACCATATCATAGTGGTCTAGCAGTTGCGAGAGGCAGGAGCGACCTGCTCTGAAACCATGTTGCCCTGGGTTGTGCAATTTTTGGGAGTCCAGGGTGGCAGCTATGTGCTGCCACCCTGGACTGTTAGATAGGTAATCTTAGGTAATTTACACATATGTTACTATGTCCCGTAGCTGATCGCTAGCGCACTCAGCTCACACACTGAGTTCCGTAGTTCGATCCCCGGTAAGCGGGGAACCATTAGGACGTGTTTCCCTTAAGACACCTGCTGTCCCTGTTCACCTATCAGTAAAATAGGTACCTGGGTGTTAGACGACTGGTGTGGGTCGCATCCTGGGGAAAAAATTGGCCTAATTTTCCCGAAATGCTCTGCATAACAAACGGCTTTCTATACTACAAACTCTGATTAAACAATAGAGCGAAACAATAATGTGAGGGACCTGGGAGCGGTAATGTCTGAGGATCTCACGTACAAGGATCACAACAGTGCCACGATCACAACTGCAAAAAAATGATAGAATGGATAATGAGAACGTTCAAAACAAGAGATGCCAAGCCAGTGATGATTCTTTTTAAATCACTTGTTCTCTCTAGGTTGGAATACTGCTGTACATTAACATCTCCGTTCAAAGCAGGTGAAATTGCAGATCTAGAGAATGTACAGAGAACCTTTACTGCACGTATAAGTTCCATCAAACACATTAACAACTGGGAACACTTGGAAACACTTGACTTGTACTCACTGGAACGCAGGCGAGAGATATATATCATAATCTACACTTGGAAAATTCTAGAAGGAATGGTCCCGAATCTGCACACAGAAATCACTCCCTACGAAAGTAAAAGACTGGGCAGGTGATGCAAAATACCCCCAATGAAAAGTAGGGGCGCCATTGGTACACTAAGAGAAAACACCATAAGTGTCCGGGGCCCAAGACTGTTCAACAGCCTCCCACTATGCATAAGGGGAATTACCAATAGGCCCCTGGCTGCCTTCAAGAGGGAGCTGGACAGATACTTAAAGTCGATGCCGGATCAGCCGGGCTGTGGTTCGTACGTTGGACTACGTGCGGCCAGCAGTAACAGTCTTGTTGTTCAGGTCCTGATCCACCGGGAGGCCTGGTCGTGGACCGGGCCGCGGGGGCGTTGATCCTCGGAATACCCTCCAGGTAGACTCCAGGTGAAGATATTAAACATTTCCATGATGATTTAGAAGCTACGGGAGACTCAGAGGTTTCATTCGCTTGTATTCTGTACATTACGGACAAGTTAATGAATCAAATAAATGAACAACACTCGTTTTCACAATGTATGTATAGTTTTCTTAATGTATAGTACACAGTACCGATAAGATGAGGAATTAGATACATATGCAGCATCTGGGTGTCTTTAGTATAGACGTTTCGTCCTCCAGTGGCTTTATCAACAGTCTAAGGACATAATGTGAAGACTGTAGAACTATATACAAAAGACGAGGTAATCAGTCCCTCTGACTTGGAGTTGGTGAACAACACTGTAGTCTTCAAGACTACGATGCTCTTCACCAACTCCAAGGTTGAGGGACTGATTACCTCGTCTTTTGTATATAGTTCTACAGTCTTCACATTATGTCCTTGGACTGTGTTGATAAAGCCACTGGAGGGCGAAACGTCTACAGTAAAGTTACCCAGACGCTCCACATGTGTCTAATTCTTCATATTTACTCTTGAACCAGTGTGTGTCTCCTCTTTCTTCATCCTACTCACTCCATTTACCGTCCTAAAACTGAAGAAGTAATTCCTAACGTCCCCAGGGTTCACTCCTCGTTCTTGTGCCTCGCGTTTGCGATGTAATTGAGAATAATAATTATATATCGTCTGGTCCTCCTCCCTTCTAAAGTCGTCATGTTCCCTTAGTTACTTTAGTCTCTCCTTATAACTCAGTCAGCTCAGCGGTGGGAATAGTCTTATGGTAAACCTTTGGATCATCTCGAGTTTTCCAATCTGGTGGGTTCTGTGCTGGTGCTGCGTACTCTGTGAAGTCCTCTTTATATCGTGTGTGGAGTCCTGAAAGCTTCATGACCTGGAGTTTGGGATATCCTAGGTAATTTTACACTATGTGTGATAATTATATGTTTATCTGTACCTAAATCAACTTACTCAGGCCATTTTAAGAATCGTTAACCTCACGTATATTGCCAATGTTACTTAGTGTATGTGTAACTCAAAGGATACCTATATTATATACTGTGAAATGCCCACTCTTGGATCACACCTTGAGTGATAAGCCTAGTTTCTAACCTCCTAACCTGTACTCCGTCGAGTGAATAGTATTGTGAACGCGGCCTCTCCTCCCTGTGTGTAGGGTGTCGGTCCAGATAACGCGGCCTCTCCTCCCTGTGTGTAGGGTGTCGGTCCAGTGAACGCGGCCTCTCCTCCCTGTGTGTAGGGTGTCGGTCCAGTGATCGCGGCCTCTCCTCCCTGTGTGTAGGGTGTCGGTCCAGTGATCGCGGCCTCTCCTCCCTTGTGTAGGGTGTCGGTCAGTGAACGCGGCCTCCTCCTGTGTGTAGGGTGTCGGTCCAGTGAACGCGGCCTCTCCTCCTGTGTAGGTGTCGGTCAGTGAACGCGGCCTCCTCCCTGTGTGTAGGTGTCGGTCCAGTGAACGCTGGCCTCCTCCCTGTGTGTAGGGTGTCGGTCCAGTGAACGCGGCCTCTCTCCCTGTGTGTAGGGTGTCGGTCCAGTGAACCGGCCTCTTCTCCTGTGTAGGGTGTCGGTCCAGTGATCGCGGCCTCTCCTCCCTGTGTGTAGGGTGTCGGTCCAGTGATCGCGGCCTCTCCTCCCTGTGTACTGTGTGGTGTGCCAGTTAACAGGGTCTCTGCTGTGTACTGTGTGGTGGGCCAGTGAACACGGTTTATGCTGTGTACAGTGTGGTGGTCCACTATGTACAGTGTGGTGATCCACTGTGTACAGTGTGGTGGTCCACTGTGTACAGTGTGGTAGTCCACTGTGTACAGTGTGGTGGTCCACTGTGTACAGTGTGGTGGTTCACTGTGCACAGTGTAGTGGTCCACTGTGTACAGTGTGGTGGTCCACTGTGTACAGTGTAGTGGTCCACTGTGTACAGTGTAGTGGTTCACTGTGTACAATGTAGTGGTCCACTGTGTACAATGTGGTGGTCCACTGTGTACAGTGTGGTGGTCCACTGTGTACAGTGTGGTGATCTACACTGTGTACTGAACAGTTCGCTGAACGCGCTCTGGGAATTACGTGCCTTAAAGATAAATTAGTTAAGACCCATTAATGGCTGCGAATTACCCTGCAATAAGATTAATCACCCGCCAGGATGGCTATGTAATTGTTACCGCTTTGATGTACTTGTGGGAGCCGCCATCTTCCCGTTTTTTACCACTCAAGAATCCCAGTCATCTTAAAAATGTGATTTGTGGTACCCTCTTTAAAGATCCTCTCACATAGGAAGATTTAGGCCACAAACTGATACGGGCTTAAAGACGACAAGTTAAAAAGAAGTCAAGTGAATTTTTTTTTAAAGTACTGCGAATTCCATTAAGGATAACTTCCCAGGGTGTTAATTAAGTCTGCCCTACCTGGCCGGGTCCAGCCTACCCTCTACACACTGTTTTTGTCGTTCCTACCCGAGGCTGTGTGAGGGGCAGTAAAGTGATGGTCTAGGTGAGCTTTATCAAGATGGAAGTCATGGAGGAGGTTTGGCAATGCGGGGTGATTGTTATTGTGTGTTGTGGTGGTGGGGGAGAAGATGCATGGGATGGGAAGCAATCAGGTTTGGTAGATCCGATTCTATGAATCAAAAGTTCTTCATTAGAATGAAAGGAGTGGAGGGAGGGAGGGGGGATTTGCGGGAAGTGTCTTGGTTTAAATGTCTGGGCAGCGCCCTGGTCGGGCAGCCATGCCAGCGAGGGAGTGAGGGAAGAGGGAGAGAAGGTGGGAGGGAGTGAGGGAGAGAGGGAGGGAGGGAGGGGGGGAACCAGCCACAACACTTCACTCGTGGTCAACCAGCATCGTTCTGGGCCACCACAACGAGCCTCCTCCCGACTCCGACGGACCAGGCAAAAACCTCCGGTCCGAAAAGGAAAGAAAACGGATGACGGGGCGCTGGGTGAGAGAAGTATCAAAATACCAGACGTTGTTCCCACACGCCGCCATCTTGGGAGGTCACGTGACCTGCATAACAAATGAGCCGCGAGATGCGGAATCCACCAACACTTGCTTCTTTAACCCCGGAATGAGTCGCTCGCCAGTACCTCCCGGACCTGCATGCCACAAACCCATCCACTCATCCACCCACCCAGAAAAAAACATAATAAGATATTACAAGGACTCCAATGGAAATACAAGGATCTCAATGGAAATACAAGGACCACAATGGAAATACAAGGATCCCAATGGAAATACAAGGATCCCAATGGAAATACAAGGATCCCAATGGAAATACAAGGCTTCCAATGGAACTACAAGGACCACAATGGAAATACAAGGACCACAATGGAAATACAAGGACCACAATGTAAATACAAGGACCACAATGTAAATACAAGGACCACAATGGAAATACAAGGACCACAATGGAAATACAAGGACCACAATGGAAATACAAGGATCCCAATGGAAATACAAGAATCCCAATGGAAATACAAGGACCACAATGGAAATACAAGGACCACAATGGAAATACAAGGACCTCAATGGAAATACAAGGACCCCAACGGAAATACAAGAACCACAATGGAAATACAAGGACCCCAACGGAAATACAAGAACCAAAATGGAAATACAAGGACCCCAATGGAAATACAAGAACCACAATGGAAATACAAGAACCACAATGGAAATACAAGGACCACAATGGAAATACAAGGACACAATGTAAATACAAGGACCACAATGGAAATACAAGACCAAAAATACAAGGACCACAATGGAAATACAAGACACAATGGAAATACAAGGACCACAATGGAAATACAAGGACCACAATGGAAATACAAGGATCACAATGGAAATACAAGGACCACAATGGAAATACGAGGACGTCAATGGAAATACAAAGACCTCATTTAACTTTTTTTTTGGGGGGTTACCCTACGTAATTTACACGTCAGTAACAAAATAAGTAAGTTTATTTAAGGACAGGTACACATAAGTACAATTATCATACATAGTGTACTTTACCCAGGACAGCTCCCCCAGAAAAGTCAAAGTGACTTATTTCCATTGGTGTCCTTGTTACTAGTGTGCTTGTTACTGGTGTCCTTGTTACTAGTGTCCTTGTTACTAGTGTCCTTGTTACTAATGTCCTTGTTACTAGGTATGATAATTGTACTTATAGTTACCTGTGTCTAAATAAACTTACTTATAACGCCACGGGAACCCCAGAAGGTTCAAGGAAAACCTAACTTGGACGAGGAATGAGAGAGAGAGAGAGAGAGAGAGAGAGAGAGAGAGAGAGAGAGAGAGAGAGAGAGAGAGAGAGAGAGAGAGAGAGAGAGAGAGCCTGACCGGCCGACCTTGTAAGGATCAATGACACTGTTTGTTTAGGTCTCATGCATAATTTTAAACTTCTACAATTGCGGTTTGTGATAAATTGTGTAAGATTTAAACTCCAGGTAGGATAACCCAGCAAGGTCAAGCAAGGTGACGTGAGGTCACTTTGACCTCTTTGAAGCTTCTTATTGACAGTCAACTGTAAATAATAATAATAATAATAATAATAATAATAATAATAATAAAATCCCTCCCCTCTCCCTCTAACCCACCCCTATATCCCTCCCCCTCTATCCCTCCCCTACCCCTCTACCATACCCCTCCAGCCCTTCCCCCTCTATCCCTCACCCACCCTCTCAATCCCACCCCTCCCACTACCCATCCACAGAAGATTTACATAATTACAGACCACAGAGAGAGGGAAGGTGGGTGGAGTATGTCTTGTGTGGGTGTGTGGTGGGGGTGGTGTGGGAGTTCTCCCACCCCTTCGTCATCACTCCCACACCCACACTTCCCCGCCCTTCCCCCAGCAACATATCCCATAATTACGCACCCACAGTCACAACACACCCGAGCTCATAACACTCCCACATCCATAACACTCCCACAACGCTCCCACACCAACAACACTCCCACACCAACAACACCCCCACACCAACAACACCCCCACACCAACAACACTCCCACACCAACAACACCCCCACACCAACAACACTCCCACACCAACAACATTCCCACACCAACAACATTCCCACACCCACATCACCCCCACACCAACATTCCCGCACCAACATGATTCGCAATGAATTATATTATTATTATTACGTTTATTATTCTTAAGTAGATTACTATAATAATAACAATTATCATTATATAATAATTATAATAATAATAATAATAATAATAATAATAATAATAATTATTATTATTATTATTATTATTATTATTATTATTATTATTATTATTATTATTATTATTATTATTATTATTATTATTATTATTATTATTATTATTATTATTATTATTATTATTATTATTATTATCATCTAATAATAATGATAATAATAATAATAATAATAATAATAATAATAATAATAATAATAATAGTGGGGGCAGCAGCATCAGCAGTCTGGACTTCCCCAGTCTGGGCTGCCAGACCACTCCACCAGTCTGGCCTGCCAGACCACTCCACCAGTCTGGCCTGCCAGACCACTCCACCAGTCTGGCCTGCCAGATCACTCCACCAGTCTGGGCTGCCAGACCACTCCACCAGTCTGGCCTGCCAGATCACTCCACCAGTCTGGGCTGCCAGACCACTCCACCAGTCTAGGCTGCCAGACCACTCCACCAGTCTGGCCTGCCAGATCACTCCACCAGTCTGGCCTGCCAGACCACTCCACCAGTCTGGCCTGCCAGACCACTCCACCAGTCTAGGCTGCCAGACCACTCCACCAGTCTGGCCTGCCAGATCACTCCACCAGTCTGGGCTGCCAGACCACTCCACCAATCTTCGTCTTGTCTCAACAAATTCATATAATCTGGAAGAGCCAGCACTCACTACACAATCTCAGAGATATTAAAATTGATAATAAAAGACAATATGAATGTCTGTGAAAATATTATTCTCCCCCATCCATCCCCACCCACTAAAACACTCCCACAAAGAAGACCACAAACGAAGTACAGGCTCGGTAAGGGCTGCAAACCACACTCGATGAGGACGTCGGGGTAAGTGTTGTGCCGAGCATATCACCTGAGGTATATATCAACTGAATAACAGTATATGACACTTGTCAGTCCCATATTGGAGTAAGCAGCACCAGTATGGAACCCACAACTGATCAACAACGTCAATAAACCGGAGAAAGTGTATATTTTTGCAACGAGACTAGTCCCGAAACTAAGGGGTATGTGCTATGAGGATACCTGGAGTATACCTGGAGAGGGTTTTGGGGGTCAGCGCCCCCGCGGCCCGGTCTGTGACCAGAATAGATTAAGAGAGCTAAACCTGATGACATCAAAGGAAAAGAACTAGAGGTGATATAATAACAACGTACAACATACTAAGAGGAAATGATAGTGGGCAGGGACAGATTAGTTGGGAGACAGGAAACAGAGAATACGAGAACACAACAGGATGTTGAAAACACAGATGACTCACAGGGATGCTAGGTATTATTTCTTTTGCCTTAGAGAAGTCAGGTAGTGGAACGATCAGGACAGTGGAGTGGTAGAGGCAGGCTCTATACGAAATTTTAAGAATAGGCACGATAAGGCTTCGAAGGCCAGGAGATTGTGAGCCCAGTAGAGGCCAGCGAAAAGGCAGGGCCAGGAGCTGAGAGTTGACCCATGCAACCACACACACACACACACAAATACACGCTAATAAACTATGACATGAAGATATGCATTGAATTAAAGAGAGAGCTTCAAAGAGGATGTTAGGGAAGATGTGAGGGAGAGACCAGGTCGGGGAGAAAGGCAAGAGTAGCCAAGATCCGAAGGAATATCAACAAGACATGCTGACTAAGTAAGACACATGGTGAAGTCAGAGAACTGGTAACGAAGCTACACAGGGTATCAACGAACGAAAGATCTGTGTGACCTTTTCACAGGAGGCAAAAACAAGCCGGTGGAAAGAAGGCAACCACGACACAGCCGGAAAATTGCAAATGTGCTGATCATTGTATATAAGAGGACTGGACTAGGAGCACTGAACTATAGGCTAGTTTTGCTAGCTATGAAGAACACACACAAAAGGGGGCACAATACCGAGACTTGAACAATACACAAATAACCCACACATAGGAGATATAACATCTTACCCCGACGTTTCGTTCCGAATAGGACTGAAACGTTGTGGTAAGCTCCTCTTTCCTATGTGCGGGTTATTTGTGTATTGCTAGCTAAAGTACTAGGAAATATAATACAAATAAGCATAAGATACAACTACCATAACTTTAGAGATGACAAATAGTATCTTTCTAATTTCGTAGAGTTTTATGACGAAACAAGAGTGACTGGCACAGTGCCTGACAGAAGGTGCCATCACGATGGCAGAGAAGGCAGAGATACCAGGGAAGGTACTCAACTGCATAAAATAATTTTAAGATAATCGATGGCAGAAATTAGTGTTGAGAAAGATGTTGTAGTGGGCACAAGTGATGAGAAGTCTCTTCCAACCTGGAGGGTATTCCAGGGGTCAACGCCCCCTCGGTGCGGTCCATGGCCAGGCCTCCCGGTGGCTCAAGGTCGTATCAATTAGGCTGCTACTGCTGGTCGCACGCAATCCAACGTATGGACCACAGTCCGGTTGGTCAGGTACTGATTTTAGGTATCTGTCCAGCTCCCTCTTCAAGACAGCCAGGGATCTATTAGTAATCCCCTGTATGTATGCTGGGAGGCTGTTGAACAGTCTTGGGCCCCTGACAAGGACAAATGTTTAATACCCTTTTCTTCCTGATTTGCGTAAATGACTTTCTAGAGGAACATAAATCTATGCAAAACTAGCTAACCTAGTAACTACTTTCTGAAATCTGAAAAAAAGATTTACTGAGGATGTCAGACACTACGTACGTTAAGACCGAGGATGTCAGACACTACGTACGTTAAGACCTTCTTGAAGCATACATTGTTGGCATGACACAAGCACATGAATAGTATCAGAACTAGAGGAGATGGGGGATTCATATTTACATTCTAAAAGACCAGGATTTTACCATACAAAACACTCGAAGGGGTTGAGAGAGTTGATAGGAACAGTTTAGCGTGATGTGAGGAAAGTTAGCCAGGGTGACTAGATGACAGATATAGACGTAGATGAGCCACGGAGACGTTAGGAATTATTTGTTCGGTCTTAGGGTGGTAAATGGAACTCAGCAAGTGGAGAGGTGGTGGAGGGAAACACTATACAGGGTTATAGGAGTGGATAAGATCGGACCTAGGAGGTCAGGACTCGGTAGAGCCTGTCGATCAGAGTGAGGAGACGGGTCCAGGAGCGATGAATCGAACCTCTGAATACATCAATAAGAGAGGACAGTGAAAACGCACTACAATCTGCGAGGGACCCAACTCCAGAGATCAGATAAGACATAGGACCTTAGCGTGAATCAAGCAGCGTCTTCCCGAGGTCTGCATCAACCGTATCATGTCTGCAGCATACGTGAGTCTGGTGAATGTAAGAACTGCCTTTAGGGACCCAAATAATCACATTCAAGACACGACACAATATATGTCCGACTGATCGTAAAGTATATAGCATCAGCATGGAGCCCTTAACTCACCTTGTCCAGAGATACGAGAAGCTCCAGATATCTCCCACCAAACTAGTCTAAGGGCTTAGGGGAGTGAACTAGTCTCGAAGCTTAGAGGAAATGAACTATGCGGAAAGATTAGAAAAACTGAACTTCTAACTAGACGAACCAATAATTAGATCTGAAAAAAATCACGAAATTAAAGAGAATTAAAACAGCATAAATACGCAGAGACTATCACAAAAAAAATAACAGGGAAATAAAATGTAAGGTAAAAACACAGAAAAACCAAATATTATGAATAAATTTTGCTTTTATAGGAAAACAAAAATAAGTGTAACGAGCTGGACGAGGAGGCAGTGAACTACACACGCAGTTTAAGGAGCAAGCATGACATTGTACGAACAGGTGAAGTTGGTCGTCTGTCGGCCAATAGACAGTACCATTAGCAGAGAGTGTCACTAATAGGCCAGGTCAAGGACTTGGCCGAGGGGGCGTTGACCCCTGGAACAAGCTTCAGGTAGCCTCCAGATAAAATAACAGAATAACTCCCATCCTGTCTCGAGAAATCGCAATAAGGCGGTTGAAGACACATCACAGTGGAGACCCTTGATAGAATTTCTATGGTGTATAGAAATATACCTAGTTTGATCAGTCCTGTTAGGCCGGCATGACTCAGTGGTTAACGCACTGGCCTGCGAGTTTTAGGACTCGTCTGACACGGGTTCGAGTCCCACCCGTTCTGTGATTTACAGTTGAAAAAAAAAACTGGGTGAGTACACAGCCAGAGGACAATAAACACCCTGTTGTACTCCTCTGCATAGCTGTGAGCACCCTGCAACGTTACAAAACAGCCTTCTGCATTCCCCCTGTGTGGTTCAAAACACCTGCAACCATTCCTAACACCTGCCGTACTTCTCTGAGCAGTCCTGCAACACCCTGCAACATATCAATGAATGAAAACATAGCGGCAGCAGGCGGATAACGAGAGGGATGAGAATTAAAGGGAAGGTATAGACTGCAGAGTCGGGTAGATACCGAAGTTAGGGGTGCAGCTCCTGGGCCGGGAATAGCAGCGAGACTTTACCTGGCACCCCTGGCCAGCAGACAGGAAGCCTCATAAATTGAGAATGAAAGAGTTAGGTTGGTACCCCGGAGGCAGGGGAGGGGGAGGTGGAATGAGAGGGAAGGGATAGATGAGGGGGGCAAGAGAATAGACGGAGAGGGGGAGAGAGGGTAAAACGGAAAGAGGAAGAAGGGAAGGGACGGAGAGATGAAGGAGGGGTTAAACGGGACGGAAAAGTGAGGAGGGGGGCTGGAGAGGAGAAGGAGGCTGGGGAAGAGGAGAGGATGGAAGGAGAGGGGTGAGAAAATAGAGAATCAAGTGAATGGAAAGGAAGAACTAGAAGAGAAAGGCAGGGATGCTTGTTGAAGGAAGGAGAGAGCAGAAGGAGGGGTAAGGGAAGGGGTACTTAAACAATAATGTGGAAAAATAAACACAAAAGCAGTATAATGCCATATTTTATTAACAACGTTTCGCCCACACAGTGGACTTTATCAAGTCACAAACAAATCTACCTGGGTAAAGAGTACCTGCATTTGTGGCTCCTCGTCCTTTATCAACCAAGCTGGTAGTTGGGGCAGTGCGGTTACTGGAGGTCCCCCAACCACTCTGTAACTGGTTATCAAGTTTTTATGTAATCCAGTTGGGAAAGAGGCTGACGCCACCCGAATTAATGTTATACTTACACCTCTAGTTGAAGTCAGTCTCTCACTAGCAGGCAGAGTACACATGCTGATCTCTCTCGTACAAGTTATAAGCCAACAACAGTGAGTGAATTCACTTTGCTCTCTCACTCATTATCACTCTGATTTGTATAGCATCTGCCTACATTTTTGCTCTACCGCATTCAGCACATATTGTAGATATGGGTGGTGGGAATATACGGGGACTAAAAGACAAACACTTGGTGTTTGCCTTTGTTCTTGTCGTTTGTTTTTTTACTTGGGAACTTGACTAACTGACGGTTCCTACAGACCTTTCAGTTGTACCAGTGTTGGTAATATGTTGCCAGGATTGACTCTCATTACCAAGACGTGCTAACCATTCCCCACGCTTCCTTGTGTGTTAAGGTAGAGGTGGCTGACCCCAATGAATACGGGGATACCTTTTTTTCGGATGGCGTAGTCACCGTAATACCTCTAATTATTATTCTTATTCTTATTTTCTTGGATAATTACTAGACTCATCAGGGTCATGAAGCACCTGTGTTATCTAAGGCAACAATATTTAATCTCTGGGAGCTCCAGTTCCTTGACTCAGCAAGAGCCCTTCTCCCTTGAAAGGCTTCTTGCCCTAGGATACCATGCTGGTCAGCCCCGCTCTATGAGTATAGAGTGGGGCTGACCGATTTTTGTTTTTTAGCCTCTTATATTTGGGTTCCATTCTTTCGTGTTCTAAGTGTCTTATCCTAGACTAGCCAAACCTGTTCTAGCAGCAAGATGTGCTAATAATGCACATGCTTTCTCCTAGCATACCTATTCTAGAAAAGGTCTGCCTAGTCTGACTATTTTGGGTTACCCTGGGTAATTTACACAATGTATGATAATTGTACTTAAGTGTACCTGTGGCTAAATAAACTTACTTATAATGCTATTATTATTTTACTAATAGTATTACTTCTTACTTTTCCTTCTCATCAAAGTTCTTCTCTTCCTCCTCCTCCTCCTTCGACATCCCCTTCCCCTACCCATTCCTCCCTGTCCGCTCTCTTCTCTCCCCTGGTGGGGACCTACTGGGTGTAATAAGAGTGAGGTACTCGGGTCGGCTGGAGCGTGGGTGGGCGGACTCACACGCTTCGGCTAAAGGCCGTGTTGGAGCCCCGTCTGGATTGTGCCCTTTGTCTTAGGCATGGTTTATGGTACATAATGGCCGGGTGGCGTGTTGACACCTGTGAGTGCTTAGTTACCCACCAGCCTGGTCCGTGGGCAGCAGCGTCCTCACTGCCCTCTCCTATCCAACCTTCTAATGATTACTAAGAAAACGCCTCTCATTCTCGACAGGAAGACAGTAATGAAATTCCAGGAAAGAATAGTTATAAAAGGCCTAGATGTATTTCTTTCAGATTTGGTCCTAAGCGGCGAATTTATTTGGCTGGTCAAATCCTACGGTGCCCCGTGGCCTGATCGCTAAAGCTCTCGCTTCACACGGAGAGGGTCTGCGTTCGATTCCCAGCTCGGGTAGAAACATTGGGCGTGTTTCTTTACACCGGTTGTCTATGTTCACCCATCAGTGAAATGGGTACCTGGGTGTTAGTCGACTGGTGTGGGTCGCATCCTGGGACAAAATTGACCTAATTTTCCCGAAATGTTCTGCATAACAAGGGGCTTTCTATATAGTAGTGTCATTGATGTCAGCTATGGTCTGTATACCTTGTACATGTACTTGTAGTAAATAAAGATGTTATGTTATGAGTATAGATTTTTAGAGTGCAACTGGAAGTTGATTTGCTATGGAACCGTGTGTGTGTGTGTGTACTCACCTAATTGTGGTTGCAGGGGTCGAGACTCAGCTCCTGGCCCCGCCTCTTAGCTGTCCGCTACTGGGTCTCTGCTCTCCCTGCTCCATGAGCTTTATCATACCTTGTCTTAAAACTATGTATGGTTCCCGCCTCCACTATATCGTTCGCTAGACTATTCCACATCCTAACTACTCTGTGGCTGAAGAGGTGCTTCCTAACATCCATTTGACTCATCTGAGTCTTCAGCTTCCAGTTGTGTCCCCTTGTTTCTGTGTTCCCTCTCTGGAACATCCTGTCACTATCTGTGTGTGAATATACTTGTCCAGTTCCCTCTTGAAGGCTTCTACACTTGTTCCAGCCATGTTTCTGATATCTACTGGCATGATGTTGAATAGTCTGGGGCCACGGATGTTGATACAGTGTTCCCTTATTTTGACCACTATATCCCTACTTTTTAATGGGTTTATTTTGCACTTCCTCCCATATCTCTCACTCCAGTATGTTGTTATGGCGTGTGCAGATTTGGGACCAGGTCCTTAAGTACTTTCTACATTTATACTATTATGTATCTCTCCTCCGCTCCACTGAGCACATATTTAAGACTTTGAGGCGTTCACAGAAATTTAAATGGTTTATTGGCTCTATGCGGTTCTCAAACGATCTTTGTATCTTTACAGGATCTGATATTTCTCCTACTCTTTGAACGGGACCGTCACCACTGAGTAACATTCCAAAAAAAGAGAGCACAAGCTATTTGAAAAGGTTATGAAAGTCCCAGATTCCCAGTCAAAGAATTCAAGTTAATTTGAGAGAAGTTAAAAATCCTCTAGAATTACTGCGTTCTCGTGCCTCGAAGACTTAATTATTTCCTCACAAAGAAGTCTTCCATGGTCCTTCTCTAAGTTTGGAGGTTGCTATGTGTGTATTCCTTCGATCTTTATACCCATTTCTGTGCATGAATTCGATGTTTCTTAAGACACATAGCATCACCCACTCCCTTCCCCATTATTTTTATCACCATGGAAGAACTTAAACCCCATGAATGTGGCACTCAGCAGACACATTTCATGTTCAGTGACGACCCCCAGTGTCTGTGGGGTCAGGATGAGATCTAAGTAAAGGCTTGCAGTGGCTGATGGCCACGCTAACCTTGCCAAGTCTACGTATATTGTATGTTTAAGTTCCTCATTATCGTAGAACTCACAGTGTGGTGGCCAGCGTCTCTGGCTCGCCTTTTAGCTCCCCGCTTTCCAGTCTCCGACAGATCTTTCGAAAGTATGACAACTGATCATATAGGCTTCAGAGGTTGATTATTTCAAAGGTTTCCGGTTAATGGTGCGGAGACAGATAAGCTGTGATAATCTGTGAGATGATTATAATTATTATTATTATTATATTAAAAATTCAGCACACACACACAAGAGAAACAGTAAGTAGAGTTATATTAGAGGTCACAAATACTGTGTTTGTCGGGAAACTCTAATTCCTTTCTGAATTAAAAGTCTATTGAATTTCTAAGGACTAATAAAGTTCATTGTGAGTCATCAGAGAGCAATGAAATCAGTTTACAAGTTGCCAGGGTGTGCAATGAAGCACGTTGCAATTTGTCAGTGTATATTAAAGTACCTATCTAAAGCAATGGGTTTTCTTGGTGTCATCCAAGTTCGCATAAAAAGGTATTATCTATATTATTTACTTACAATCTATTGAGAATCATTATCAAACGAAATATATTATTTCGTCGCTGTCTAAAATAATAATAACGATGCTTAACAATTTCCTATAATAAATTTTCGTTGCTGTGAGGCCTATCTTCCTAATATTTCTAGACGTCAGCAACAACACAGGTGCCTGGGCCTTACTCTCATATATATAGCATGTTTTCCTCTAGGCAACAGCCATTTCTAGGCAAGCAAGAAACATTTCCACAAGGTAGAAATATTTGCTTATAAACAAGAGGAATGTCTACAGGCGAGAAGCATTTCTAGACAGAAAAGGAGCGATTCCTTTTAAGCAAGGAGCATTTCTACATTAACAAGGAGCATTTCTACATTAACAAGGAACATTTCTACATTAATAAGGAGCATTTCTATATTAATAAGGAGCATTTCTACATTAACAAGGAGCATTTCTACATTAAGAAGGAGCATTTCTACATTAAGAAGGAGCATTTCTACATTAAGAAGGAGCATTTATACATTAACAAGGAGCATTTCTACATTAAGAAGGAGCATTTCTACATTAACAAGGAGCATTTCTACATAAACAAGGAACGTTTCTACATTAACAAGGAGCATTTTTACATTAACAAGGAACATTTCTACATTAACAAGGAGCATTTCTACATTAACAAGGAACGTTTCTACATTAACAAGGAGCATTTCTACATTAACAAGGAACGTTTCTACATTAACAAGGATCATTTCTACATTAATAAGGAGCATTTCTACATTAACAAGGAGCATTTCTACATTAACAAGGAGCATTTCTACATTAACAAGGAGAATTTCTACATTAACAAGGAGCATTTCTACATTAACAAGGAGCATTTCTACATTAACAAGGAGAATTTCTACATTAACAAGGAGCATTTCTACATTAACAAGGAGCATTTCTACATTAACAAGGAGCATTTCTTTTTACATTGCTTCACCACTCTCTTAATCTCTCTTTTTCTCTCCATATACTCCTCCCTCCTTGCATCACTTCTACTTTGTAAAAACCTCTCATATGCTTATTTTTTCTCCCTTACTACTCTCTTTACATCATCATTCCACCAATCGCTCTTCTTCCCTCCCGCACCCACTCGCCTGTAACCACAAACTTCTGCTGAACACTCTAACACTATATTCTTAAACCTACCCCATACATCTTCAACCCCATTGCCTATACTATCACTAGCCCATCTATCCTCCAGTAGTTGTTTATATCTTACCCTAACTGCCTCCTCCTTTAGTTTATAAACCTTCACCTCTCTCTTATTTGCTGCTTCCATTCTCCTTGTATCTTATCTACTTTTTACTCTCACTGTGGCCCTTCTATTAACATGTACATCTTGAAGTCTACTCAACAGTCTTTTATCTACCAATACGTAGTCCAACAAACTACTGTCATTACGCCCTATGTCATATCTTGTATACTTATTCACTTTTTCTTAAAATATGTATTACCTATAACCAAACACCTTTCTATGCAATATATATATATATATATATATATATATATATATATATATATATATATATATATATATATATATATATATATATATATATATATATATATATATATATATATATATATATATATATATATATATATATACTCTCTGATGTTCTTATATCTCACTAGTCGTCTCTAGAATATTCTTATATATTATTTTCATATATTTATGTTAATATGGTTATTCTTTGTTACTCTTTATATTCAAAACATTATTTATCGCAATGAATATTTTATGTAAATCCCTAAGCCCGTTTGGGTCAGTGAGTGTGAGGAGTGTTGGAGGCTCGATTCTCCATCAGTTAATCGCAATACAGACATGCTAACTGTACCAGCCTTTTTATACAACGCAAATAATACATTTGTTTTACCCAGGATTCCCTGATATTATTCAGTCATATGGACTCTCGTACTTATCCCTAAACTGCCGACAGTTGCTCAGCTCACTTGACAGATGAGTAGTTTTGCTACGCTTCACTAGATGTTCAAACCTTGAACGAGTGTGTTACTCTCGTTACACATAAGGTAAGGTTTGTCATATGATGACCCGCAGCTGGAGCTTTTGGTCATTTGACCGTAGCCTTCCACTGGCTTACTCCTCCACCCCTTTAAAAGAATATGATTATAATTATAACCATTCGGTGTTTACGTTGGTTGTCAATGTTTACTGCAGTAGTAGTCATTCACTCAGAGCGGTCTCCTCACCTAGGTGAGGAGACCGCTCTGAGTGAATCACTACTACTTACTGCAACTAACCGAGGATGCTTCCAAAGAAAACAGACCGTTTCTTCAAGTCTTGGTGATTCAGTTATTCTGGCAGCCTAACTGCCTTGGCTGGTACTTCCAGATGTGACACTAGGCACTACCCTGGCACTTCCATCGGTATCGATATTCATGAACTATCCATTAGTTTATTTGGCTGGAATGAGACTTATACTTATCTTCCTTTTTATTACAAGTGAGAGTTGCTAATCCACATTTTGCTAAATGGATGGATGGATGGTTTTGTGTGTCAGTGTCGAAATTATTATTATATTTTTTTTTATTTACACACAATAAGCATGTCTGTCATAATCATGTATAATCATTGAAATCTTGAAGTATTACAAAACGGTCTCACCATCATCCTCATCACAGTCATTCTCACCATCACCACCGTTCTCAGCATTACCACAATCACCATCACCACCGTTCTCACCACCACCACCACCACCACCACCGTTCTCAGCATTACCACAATCACCATCACCACCGTTCTCAAAACCACCACCACCACCACCACCGTTCTCAGCATTACCACAATCACCATCACCACCGTTCTCAGCATCACCATCACAACGACCATTATTCTCTTCAGCACCATCACCACCATTCTTAGCAGTACTCACACCACCACCACGTGAGGAATATACATAAAAGGGAGTCCTTGACTGAAGCAACTGATTAGGCAGGCTAAAATATGTACAAGCGTGCACCCAGCAGCAGACACCTCCAGCACGGGCAGTGCACAACCAATGTACAACACAGAACAAGAGTACATCCAGTGTACAACAAGGTACAAGTGAATATCTTGTACCACAAACCGCTTGAGGTGCTGACCCAAAGAAGTAGCTTGGCCAAGTGTAGCAGAAGCAACCAGTCATCCTCAGACAGTCATCCTCAGACAGTCATCCTCAGACAGTCATCCTCAGACAATCATCCTCAATGTGGAAGCGTTAAATCCGTAAAAGCCATACATCCAGTGGGGAATGGGAAGGCCAGGGGCAGCTATAATACCTCGGAGCAAGAGCTCTTGGGAGGCGTGAAGGCGCTGCTGAAGAGTCCAGGCGGTCTCGGGAAAGTCACCGCCCAGGAGAGCCCCGCTGAGAGCCGCAGATAGTACCATAACGGAGTGTAATCAGCCCGCGGAAGGTGTGTTGACCAGCGAAATATATAGTGCTGTTGTGTCATGTACAAGCCAACAGCTTATCAGATACCTGTCGCCCCTCTACAATATGCTGTAGTCTGCCATTAGCAGCATTATTTACGCCACGTAACACTCAAAGTTCCTCTTATCGTCTAGCAAGTGTATAGTTTTTTAAATATTTATTTAAATGTCGTTTAGTGTCTAGTTTTATTTGACATGGGCTTCGAGTGGGTTTTTTCCATATGATCCATGAGACTATTTTTTTTTAATAATAATAATTTCATTTTAATATCAATGACCGCATCTTTTGCCTTTACTTTAGCCATTTAGGAGATTTTTTTAATAAGATTTCTTTCCTAATTGTGGCAAAATTCAATTCTGGGACAGTGCTGTGTGGCGTTAACGCTGGTAAACCCGTGTGTTTCTGTGACCCACCACACCACCAGCTCAGTTGTAATATGATACACACAACTTATATTGTGATGGTTAGCAGATTTCCCAAATAAAGTTCAATGGAAAAGAAACCTGGAGGTCAGACAGCCCCACGAGATGGAGGGTCTAGACAGGCAGCGCCTCGCCACAAAGCAGTTCACACGTACCAGCGGAGTGGAAAAGAGAAATATAAAGTTCTTCACTTAAACAAGGGAGCAATGTCGGCAAAGTTCATGTTCATATAAGTTTGCCAGGACGGGTCCTGGCCCGGGTCTTCTCCATGTGGTGACCCGGCAGTGGCTCCCGAAGGAGTGTCTGGAGTTTGTACTAGTGATGTATGGGAGGCCAGCCCTATGACAAGGGCACGGAGCAATGGAGCATTAAGAAGGTACGGAACACAGAGATCAATTGAAAGCAGGGAAGCGAGCAGAAGCGTTAAAATGTACATACATGGATTAAAAGGGAAAGGAATAGCAGTTCAAGAATGACATAATATTGGAGGCCAAATAAGAAAGACGACACCCGCAGAGTACAAGTAGTAAGACTGGAGGAAGGAGGATCATTTACAGAAAGTGACAAATAAGGTTTGTGAAGAACTGAGCAGATGAAGAGAAGAATTCATTGAGGAGGCTGGGAAGGTTTCAGAAAGATTTAAGACAGCAGAGTGAAAATTCTGACCAAGAGAAAATGAACCACATCAACACCTCAAAGGAGGGGAAAGAGTTACCTGCTAAAAGAGCTGGTTATAACGAAGGTCACAAACCTGACAACATATCCCCATGGGCATCGAAAGACTAAGCAGAAGCATAATGAACAACAAAAAGGCACAATACCGTGACTGGAACAAGACACAAATAACCAGCAAATATGAGAGAAGCTGACGATGACGTGTGACTTGTAAATGGTCCAATTCGGACCGAAACGTCGTAGTAATCTCCTCTCTTCTAGGTGTGGGTTATTTGCGTATGGTATCTACCTGTAGCAAATATCTAGAGGTTACAAGAGATGGGACAACCACCCGAAAATTCATACCTGCAGCACATGTCGCAACAGTTAATCTCCTCGGGGACCATAACAAAGAATTCTTCAAGACTATACGCCACATAGGCTAGAGTGATCAAAGAAAATGGAACGACTTCATGGGGTCTTTTCTTGGTAAATCATGTTCCTAAACAGGAACTCGTCTCAGACCTAAGGGGACTGAGTCATGAGCAGGCATTGAAGGAAATGAGTGGTGAACATGGAAAATAAGCTTTGAGATTTACAGTGTCCTCAATGGATGACACACGCAGATTCTAGTACCATCAGCCAAGGAAGACACAGTGCCAGTGTAAAAAGCTTGCCTCCACCACCTCCATGTACAGCTCACTCCACTCGCTTACCACGTTACTACCCAAGTAGCATTTCCTGACATAGCTGTGGCTTCCGTCTATTCCTCATCGTCTTGGCGTCTCATAATTCAAACAGTCTGTCCCTATCTGCAGTTAGGAATTGTTGACCACCGTCAACAACTCCGAAGGGGAATACACCCTTCCCCTATTAATGCCTAAAACAAAAGACATGCACAGATTCGTGAAGGCATATACCTGTAATAAATGGTTTTGAAAACAGACGAGTTGAAGATTGAGACACTTATGCAACATATGGGAATCTTTAATAAAGATTCCCATATGTTGCATAAGTGTCTCAATCTTCAACGCATATACCTGTCGAGGAGCAGATGCCTTCCTTCCTACGAGGAACAAACTCCATCGCCTTGCTAATTACTAATATGGACCCAGCACTGTGTGGGAGTTTCCAGAGTGGGTACGACGAAACATACGAGCCTGAGGGAGGGAGGTCAGGAGCTACGACACGACCCCCTCCAAATACAAGTCGGTGAGTACACAGTTATCTCCTGCAGTCTTGCAAGGCGGAGATGACGTATTAATATTTCAAGAATGTCTTCAAGTAAGGTTAGGGAGGGGGAGGCAGGAGGTGAATGACGAGGAGGTGAATAAGGAGGAGAATGTGGGAGGAGGGAGAATGAAGGTGAATGATGCTGGAGGGAGGTGCACGGAGAAGAAGGGAGGAACTGAATGAGGAAGAGCAAAATAAGAGAAGGGAATAGTGAGAGAGGGGAATAGTGAGAGAGGGGAATAGTGAGAGAGGGGAATAGTGAGAGAGGGGAATAGTGAGAGAGGGGAATAGTGAGAGAGGGGAATAGTGAGAGAGGGGAATAGTGAGAGAGGGGAATAGTGAGAGAGGGGAATAGTGAGAAAGGGGAATAGTGAGAGAGGGGAATAATGAGGTGGTGAATGCCTGAGTATGAGACGCATAAGGACGAGAATGTGAAAGCGGATGAGGAAGGAGAATGGGGAGAGGGGAGTATGCGGGAAGGAAGAATAGGGAGAGAATGAGGGAGGAGGAAGAGTAAGAGGCAGACGAAGAGAGATGAGACAGAATTATAATTCTTCGTATTCCTTTTTTTCCTTTCACTCCCAGAACAACAACAACAAAAATGACAACCAATAAAAAGTTGCAGGAGTAACAAGAGGAAGAAGAAGAAGAAGAAGAAGAAGAAGAAGAAGAAGAAGAAGAAGAAGAAGGAGGAGGAGGAGGAGAGTTCTAACGCACCGAGACATCACAACACAAACCATAAAATGTAAATTCTTGGATGATAACATACAGATACATACACTGAAGATAGTGTCTTCAGGGCAGATACATACACTGAAGGTAGTGTCTTCAGTACAGATACATACACTGAAGGTAGTGTCTTCAGTGCAGATACATACACTGAAGGTAGTGTCTTCAGTGCAGATACATACACTGAAGGTAGTGTCTTCAGTGCAGATACATACACTGAAGGTAGTGTCTTCAGTGCAGATACATACACTGAAGGTAGTGTCTTCAGTACAGATACATACACTGAAGGTAGTGTCTTCAGTGCAGATACATACACTGAAGGTAGTGTCTTCAGTACAGATACATACACTGAAGGTAGTGTCTTCAGTACAGATACATACACTGAAGGTAGTGTCTTCAGTGCAGATACATACACTGACGGTAGTGTCTTCAGTGCAGATACATACACTGAAGGTAGTGTCTTCAGTGCAGATACATACACTGAAGGTAGTGTCTTCAGTACAGATACATACACTGAAGGTAGTGTCTTCAGTACAGATACATACACTGAAGGTAGTGTCTTCAGTGCAGATACATACACTGACCGTAGTGTCTTCAGTGCAGATACATACACTGAAGGTAGTGTCTTCAGTACAGATACATACACTGAAGGTAGTGTCTTCAGTACAGATACATACACTGAAGGTAGTGTCTTCAGTACAGATACATACACTGAAGGTAGTGTCTTCAGTGCAGATACATACACTGACCGTAGTGTCTTCAGTGCAGATACATACACTGAAGGTAGTGTCTTCAGTGCAGATACATACACTGAAGGTAGTGTCTTCAGTGCAGATACATACACTGAAGGTAGTGTCTTCAGTACAGATACATACACTGACGGTAGTGTCTTCAGTGCAGATACATACACTGACAGTAGTGTCTTCAGTGCAGATACATACACTGAAGGTAGTGTCTTCAGTGCAGATACATACACTGACGGTAGTGTCTTCAGTACAGATACGTACACTGACGGTAGTGTCTTCAGTGCAGATACATACACTGAAGGTAGTGTCTTCAGTGCAGATACATACACTGAAGGTAGTGTCTTCAGTGCAGATACATACACTGAAGGTAGTGTCTTCAGTGCAGATACATACACTGAAGGTAGTGTCTTCAGTGCAGATACATACACTGACGGTAGTCTTCAGTGCAGATACATACACTGAAGGTAGTGTCTTCAGTACAGATACATACACTGAAGGTAGTGTCTTCAGTGCAGATACATACACTGACGGTAGTGTCTTCAGTGCAGATACATACACTGACGGTAGTGTCTTCAGTACAGATACATACACTGACGGTAGTGTCTTCAGTGCAGATACATACACTGACGGTAGTGTCTTCAGTACAGATACATACACTGACGGTAGTCTTCAGTACAGATACATACACTGAAGGTAGTGTCTTCAGTACAGATACATACACTGAAGGTAGTGTCTTCAGTGCAGATACATACACTGAAGGTAGTGTCTTCAGTGCAGATACATACACTGAAGGTAGTGTCTTCAGTGCAGATACATACACTGAAGGTAGTGTCTTCATTGCAGATACATACACTGACGGTAGTCTTCAGTGCAGATACATACACTGACCGTAGTGTCTTCAGTGCAGATACATACACTGAAGGTAGTGTCTTCAGTACAGATACATACACTGAAGGTAGTGTCTTCAGTGCAGATACATACACTGACGGTAGTGTCTTCAGTGCAGATACATACACTGAAGGTAGTGTCTTCAGTGCAGATACATACACTGACCGTAGTGTCTTCAGTGCAGATACATACACTGACGGTAGTGTCTTCAGTACAGATACATACACTGACGGAAGTGTCTTCAGTACAGATACATACACTGACCGTAGTGTCTTCAGTGCAGATACATACACTGACGGTAGTGTCTTCAGTGCAGATACATACACTGACGGTAGTGTCTTCAGTGCAGATACATACACTGAAGGTAGTGTCTTCAGTACAGATACATACACTGAAGGTAGTGTCTTCAGTGCAGATAAATACACTGAAGGTAGTGTCTTCAGTGCAGATACATACACTGACGGTAGTGTCTTCAGTGCAGATACATACACTGAAGGTAGTGTCTTCAGTGCAGATACATACACTGACGGTAGTGTCTTCAGTGCAGATACATACACTGAAGGTAGTGTCTTCAGTGCAGATACATACACTGACGGTAGTGTCTTCAGTACAGATACATACACTGACGGTAGTGTCTTCAGTGCAGATACATACACTGAAGGTAGTGTCTTCAGTGCAGATACATACACTGACGGTAGTGTCTTCAGTACAGATACATACACTGACGGTAGTGTCTTCAGTGCAGATACATACACTGACGGTAGTGTCTTCAGTGCAGATACATACACTGACGGTAGTGTCTTCAGTGCAGATACATACACTGACGGTAGTGTCTTCAGTGCAGATACATACACTGACGGTAGTGTCTTCAGTGCAGATACATACACTGACGGTAGTGTCTTCAGTGCAGATACATGAAGCAACACACCACGTTTCGGTCCCTCTTGATGATGGTTCCCTGGCTGAGCGAAACGTCGCTCATAGTTTCCACTCTAATGCGTAATTTATTTACAAATTGTTGCAGCCACAGTACTGTGACTTTTCGCTCCTTCGGTGAGCTGGGCGAAACTATCTCTAACTGCTGTCTTTAAAAGCAAACCAACTTTCATAGAAACACCAAAGAATGTTTCTAATGCGGCAATATTTTACCTATAACCGTTTGATCCAACTGTTTAAGCATTATTATTATTATTATTATTATTATTATTGTTATTGTTATTATAATTATTGTTATTGTTATTATTATTATTAATACTATTATAATAATAATAATAATAATAATAATAATAATAATAAAAATATTAATAATAATAATAATAATAATAATAAATCATTATTAAATATAGTATATAACTCAGAGTGTGTTGATAGTGATATATCTAGCAGTTATACCAGACGAGTGCACTAGCCAGATCGTCAGCTCTGCGCTAAGCAAATCAGTTGACGTAGTCTCCACCGCCCCTGTCTCTCAATAGCTCCCAACACGGGGCTTAAACTCTTCCCACAATTATAATATCTGGCAGGTCAGAAGACTCAACACTTGGCTGGCGTCTGACGACTGTGTCTGCTGCTGCTGGCCACAGCTATCGTTCCGCCTGGATGTCAACAAAGCCAGGGAGCTCTAATTGTGTTATGGAAACGGTGTAGTGATGGTGGGCGGTAGTGGCGTCAGGCAGGGAACACATGACTGAGCTCCCCAGCTGAGCTATCAGGTGACACATGTGTTACTTGCCTTTTAAAGGTCATTGTGAAGGTGCTCGTCCCACAACACGACTGAAGGAACACTTCAGACGTGGGGTGCGATACCTTCAGCAGATAATGACGTTTGTGTGTGTGTGTACTCACCTAATTGTGGTTGCGTGTGTTGCAGGGATCGAGTCATACCTCCTGGCCCCGCATCTTCACTGGTCGCTACTAGGTCCTCTCTCTTGCTCCATGAGCTTTATCAAACCTCGTCTTAAAACTATGAATGGATCCTGCCTCCACTACGTCACTTAACAGACTATTCCACTTCCTGACAACTCTATGACTAAAGAAATACTTCCTAAAATACCTTTGTCAATTCCTCGCAGTATTTAATATGTCGCTATCATGTCTCCCCTAACCCTCTTGTCCTTCAGTATTCTCAGGCCGATTTCCCTTAACCTTTCTTCATAGGACATTACCCTTAGCTCTGGAACTAGTCTTGTTGCAAACCTTTGCACTTTCTTCAATTTCTTGACGTGCTTGATCAGGTGTGGGTTCCAAGTATGGGCCTGAAGTACACGGTGTACAGAGTCTTGAACGATTCCTTATTGAGATATCGGAACGCTATTCTCAGATTTGCAAGGCGCCCATATGCTGCAGTAGTTATCTGGTTGATGTGCGCCTTAGGAGATGTGCTCGGTATTATACTCACCCCAAGATCCTTTTCCTTGAGTGAGGTTTGCAGTCTTTGACCACCTAGCCTATACACTGTCTGCGGTGTTCTTTGCCCTTCCCCGATCTTCATTACTTTGCATTTGGCAGGGTTAAATTCGAAGAGCCAGTTGTGAGTGTGTGCGTGTACCCCACAGTTGCCTAGAGCCTACCTCAAGGTTGTTCCGGGGGTCAACGCCCCCTCGACCAGGTCCTCGACCAGGCCTCCCGGTGGATCAGGATCTGATCAACCAGGCTATTACTTCTGACCGTACGCAATCCAACGTACGACCCACAACCCAGCTGATCGATCACTGACTTTAGGTATTTGTCCAGTTCCCTCTTGAAGACAGCCAGGGGCCTATTGGCAATATCCCTTATGTATGATGGGAGACTGTTGAACAGTCTTGGGCCCCGGACACTTATTTTGTTTTCTCTTATTGTACTCATGGCTCCCTTGCTTTTCACAGGGGGTATGCTGCACCACCTGCCGAGTCTATTGCTATCGTAGGGAGTGTTTTGTGTGTGCAGATTTAGGACCAATTCCTTTAGGATTTTCCAGGTATAATTTATGATGTATCTCTCTTGCCTGCATTCCAGGGAGTACAAGTCAGGGGACTTCAAACGTTCCCTTTAATTAAGGTGCTTGACCAAACTTATATGTGCTGTGAAGGTTCTCGGTAAATTCTCCAGATCTGCTATTTCACCTGCCTTGAATGAGGCCGTTAGCGTTCAGCAGTGTTCCAACCTAGAGAGAACAAGTGACTTAAAGAGGATCATCACTGGCTTGGCATCCCTTGTTTTGAAGGTTGTGCCTCAGTCAGCTGAGTCTGGTAACCTTGATTCATCTCTAAGTCACTGACTGAAGCGCCTCACTCACCTGTTCCGCCCTCTGTCTCACCCACCTATGCCGCCCACTGTCTCACCTACACCCTCTGTGCCACCCACTCTCTCACCCACCCTCTGTGCCACCCACTGTCTCACCCACCCTCCTTACCACCCACTGTCTCACTCACCCTCTGTGCCACCCTCTGCCTCACCCACCCTCCTAGCCACCCACTGCCTCACCCACCTTCCTAGCCACCCAATGCCTCACCCATCCTCCTAGCCACCCACTGCCTCACCCACCCTCCTAACCACCCACTGCCTCACCCACCCTCCTAGCCACTCACTGCCTCACCAACCCTTTTAGCTACCCACTGCCTAACACACCCTCCTAGCCATGCACTGCCTCACCCACCCTCTGTGCCACCCACTGCCTCACCCTCCTAGCCACCCACTGCCTCACCCACCCTCCTGTGAGTATGGTAGTTAGTGAAGACGAGTGAGTTACTTGTAGCTGCCTCTACCTGGAAGGTGTTCCGGGGGTCAACGCCCCCTGCAGCTTGGCCCAAGACCAGGGCCTCCAGATGGATCAGGGACTGATAAAACAGGCTATTATTGCTAGCAGCACGCAATCCAACCTACGAAGCACAGCCCGGCGTGTGTATGAGTTAATGTAGACGAGTGTGTGAGTGTGTAGACGAGTGTGTGTGTGTGTAGACGAGTGTGTGAGTGTGTAGACGCCAGCAGACAACACTCAGGTCTTCCGGGAACTCTTTACTGACTCGCACTGTAGCTATTTCCCAGAGATTTTCATCTCCAAGTGCGTGAGATCCTTCTCTTACACACAGACACACACACACACGTGTTAGGCGGGGACAGGAGCTGAGTGTCGACCTCTGCATCACGTGTAACAAGCGCACCAAGCACACACACTCACCTACACTCGCACAATCCCACCCACAGACGAGGGATTTTCTGCAAGAGGTTCAGTGGGAAAGAGAATTAGTGGGGAAAATCAGTAAACGAAATGATGGACTACGTAACAACAAAATGCAAGGAGGCAGAAGAGAGGTTTGTTCCCAAGGGCAACAGAAATAATGGGATGAACAGAAAGAGCCCTTGGTTTACCCAAAGGCGTAGAGAGGCAAAAACTAAGTGCACTAGAGAATGGAAAAAGTACAGGAGACAAAGGACCCAGGAAAATATGTATGCCCAGCTGGGTTCATATTTCACGCCGTGCTGGTGATGCCACCTATAGGCCTACCCAGCTCATCCCACACCACGCTCACCCTGTCTCTTTCTGGCAGCCGAGCTCACTCATTCAACAAGGTCTACTCCGTCACTCTCTCCCGGGCATGGCCCTCCGGGCCTGGGCAACTTAAACACACTGCCTGTGTACCAAGAACCCAAATAAAGTAACGTAGCATCCAAAGCTTTATCATTCCTCCCGGCTTGCACATACCCACCAAATCAATTGTGATAAATAAAGAAATTAGTCGAAGAACCATAAACGAATATGCACAGAAAAGAAGAGTGGCCAAGCAGCAATACGAAAACGACATAGCATCGAAAACCGTCTGACCGGAAGCTGTTGTATAGCCACATCAGAAGGAAAACAACAGTCAAGGACCAGGTGATCAGGCTGAGGAAGGAAGGAAGGAAGGTGGGGAGTTCACAAGAAACGACCAAGAAGTATGTGAGGAGCTCAACATGTGATTTAAAGAAGTATTTACAGTGGAGACAGGAGGGACTCCTGAAAGCCGGAATAGGGGGGTACACCAGAAAGGGATATACCAACAAGTGCTGGACGAAATACACACAACTGAGGAGGAGGTGAAGACGCTGCTAAGTGAACTAGATATCTCAAAAGCGGTGGGACCGGACAACATCTCTCCGTGGGTCCTTAGAGATGGAGCAGAGACGCTGTGTATGTCACTAACAACAATTAAAAAAAAGAAAACATTGAAACTGGGCAACTACCTGAGGTTTGGAAGACGGCAAAGGTAGTCCCAATTTTTAAAAAGGGTGATAGACATGAGGCATTAAACTACAGACCTGTGTCACTGACGTGTATAGTATGCAAAGTCATGGAGAAGATTATCAGGAGGAGAGTGGTGGAGCACCTAGAAAGAAACACGCTGATACACGACAACCAGAACGGTTTCAGGGAAGGGAAATCCTGTGTCACACACTTACTGGAGTTTTATGACAGAGTAACAGAAGTAAGACACGAGAGAGAGTGAGGGGTTTGTAGTTTACATTTTCTTGGACTGCAAGAAGGCGTTCGACACAGTTCCACACAAGAGATTAGTGCAAAAGCTGAAGGATCAGGCAGGTATAACAGCAAAGGCACTGCAATAGATCAGATAATACCTGACAGGGAGGCAACAACGAGTCATGGCACGTGACAAGGTGTCAGAGTGGGCACCTGTGACGAGCGGGGTTCCACAGGGGGTTAGTCTTAAGACCAATGCTGTTTTTGGTATATGTAAATGATATGACGGAAGGGATAGAATCAGAAGTTTCCCTGTTTGCAAATGATGTGAAGTTAATGAG
Organism: Cherax destructor; assembly: GCA_009830355.1. NCBI lineage: Eukaryota > Metazoa > Arthropoda > Malacostraca > Decapoda > Parastacidae > Cherax > Cherax destructor. The sequence goes on from WNWK01000902.1 coordinate 232,579, forward strand.
GAGAATTAAATCGGATGAGGATCAGACAGGACTACAAAGGGACCTGGACAGGCTGCAAGCCTGGTTCAGCAAGTGACTCCTGGAATTTAACCCCACCAAATGCAAAGTCATGAAGATCGGGGAAGGGCAAAGAAGACCGCAGACAGAGTATAGGCTAGGTGGTCAAAGACTGCAAACCTCACCGAAGGAAAAGGATCTTGAGGTGAGAATAATACTGAGCATATCTCCTGAGGCGCACATCAACCAGAGAATAGCGTTCCGATACCTCAGTAAGGAATCGTTCAAGACTCTGTACACCGTGTACGTTAGGCCCATATTGGATTATGCAGCACCAGTTTGCAACCCACACCTAGTCAAGCTCGTCAAAAAAATAGATAAAGTGGAAAGGTTTGCAACAAGACTAGTCCCGGAGCTACGGGAAATGTCCTACTAAGAAAGGGAAATCGGCCTGACGACACTGGAGGACAGGAGGGTTAGGGAAGACATGATAACGACATAATATACTGCGAGGAATTGACAAGGTGGACAAAGACAGGATGTTCCAGAGATGGGACACAAAAACAAGGGGTCAAAGGGATGTTAGGAAGTATTTCTTCAGTCATAGAGTTGTCAGGAAGTGGAAAAATCTGGAAAGTGACGTAGTGGAGTTAGGAACTATACATAGTTTTAAGACGAGGTTTGACAAAGCTCATGGAGCAGGGAGAGAGAGGACCTAGTAGAGACCAGTGAAGAGGCGGGGCCAGAAGCTGAGTCTCGACCCCTGCAACCACACACACACACACACACACACACTCAGGAGGAAAGGAGGAAATAGTAGCATCAAGAGTCACTGGACGATGGTCGTGGCTACTCCAAGAAATCTCCCTTTTCTATATAACCTAACCAGTAATTGTTTAATCTAACCGTAAAATCGGTCTTATAAAAACACATATACAAAAAAATGGTAGGATTACCAGTTGTGAGACGTACAATGACGGTGCGGAGGAAGACAGCACGTCTCTTGAGACATTGTTTATGACTGATGGTGGTGGATTGTGGTGGGTGTGGTTGATGGCGTTCGTAGTTGGTGATTGTGGTGGGAGTGTAGAAGTCTTCAAGAGGAAATAGGACAAGTATATCTACCAAGTGCCAGATCAACCAGGCTGTGGTTAATATGTGGACCTGCAGACCGCTGGTGCTTGCCTGGATGTCTAGGCAAGCACCAGACGAGCCTGGCCCCGGGCCGGGCTCCGGGAGTAGAAAAACTCTCGGAACTAATCAAAGGCATATCAAAGGTAGTGACGATTGTGGTGACGATGGTTTTTGACGGTGAGTGGCAATGGTGGTGGTGGCGTCAACAGCAGAAACAGCTGGTCATTAAAGTACAAAAAGGTACAATTCCGTGACTGGAACAAAAGGTATAATTCCGTGACTGGAACAAAAGGTACAATTCCGTGACTGGAACAAAAGGTATAATTCCGTGACTGGAACAAAAGGTACAATTCCGTGACTAGAACAAAAGGTACAATTCCGTGACTGGAACAAAAGGTACAATTCCGTGGCTTACAACGACGTTTCGGTCCGACTTAGACCCACTTTCAAGAAATCCTTTGCATGTACCTATATTAGCATAAACCAACAAGTCGACAATATACAAACATTATCGTGGTAAATAAAAAATGATTTACTGTTTACCGTAAATATGAGCCAGAACAACAAAGTTCCCCGACATATCAGCCTCGCACGAATCTCCCTAAGGTGAGAAAGAAGAAAATTATTTATGTGGGGGGAAACTTTTATGGCCTATGTAATCACTCGGCGCAAAAAAAAAAAAAATGCTCAAACGTGAGTTCTTTTGTTTCTGTATACAACAGATGTTGTATACACAGACTTTGCAAAAGCCTTTGACAAGTGCGACACAAAATACGTGCTAAAAGAATAACTGGCAAAGTAGGGAGATGGATCTTCAACTTTCTAACCAATTGAACACAAAGAGTAGTGGTCAACAGAGTGAAATCGGAAGCTGCCACATTGAAGAGCTCTGTCCCACAAGGCACAGTACTCGTCCCCATCCTGTTCCTCATCCTCATATCATAGACAGAGGTGTAATCCACAGCACCGTGTCATCCTTTACAGACGATACTAGGATCTGCATGAGACTGTCATCTACTGAGGACACGGTTAACCTCCAAGAAGATATAAACCAAGTTTTCCAATGGGCAACGGAAAACAATATGGTGTTCAATGAAGACAAATTCCAACTACTCCGTTATGGAAAACTGGAGGAAATAATAACTAGAACTGAGTATACTACAAACTCTGATCATACAAAAGAGTGAAAAAATAATGTGAGGGACCTGGGAGTGGTAATGTCTGAGGATCTCACCTTCAAGGATCACAACAGTGCCACTATCACATCTGCGAGGAAACTAATAGGATGGATAATGAGAACATTCAAGACAAGAGATGCCAAGCCAATGATGATCCTTTTTAAATCACTTGTTCTCTCTAGGCTAGAATACTGCTGTACATTAACATCCCCATTCAAGGCAGGTGAAATTGAAGATCTAGAGAATGTACAGAGAACCTTTACTGCACATATAAGTTCCATCAAACATCTTAACTACTGGGAACGCCTGGAACCACTTGACTTGTACTCACTGGAGCGCAGGCGAGAGAGATATATCATAATCTACACCTGGAAGATTCTGGAGGGACTGGTCCCTAATATGCACACAGAAATCACTCCCTACGAAAGCAAAAGACTTGGCAGGCAGTGCAACGTACCACCAGTGAAAAGTAGGGGCGCCACTGGTACACTAAGAGAAAACACAATAAGTGTCCGGGGCCCAAGACTGTTCAACAGCTTTCCACCAGCCATAAGGGGAAGTACCAGTAGACCTCTGGTAGTCTTCAAGAGGGAGCTGGACAGATACCTAAAGTCAGTACTGGATCAGTCGGGCTGTGGTTCGTACTTTGGACTACGTGTGGTCAGCAGTAACAGCCTGGTTGATCAGGCCCTGATCCACAAGGAAGCCTGGTCATGGATCGGGCCGCGGGGGCGTTGATCCCCGGAATACCCTCCAGGTAGACTCCAGGTAACATCCCTGTGACTCATGTTTTCAACTGTGTCTTCTGTCCCCGTCCACCCTATCAATCGTGACTGTAGTGATTCACACAAACTACTGAGACTGTGATTTAAATAACAAGTTAGGACTAGATTTGTGTGTCGGTCATGGACACGACCGCGGGGGCGTTGACCCCCGGAACACCCTCCAGGTAAGTCCCATGATTATTTTGCCCGACAATCAATACATAGTGACATTTGTATCAAAATTTTTACATCTATCATTTCTTTGTATCTCCAAAGAAATAAAAAAAATTGTAAATAATTTTATTGTAAGTAAACAACACAATAATTTCAGTGTTAATAAGTCACATTGTTGGACTTGATCCTACGTTAAATTCTACACAATCCATTAAATAAAACTATTGATCCAAAAAAAAATTAATTATTTAAAAAGGCCTTGATCAAATATTAGTTAATTTACGTCATTGAGAAAAGAGGTAAAAGAAAACGGGATGAATGAGAGAGAGAGAGAAGAGAGAGAGAGAGAGAGAGAGAGAGAGAGAGGCTTGGGGCTGGGAATTCACAAACACCCACCCTGTTTAAAGGTCCACAGGAAATGCCAGGCGTGCTGTTGGCCAGATGCCCTCTGTTTATGGTGGAGGACCCGTGTGTGAGTGTGTGTTTTGTGTGTGTGTTAGTTACCATTTTGTCCTAGGCACATGTCGATTAGACACTAGGCCTGTTGTATATATGTGTGTGTGTGTAAGGAAACACTTCGAAATGTTTCGGCCCCGTCCGGAATTGAACCCGGGCCCTCCGTGCGTGAAGCAAGAGCGCTAGCCACCATGCCATCGGGGTGTGTGTGTTGTGTGTGTGTGTGTTGTGTGTGTGTGTGTGTTGTGTGTACTCACCTAATTGTGGTTGCAGGGGTCGATTCATAGCTCCTGGCCCCGCCTCTTCACTGGCCTCTACTGGGTCACTCTCCCTGCGCCATGAGCTTTATCATACCTCTTCTTAAAGCTATGTATGGAACCTGCCTCCACTACATCGCTTCCCAAACTATTCCACTTCCCGACCACTCTGTGACTGATGAAATACTTCCTAACATCCCTGTGATTCATCTGAGTCTTCAACTTCCAACTGTGTCCCCTTGTTGCTGTGTCCCATCTCTGGAACATTCTGTCCCTGTCCACCTTGTCAATTCCTCTCAGTATTTTATATGTCGTTATCATGTCCCCCCTATCTCTCCTGTCCCCCAGTGTCGTCAGGTCGATTTCCCTTAACCTCTCCTCGTAGGACATACCCCTTAGCTCTCCGGGACTAGTCTTGTTGCAAACCTTTGCACTTTATCTAGTTTCTTTACGTGCTTGGCTAGGTGTGGGTTCCAAACTGGTGCTGCATATGTGTGTGTGGGGGGGTTGTGTATTATGTGCTTGTTAGTGCTTGTGTGGACAGAGAGAGAGAGAGAGAGAGAGAGAGAGAGAGAGAGAGAGAGAGAGAGAGAGAGAGAGAGAGAGAGAGAGGGGGGTAGGGTGAGGTTGGTCACTGACCGGTTTATACTTGTGCTTGCCCCCCCCTCCCCCGTCTCTTAAAATTATATTGACTTGCATCACTGGTGTCTGTTCGCTCAAGTGATGTCATACCCACTCTTGCAACTGTGTATGGGATTAGCTTCCCCTGCTTCGTTTATTATATTAAACATTGCTACCACGCTACGACTGACGTGGATCCTAATGAATCTATCGTTGTTACGCTGGCCCTTGCTGCCTACCGTGCTGAAGGGCTCTTGATCAAAGATACTGGAGCTATTCTCCCTTTCCTTGGATCAAACAAGAATCTAAGAATGAATTTAACATGAGAATGAGGGCACGATGTTAAAATAATAATAATAATAATAATAATAATAATAATAATAATAATAATAATAATAATAATAATAATAATAATAATAATAATAATAATAATAATATCTTTATTTCTACAAGTACATGTACAAGGTATACAGGTCTAGCTGACATCAATGACATACTGCTATATAGAAAACCCCTTGTTATACCTGGAGTATACCTGGACAGGGTTTCGGGGGTGAACGCCCCAGGATGCGACCCACACAAGTCGACTAACACCCAGGTACCTATTTTACTGCAAGGTGAACACGGACGGCAGGTGTTTCAAGGAAACACATCCTAATGTTTCCGCCCGTACCGGGGAACGAACCACGGACACTCAGTGTGTGAACTCAGTGTGCCACAAATCAGGTTTACTTCCTTTAGCCTCTCATATTCTTTTCCTCCTCGGGTTGTAAACCTCTGGACATTGTTTTCAGTGTTTCTGGACATATTTTATCAGAAGGGAGGAAGGTGAACTCAGTATAGGTACCACACAGACCATAATTGTTCAACAATCATTGTGTTTAACGCCCTAAATGATTCATAGCTGAAGTCTCCCTGGTAATAAGTCTGTCTGACCTTTTTTTACGGGTTATCCTACGTAATTTACATATATGTTGCTATGTATGATAATTTGTGTAACTGTATTTATGTATACCTGTTCCTGTCTACCTGGAGGGTGTTTCGGGATCAACGCCCCCGCGGCCGGGTCCATGACCAGGCCTCCTGGTGGATCAGGATATGTTCAACGAGGCTGTTACTGCTGGCCGCACGTAGTCCAACGTACGAACCACAGCCCGGCTGATCCAGCACTGACTTTAGGTATCTGTCCAGCTCCCTGAATATACTTACTAAGGTCGTGAGTATGGTCGTGGGGGTTGATGAACCTCGCTCACACTGGCTGATGTATCTCCGGTGATATGTTCACTGTTATGTTTACGTCCGTTGATCTTGGTTGGAACTTTCCTGCCGCGGTGTTTGTACCAACTACGACCACTCATCCACTTGAGGAAGGGAGGGTAGGTGTACGACCACTCATCCACTTGAGGAAGGGAGGGTAGGTGTACGACCACTCATCCACTTGAGGAAGGGAGGGTAGGTGTACGACCACTCATCCACTTGAGGAAGGGAGGGTAGGTGTACGACCACTCATCCACTTGAGGAAGGGAGGGTAGGTGGATAACACAACCAGCTATTATCTTTATGTTAGGTAAAGGGACTCATGTGCAATTAATGAGACATTTTATTGTGGCAACGTTTCGCTCTCCAGGAGCTTTGTTAAGCCGTTACAGACAATACAGTGACACAGAGGGTATATATAGGTATTAAAGTGAGTAATCGTTGTAGGTAGTAGTAGTATACCTGGAGGTGTTCCGGGGGTCAACGCCCCCGCGGCCCGGTCCATGAGCAGGCCTCGTGGTATTATCTGTACATTCACTGAGGGCCGCTAAGCCCGTAGACCGGTTATACATCGCCTGGGAGGCAAGAAGGTTCGACCCCAAGGAAGGAGAATTCTCTCATCTATAAGTGCTCTAAACTTTGACATGCTGGTATCAGAAGCCAGACACAGGTATGGTAGGACTGTAGACAGTGGAGTCGAGGAGCACCTTCTGTGGATTCTATCTCACATCGGTCTTGAGATGCATGATAGGACTAATGAATTGGCTAAGTTATAGGCTTTCAAAGAGGGAGTAGATTACAATCTTGGGCTGTCAGTTAGCATTTTGAGAACAATAATACGAAAAGATCATCAACTGAGCTTTATTGACCTAAGACTGAGGAAGACTGACACCAGTCAGTCTATCTATCATCATTTTATCATGCAGGTAAAGCCACAGGTCTATATTGCATCTAACAAAATAAGCAGACTCTTGGATGTCACTACCGCCCGCCTCCGGCTGGGTTGCCAGTGGCTTTGCCAGGTTAAATCACCACCTCAGATGTAGACCAAACAAAATGTAAACTTCACCTGATGGAAAACTGTCACGCTTTGTGTACCTTGTAATACCTTGACTACCACCCACTGGATGGGTATGGGCTGCATAATTAAGATAATTAACTAACTCCCTCACCGGAGACGAAGATCCTCGCTTGTGGGACAAAGTAAGGAGCGCTTTGAGCCAATTAAAACCAGAGAGAAGTGACACTTAGGCTCCATAGAGCAGGCAGAGCTCAACCATATTCACTCTTGAGAGTGAGACAGACGAGAGAGGACCAAGAGCTGGAGTCATTTCACCACAGATTCAAGAAGTGATCAAACGTTGCTTTCGAGATGGACCAAAATATTAAGTGGTCTGTATGTGTCCTTTCCCCCCCCCCATTATTGCTTAATAGATTATTAAAATATCGTATCAGTATTATTATTACTGCCTTCCCAGTGCCTTTCCAGTGCCTTCCCAGTGCCTTTCCAGTGCCTTTCCAATGTTAAAATAAACCAACACTTGTATATTCTTCATATACAGATAACTGTTCTTATGTACACTATTATTCTTCACATAAAGATGGAGTTAAACTGTCGGTTTACTCATCAGTGTCTTTGAGAACTTGACGTATTTACAGGCCAGAGTTCTTAGAAGAAGAAATCTTGAAGATTTCTGAAATACCTAATGATCTCAAATACCCAAAATCTTTATACGGTAAAAATCTTTTGATTAAAAGTTTCCCCCAAAAATGATTTCCTGTAAAAATGTGATGACGTTATTCGGCAAGAAGAGCGTTGCTGTTTAAGCCAAAATTGCAAGTTTTACCTATTCGGCACGACATATATATATATATGAGAATAAGAAAAAGAATGATGGCTTTAGAAAAAAAATAGAATATAATATGTATCTAAGAAGACGTACATACATCAACATGTAAACAAGACTTATGCATTGTTGCAATAAACTTTCGACCTTAGAAAGCTATATTACATATATATAATACATACATACATAGTTGCGCTAGCCTGGCGACACCCAGCGTGTATATCACTAACAACTTCCCTTCATTTAATTTGAGAAACCGTGGGTAAGAGGTTGATAAAAGAGGCAGACTCATCCTTTCACAACATGGCACTGACCCTGGCATTTCCGGGCTGAGTGCTGTAGGCCCTGCCTCTCTCTCCCTATTTTTTTTTCTCTCTCTCTCTACCTCCAACTCCCTTACCTACTCGGTCCTTTATTCTGATTAAGTCAAATACGGAGGTATTACAGTCAGTAAATTTTAATTACATTTGTAGAACTGCAGTATGTAATATAGTCATAAAAGGTATACAAAAAGCTTGGGTGTTAAGGTCGTCCCGGGTGTTAAGGTCGTCCCGGGTGTTAAGGTCGTCCCGGGTGTTAAGGTCGTCCCGGGTGTTAAGGTCGTCCAGGGTGTTAAGGTCGTCCCGGGTGTTAAGGTCGTCCCTGGTGTCAAAGTCGTCCGGGTGTTAAGGTCGTCCCGGGTGTTAAAGTCGTCCCGGGTGTTAAGGTCGTCCCGGGTGTTAAGGTCGTCCCGGGTGTTAAGGTCGTCCCGGGTGTTAAGGTCGTCCCTGGTGTCAAAGTCGTCCGGGTGTTAAGGTCGTCCCGGGTGTTAAAGTCGTCCCGGTGTTAAAGTCGTCCGGGTGTTAAGGTCGTCGTGTTAAGGTCGTCCCGGGTGTTAAGGTCGTCCCGGGTGTTAAGGTCGTCCCGGGTGTTAAGGTCGTCCCGGGTGTTAAAGTCGTCCGGGGTGTTAAGGTCGTCCCGGGTGTTAAAGTCGTCCCGGGTGTTAAGGTCGTCCCGGGTGTTAAAGTCGTCCCGGGTGTTAAGGTCGTCCGGGTGTTAAAGTCGTCCAGGGTGTTAAGGTCGTCCCTGGTGTCAAAGTCGTCCGGGTGTTAAGGTCGTCCCGGGTGTTAAGGTCGTCCCGGGTGTTAAGGTCGTCCCGGGTGTTAAAGTCGTCCCGGGTGTTAAGGTCGTCCCGGGTGTTTGAGCACACATTGCTGGCTTTCCTATATACTGTAAACTTAAACTTTCTATCAATCTAAGAATAGAAGTTTACAGTCCACCTCTTACTCCACGGTGGATTTAATAGACGGGACTAAAGTGTTAAGTCTTGGTAAAAATTAAGGTCGTCCCGGGTGTTAAGGTCGTCCCTGGTGTCAAAGTCGTCCGGGTGTTAAGGTCGTCCCGGGTGTTAAAGTCGTCCCGGGTGTTAAGGTCGTCCCGGGTGTTAAAGTCATCCCGGGTGTTAAGGTCATCTCTGGTGTTAAAGTCGTCCAGGGTGTTAAGGTCGTCCCGGGTGTTAAGGTCGTCCCGGGTGTTAAAGTCATCCCGGGTGTTAAGGTCGTCCCGGGTGTTAAAGTCGTCCAGGGTGTTAAGGTCGTCCCGGGTGTTAAAGTCATCCCGGGTGTTAAGGTCATCTCTGGTGTTAAAGTCGTCCAGGGTGTTAATTAAGGTCGTCCCGGGTGTTAAGATCGTCCCTGATGTTAAGGTCGTCCACAGTGTTAAGGTCGTCCTAGGTGTTAAGGTCGTCCCGAGTGTTATGGTCATCCTAGGTATTAAGGTCGCCCCGAGTGTTAAGGTCGTTTGGAAAACGACACACAGATATCTCGTAACACTGTCAGTAAAACCTACATGACGAAGACATCAGCCAACTCACCCCAGAGAACCTTACTAAGACTAAATTTACGTAAATTAGAACTTTCTCCCTGACACTCAGCTAATTATCAAACATTCCTTCAAAGACAATGCTTAAGACAACACACCTAAGACTACTTAAAGAAACAATTAACATTTTTCATCCCTCATTGCATTGCTCCCGTTAATTTGGTTGAACACAAAAATCCCCCCGTAACAATATTGTTCCGTTATTAAACCTGAATAGCTCCAGTCTCAAAGCCGTCCCACTCGGTCACGTCCTAAATCACCTCTGAAGCACACAACTGCGGTTACCTTTAGAAGACCTTCGATTCAAACTATTACGAAACTGGTTCAGTCAGTTCCTTCGAGAATTAAATACCTCTGGATGCAGCGAAGTTCTTCCCCGACACGCCACCTCCACCCACTACTTTTCCGATATTTACATCAACGTAGAATACAATGTGTTTCTGTGTCCACATCCCAGCACGATCGCCACATTCAGTCAGGTCTCGGGTATTTCCCCATTATGAAATTGATTCATTTCTTGCATTCCGATAATTCATACACGGTAACAAATATATATATATATATATATATATATATATATATATATATATATATATATATATATATATATATATATATATATATATATATATATATATATATATATATATATATACAAGGGAGAGAGAGAGAGACAGACAGACAGGCAGAAATGGAGGAGAATAAAGGAGAGTGTGAGAATCATTGTGTATAGAAAGAGAAAAGTAAGGGAAAAGAGATAAGGGCGAGGGTTCAAGATATGGAGAGTGATGAACGAGGTTGAGAGGTGAGGACGAGGGATAAGGGAGGAAGGATAGGGAAGAAGGACAGGTTTGATCGTGAGGGATAATGATTTTGTGTTTAGGATGGTGGAGGAGGAGGATGGCAATACTAGGATTATCAATGACCTCCTCTCCTCCTTCGTCCCTTCCTTCCTTCTTTTCCTCTTTCATCCTCTGTCTATCCCTCCATCCAATCCTCCAGCATTCCAACTACTCCGTTATGGAAAACTGGAGGAAATAATAGCTAGAACTGAGTATACTACAAACTCTAATCATCCTATAGAGAGGAAAAGTAATGTGAAGGACCTGGGAGTGTTAATGTCTGAGGATCTCACCTTCAAGGACCACAACAGTGCCACTATTATATCTGCGAGGAAACTGATAGGATGGATAATGAGAACATTCAAGACAAGAGATGCCAAGCCAATGATGATCCTTTTTAAATCACTTGTTCTCTCTAGGCTGGAATACTGCTGTACATTAACATCCCCATTCAAGGCAGGTGAAATTGCAGATCTAGAGAATGTACAGAGAACCTTTACTGCACGTATAAGTTCCGTCAAACACCTTAACTACTGGGAACACTTGGAAGCACTTGACTTGTACTCACTGGAGCGCAGGCGAGAGAGATACATCATAATCTACACCTGGAAAATCCTAGAGGGACTGGTTCCTAATATGCACACAGAAATTACTCCATACGATAGCAAAATATTTGGCAGGCGATGCAACATACCCCCAGTGAAAAGTAGGGACTTCATTAGTACACTAAGAGAAAATACAGTTAGTGTCCGGGCCCGAAAGGTCGTGGGTTCGATCCGTCAGGAAGGATGGACCTTGTGACAAGTCTCCTTACACCTGCTACTCATGCTTACCTGAGTGTTAGTCCGCTGTTTGGAGTCGTATCCTGGAGAGAAGCTTCAGACTCTCTGGATGGATACAAGTGTGGGTAAAAACGTAGCCACACAATGCGGTGTATCGAACGTTGATAATTAAAAAGCGATAAAAAAAATGGATCCTCCTTCCTGAGACTGTGGCAGTGCAGCCATGCAATACACAGGCGTGTCTGGGATTTTCCAGGGAGCAACATTGCAGAAAATTGCAGAGAAAATAAGTTAAAGATATAGAGGGGTAAGTTCAATGAGAGAAGAGCCTTAGAAAATCTGCACAGGATGGCATTATGTGAACCATTTGTTTAAGGTAAGGGAGGTGCAACAGGAAGGATAAAGACGGTGGTGGCCAGGATTACTTTGAATAACTGTGTATGTGACAGGTCGGCGTAGCAGCTCCAAGGAGGGAAAGGAGAGGATAAACTAACTTTCCTCTTCTGTATCTTAGAATTCAGCAGAATACAGGACAAGATAATCAATACCACAAATACGTAGGAGAAATACAAGCACGTCGCAACTAAGTTGACAACATTTTACAAAATTATACAGAATATGCTACAGTGAGATGAAGAGTAAGTGATGCCCGGGTACTGAAACAGTCAAGGTACTGAAACAGTCAAGGTACTGAAACAGTCAAGGTACTGAAACAGTCAAGGTACTGAAACAGTCAAGGTACTGAAACAGTCAAGGTACTGAAACAGTCAAGGTACTGAAACAGTCAAGGTACTGAAACAGTCAAGGTACTGAAACAGTCAAGGTACTGAAACAGTCAAGGTACTGAAACAGTCAAGGTACTGAAACAGTCAAGGTACTGAAACAGTCAAGGTACTGAAACAGTCAAGGTACTGAAACAGTCAAGGTACTGAAACAGTCAAGGTACTGAAACAGTCAAGGTACTGAAACAGTCAAGGTACTGAAACAGTCAAGGTACTGAAACAGTCAAGGTACTGAAACAGTCAAGGTACTGAAACAGTCAAGGTACTGAAACAATCAATGTACTGAAACAGTCAAGGTACTGAAACAGTCAAGGTACTGAAACAGTCAAGGTACTGAAACAGTCAAGGTACTGAAACAATCAATGTACTGAAACAGTCAAGGTACTGAAACAGTCAAGGTACTGAAACAGTCAAGGTACTGAAACAGTCAAGGTACTGAAACAGTCAAGGTACTGAAACAGTCAAGGTACTGAAACAGTCAAGGTACTGAAACAGTCAAGGTACTGAAACAGTCAAGGTACTGAAACAGTCAAGGTACTGAAACAGTCAAGGTACTGAAACAGTCAAGGTACTGAAACAGTCAAGGTACTGAAACAGTCAAGGGTGGAGGTGATGTCGTCAGTGGTATATCAACTACCTGCACTGTAATGTTATGCTATTCTGAGGGCATGTTCACTCACAGGATGATTGGTTCTGGACAATTGGCCTTTTGCAATTACTGGACCATTACGACATGGTCTTGGAGGCACTAGAATACAAATAAACGTAGATGTACTACAGTGGCTCTGCAAGCCTTCATTAAATGTGACCATGGGAAAATGGTACTCAAAATGCATACAAAAGGAGTAACTGAAAAAGGTGGGCAGATAGATACTTAAGTTCCTAATAAATAGAGCCCAAAGAATAAAGTTAAACTAAGTGAAATTATTAACTGATACAGTGAAAAGTTGTGTCCCCCAAGGCACAGTACTCACCCCACTTCTCTTTCTCACACCTGACGTAAATCATAGCACTGTATCATCCTTTGAACACGATACTAGAATCTGGATGAAACTGTCATCCATAAGAAGACACAGCGAGAGTCTAAGCTGATACACAACAAGTCTTCCAGTGGGCTACTTACAAAAACATGTTGTTCAGTGAGGAACAATTTCAGTTACATACGTTGGAATACGTGCGGCCATCAGTAACAGCCTGGTTGATCAGGCCCTGATCCACCGGGAGGCCTGGTCAAGGACTGGGCCGCGGGGGCGTTAACCCCCAGAACACCCTCCAGGTAGCAGGTAGTAGTACAAGGAAAACTCAAACTACTTAATAGAACACGAGTTAAATGTGAGAGACCTAGGAGTTATAATGTTAGATCTCACGTTCAAAGAACACAACAATATTTTTATTGCCAAGTCAATGTTGATACTCTTCAGGTCGCTCGTTGTCTCTAGACTGAAGTTTGGCTGAGTACCAACGGCCCCCCTTCAAGGCATGTTAAATTGCTGGGCTGGAAAATGTACAGAGAACCTTCACAGCTTTGATAAGCACACCCAAGCACCTAAATTACTGGGAGCGTTTGGAGTCCCTAGAACTGTACCCCTTAGAACGTAGGAGAGACACATTATAATATACACCTGGAAGATTCTAGAGGAATTGGACCCAAACCTACACACCGGAATAACTACTTATGAACACAAGAGGATTAGCAGACTGTGCAGGATATCTCTGGTGAAAAGCAATAAGTGTTAAGGGACCACGACTCTCCAACACCCTACCTTCATGCATAAGGGGAGATTACGGAACAAACTCCTAGCTTTCTTCAAGAGCGAACTCGGCAAATTCCTCTAAACAGTTCCTGATCATCTGGGCTGTGGTGCAAGCGTTGTACTGCAGGTAGCAGGCGCCAACGGTTTGATCGATCAGGCCAGCAACCAGGTGTTCCTGGTCTGGGACCGGGCCGCGGGGGCGGCGATCCCCCAAAAAGCGACTCCAGGTATCCAAGGAACCTCCCACAACAATGATGTTTCTCTTCTTGTATTTCATTATCGTAGTAACTCCTTCAGGCTGTTGTTATTCCTGGGAAGTGCAGAAGGGGATTCGTTGAGATCACTGCCCTTGACACATTCACATTCTTCTCCTTTGCCTTCTGGACCATTATTATTGTTCCTCTGCTCACACACACACACACACACACACTTCCACCTTTATCTGTGATTAGCACTAATGTTCACAGCCACAGATTACCGACTTGGCACTAAAATGCCTCTAATGTGTTGTACACATTAGCTCTTAGACACGTGGCGGGGATTCATCTCAGGTATGGAGCTAATGTAAAAATATAATATATTAAGAATGATGTATTCTGCTTACATTAGATCACTGGTTGATTACGACACACACCTGCTGCTTTTGTGTCAGACAGGAAGATTGGAAAGCTTGGAAAATTGCAGATAGAAGCAAAGAGAATCATCCTAGGATCATGTATGTGCCCCATAATTCTAAACATATTTGTTCTCTCTAGGCTGGCATACAGATGTACACTAACAGCTCCATCAAGGCAGGTGATATCCCAGATCTAGTAAATATACAGAGAACCTTCATTGCTTGTACTAGTTTAGTCAGGCACTTTAATAGCTGGGAACGTTTGAAGTCCCTTGACTTGTACTCGGAACGCAGTCGAGAAAGATACGTCATAATCTACACCTGGAAAATCCTAGAGGAACTGGTCCCAAATCTGCACACGAAAGCAAAAGACTGGGCAGACGGTGCAACATACTCCCAGTGAAAAGCTGGGGTGCCATGAGTACACTAAGAGAAGATGCAATAGGTCTTAGGGGCCCAAGACTATTCAGCAGTCTCCCATCATACATAACGGGAATTTTTAATAGACCCCTCTCAGTGCCTGAACAGCAGAACTGTGGCTCGTACGCTGGAGTGCACGCGGCCAGCAGTAACAGCCTAGTTGGTCAGGCTCTAATTCACCGGGAGGCCTAGTCAGGACCAAGCCGCGGCGGCGTTGACCCCAGAAATGACCTCCAGTAGACTTCAGGCAGGTAGGAATGTTTTCTTCAACACTAGCGAGAACTCCTCCAAATTGACCATAAAAACTGGTGCTGACTTGCAAATGGGGCAGATACACGAATTAAGGGAAGCCTCACTTTATACCCCAACACCCCTATTAAATCACAACCAAAGCCTCGTCTTGAAGTCAACCATGAAGTCTTAAGGTGTACTGAAGCCTTAATCACACAGTACACTCTTCCACACATCAAGTATGTTGATGGATCTCTTCTCAGCCCACTGGTGCAGCTGTTGTCATACAGAGTGATGGCCCGCCCATATAGATAATGAAGCACTCAACAACAATTGGGATTCTCCTCTTCAAGCCGAGCTGTTTGCTACACTAGTGGCACTCAAGTGCCTCCATGAATCTAAAGCTGATATCTTAATTGTAACTGATTTTGAGTCGTCCATAAACGCTCTTAACTCCATGAGTGTTAACTGGAGTCAGAGTGTAGAATGAGACATTTATGCAACATCTGGAAATCATTATTGAGGAAACGCTTCGTCAGCCAGTGGCTTCTTCAGTCCAGTACAGAGAAGAACGGTGGAAGATGAGAAGGATTTTGAGGTAATCAGTCCCTCAGCCTGGAGTTGATGTGTTCAGTCCATCAATCTTTTCTCAAGAATGATGTACTGAACACATCAACTCCCCCAGATGTAGACGTAACTAAATGTAAACTTTGCCAGAGGAAGTAGTGTCAAGCCTTGAGTCATTATGTGCTGGAGTGTGGAAAATATCATGCACACAGATACTGAACACCACAAATGATGTAGTTGAAGTTCTAACAGTAAAAATCGAGAACCAAAATTTAGTCATTGTACTTGTATATAAGCCACCAGATGCAACTTCCCAACAGTTCAAGGAACAGCTAGCAAAAATTGACTCCTGTCTGGAAAGCCTTCTAGCCCCATCCCCAAATATCTTGCTGCTGGAGGCAGCTCAGATGAAAAGTCACACTCACATGAGCTGCTAAATTTCTGCAACAAAAACACTCTAAGTCAGCAGATAGTGGAGCCAACGAGGCTGGAGAACACACTAGACCTTATCTTCACAAATAATGAGGACCTGGTAAGAAACATAACAATATCAAAAACAACAAATTTTGATCACAATCTAATCGAAGTCCAGACGTACATGTGCAGGAGTCCTGATCAGCAAAATGCATACAGCTATGAGGGTACCTTCACCAAATTCAACTTCAACAACAAGAACATCAACTGGGATCTGGTAAACTATGCCCTAAATGAAACATGTTGGGAATATATCTTGAATTACATGGACCCTAACCAGTGCCTTGAAAAGATCAACCTCTTGGTAGCTGAAGTATGTTCAAGGCATATTCCCCTAAGAAAAAAGAAGAGAAGAAGTAAACTGGAGAGAGAGAGACACTCCCTCTACAGGAGAAGACGAAGAATCACTGAGCTCCTCAAGAATGCTAGATTATCTGAAACACAGAAGGAAGCACTAACCAGGGAAGTGGAAAATATTGAGCTACAGTTAAAGGACTCATACAGGATTCAGGAAAGACAAGAGGACCTAAAAGCGATTAGTGAAATTGAAAGATGACAACAAAGAAAATGAGATACTAAAATTTCAATATGACTCTGTGATCAGCGAGCCACCAATCAGTCTAAAGACAGACAATCCAAATATTTTTTTCATGAATAAGCCTCAAAACCCTGAGAAAGCCATTGACAACATCCCCATGCACTCAGCCCCAGGCCCAGACTCGTGGAACTCTGTGTTCATTAAGAACTGCAAGAAACCCCTCTCATGGGCCCTAAGTATACTATGGAGAAGGAGCATAGACACAGGGGAGATTCCACAGTCACTAAAAACAACGGATATAGCCCTACTCCATAAAAATGACACCAAAACAATAACTAAGAACTATAGACCAATAGCTCTAACGTCCCACATCATAAAATTTTTGAAAGAGTTCTAAGAAGCAGGCTTGCAAACCACTTGGACTCCCAACAGTTGCACAATTCAGGGCAAAATGTGTTCAGAGCAGGTCGCTCCTGCCTCTCGCAACTGCTAGACCACTACGATATGGTCTAGGATGCACTGAAAAATAAACAGAATGCAAAATATATATATTTTGCAAAAGCCTTTTACAAGTGCAATCATGGTGTAATAGCACACAAAATGCGTGCTAAAGGGATAACTGGCAATCAAACACAAAGAATAGTGGTAAACAGAGTTAAATCGGAAGCTGCCATAGTGAAGAGCTCTGTCCCACAAGGCACAGTACTCGCCCCTATCATGTTTCTCATCCTCATATCAGACATAGACAGAGATGTAAACCATAGCACCGTATCATCCTTTGGAGACGATACTAGGATCTGCATGAGACTGTCATCCATTTAGGACACAGCAAATATAAACCAAGTTTTCCAATGGGCAACGGAAACAGTATGATGTTCAATGAAGACAAATTTCAATTAATTCGTTATGGAAGACTGGAGGAAATATAGCTAGAACTGAGTATACTACAAACTCTAATCACACAATAGAGTGGAAAAGTAATGTGAAGGACCTGGGAGTAGTAATGTCTGAGGATCTCACCTTCAAGGATCACAACAGTGCCACTATCACATCTGCGAGGAAACTGATAGGATGGATAAGGAGAACATTCAAGACAAGAGATGCTAAGCCAGTGATGATCCTTTTTAAATCACTTGTTCTCTCTAGTATAGAATACTGCTCTACATTAACATCCCCATTCAAGACAGGTGAAATTGCAGATCTAGAGAATGTACAGAGAACCTTTACTGCACATATAAGTTCCATCAAACACCTTAACTGTTGGGAACGCTTGGAAGCACTTGACTTGTACTCAATGGAACGCAGGCGAGAAAGATACATCATAATCTACACCTGGAAGATCCTGGCGGAACTGGTCCCTAATCTGCACACAAAAATTACTCCCTCCGAAAGCAAAACACCTGGCAGGCGATGCAACATAACCGCCTTTAGTACACTAAGAGAAAACACAGTAAGTGTCCGGGGCCCAAGACTGTCCAACAGCCTCCCACCAGCCATAAGGGGAATTACCAATAGACCCCTGGTTGTCTTCAGGAGGGAGCTGGACAGATACCTAAAGTCAGTGCCAGATCAGCCGGGCTGTGGTTCGTACGGTGGACTACGTGCGGCCAGCAGTAACAGCCTCGTTGATCAGGCCCTAATCCACCAGGAGGCCTGGTCATGAACTGGGCCGTGGGGGCGTTGACCCCCGGAATACCCTCCAGGTAGACTCCAGTTCCAGGTAGGTAACTTATTCTCAGACACGTCTCTTAATGTCAAGGAATTTTATCCACAGTGGCTGACCACCAGTCATTTAAACAAAAAAAAGTACCCTGACTCTTCCCATTATAAATAACTCATTACCACTTAAATTTATTTAAATTCAAACCATAACTTTCTTAAATACCAGATAACATAAATAATTCAAATCCACAAACACATACATGCTACACAGTAATGTTTGTTGTGATTGAATTCAATGACCGCGTAAACACCTCACTACGGCTGTAACCAGTTCATAAAGACGTAAACAGTCCATTACTACTGTGACTTACTTAGCTGCCATAACACTGGAGTCCACTCCCTGGACCCATTACGTGCCCCTGAAATCTTTAGACTGCCACACACAGGAAGTGAATGGCAGACAAAACAGAGCCATTAAGCTGGTCAGTTGCCTTAGTGCCGGAACTCCACACATGCGCCCTCTGACCAATGGCCAAATTGTACTCACCTAATTGTGGTTGCAGGGGTCGAGACTCAGCTCCTGGCCCCTGTGTGTGAAGTGTATGTGTATGTGTAGGAATGCATGCATCTATATGTGTGTATGTATATCTTTGTATGTGTGTGCATGTATGTCCTTACCTATTTGTACTCACCTATTTGTGGTTGCGGGGGTCGATCCAGAGCTCCTGGCTCCGCTTTTTCGCTGTGTGTGTGTGTGTGTGTGAAAGTGAGAGAGAGAGAGAGAGAGAGAGAGAGAGAGAGAGAGAGAGAGAGAGAGAGAGAGAGAGAGTGTTCCGGAATGGTTTAGTGGTATATTAGGTTAGGTTAGGTTAGGTTAGGTTAGGTTAGGTTAGGTTAGGTTAGGTAAGGTTCGTCAGGAAACAGGACAAGTGTTTCCTGACGCGGTCCTTAGTCACATGACGACCCGCCGTTGGAGCTTTTGGTCATCTGACCGAGGCCTTCCGCTGGCTTACCGGTCCACCCCTTTAAAAATTATGGTCATAGTTATAACCATTTTATATTCATCTTTTAGTGTTACGATGCTTTCAAAGAGTGACAAAGCTTTTATAATAAACATGCCATTATCAGACTGAAGATCGACAAGCCGAATGAATTTTTCATGATCGAGTCTAAAAACCTTGTCAATGTATGACAAACTTCTGATATATCTCGAACTCCACTGGACTTTGAAAAAGCCATTGAGAACATGTCCTTGCACTCTGCCCCAGGCCCAGACTCGTGGCGCTCCGTGTTCGTCACGAACTCCAAGAAATCCCTTTCGAGTGTCTTAAGTATGCTATGGAGAGGGAGCATAGACACGGGTGTCATCCCACAGTCACCAAAAACAACGTATATAACCTCACTCCACAAATGTGGCAGCAAAACAATAACAAAGAATGATACACCAATAGCTCTAACGTCAGACATAAAAATCTTTGAAAGGGTTCTAAGAAGCGTGATCGCCAACCACCAGGGCCCACAACTGCACAACCCAGGATAGCATAGGTGTAGAGCAGCAACAGCCTGGTTGACCAGGCAAGCACCAGACGAGCCTGGCCCACGGCCGGGCTCAGAGAGTAGATACTCTCGAAACTCTTCAAAGGTATATCAAAGGCAAAGGGCGCTCCCGCTTCTCCCAAGGACAAACAAAATAAATAAATATAATATATATATATATATATATATATATATATATATATATATATATATATATATATATATTTATATGGTATACACAGACTCTGCAAAAGCATTCGATAAGTGCGGCGATCATGGTGTAATAGCACACAATATGCGTGCTAGAGGGATAATTTGCAAAGTGGGGAGATGGATCTTCAACTTTCTAACCAATCGAACACAAAGAGTAGTGGTAAACAGAGTGTAGTCGGATGCTGCCATAGTGAAGAGCTCTGTCCCACAAAGCACAGTACTCGCACCTATCCTGTTCCTTATCCTCATATCAGACATATACAGAGATGTAAACCATAGCACCGTATCACCCTTTGCAGATGATACTAGGATCTGCATGAGAGTGTCATCCATTGAGGACACTGCAAATCTCCAAGAAGATATAAACCAAGTTTCTCAAATGGGCAACAGAGAACAATATGATGTTCAATGAAGACAAATCTCAGCTACACCTATGGAAAACTGGAGGAAATAATTGCTAGAACTGAGTATACTACGAACTCTAATCAGACAATACAGCGGAAAAGAAATGTGAAGGACTTGGGGGTCTAGAGGATCTCACCTTTAAAGATCACAACAGTGTCACTTTCACATCTGCGAGGAAACTGATAGGATGGATAATGAGAACTTTCAAATCAAGGGATATCAAGCAAATGATTATCCATTTTTAATCACTTGTTCTTTCTAGATTGGAATACTGCTGTACATTAACAGCTCAATTCAAGGCAGATTTAGAGAATGTACAGAGAACCTTTACTGCACATAAAAGTTCAGTCAAACACCTTAATCACTGGTAACCTTTAAAGTCTTTTGATCTTTACTCTCTGGAACGCAAGTGAGAGATACATCATAATTTACATCTGGAAAATCCTAGAGGGACTGGTCCCAAATCTGCACACAGAAACCACTTCCTACGGAAGCAAAAGGCTTGACAGACTGTGCAACATTCCCCAATATAAAGCAGGGGCGACATTAGTACACTGAGAGAAAACACAATAAGTGTCTGGGGCCCAAGACTGTTCAACAGCCTCTCATTATACATAAGGGGAATTACCAATTACCAATAGACTCCTAATTGTCTTCAAGAGGGAACTGGACAGATACCTAAAGTCAGTACCCAATCAGCCAGGCTGTGGTTTGTACGTTGGATTGCGTGCAACCAGCAGTAAGAGCCTGGTTGATCAGGCCCTGATCCACCTGGAGGCCTGGTCAAGGACTGGGCCGCGGGGGAGTTGACCCCCGGAACACCCTCCAGGTAGACTCCAGATAGGAAGACTCATACTTGATTCCCACCACATCTGTGATTCTCTCACTCCCACCACATCTGTGATTCTCTCACTCCCACCACATCTGTGATTCTCTCACTCCCACCACATCTGTGATTCTCTCACTCCCACCACATCTGTGATTCTCACTCCTACCACATCTGTGATTCTCTCACTCCTACATACCACACCAGTGATTTCCTTACTCCTGTCTTCTCTCTCTCTCTCTCTCTCTCTCTCTCTCTCTCTCTCTCTCTCTCTCTCTCTCTCTCTCTCTCTCTCTCTCTCTCTCTCTCTCTCTCTCTCCCTCTCTCTCTCTCTCTCGTTTTTTTCTCTGCTCTAACCTTGACTATTAGATAACACATGATAGTTCTTCATCTTGATCCAAAGGGATAGTTCTCAGCAGACGGCTTCAGTGTAGACTTCCAGGTCCTCTTATTATCTGTCTTTTCCATGTATCCTCTCTTCCTCTTCCTTCTCTCCCACTCCCTTTACCTTCTCTGACTCCCCCCTCCTCTCCCTGGGGAGAACCCCTGGTCACACGAGGATCTGGAAGGGCCGGTGAAGATTGCCAGGACCTGGGCAGTAATATGGCGGAACGAATGGGCAGGGGCTTATCAGGGGTATCTGTGTGCCCCCGGGCGCCGGCGTGGGTACCGCTGCCCGCCCCTCCCGGACGGCAACCACTCCATGCCCACCCTGGGCAAGCACTCCCTCATGTCCTTCCTCCCTAAATCCCACGTGTCCAGCTCTGCCTTCCTCCCACAATCCTTCCCCCTCCCCCCTCTTTCTCTGTCTCTCTCCCTCCCTCCCTCATTCCCTCATTCCCTTTCTTCCCATTACTTACTATTCTTTCCCTATTACCCTATCTCACACTACCTTATTATCTCCTCTTCTATTCTCCCTCTCATCCACACCCTCATTTTCCCTCTCCCATCCATTCTATCTTTCCTTCCCACCTACTCCATCATGTCTCACCATCCTCCCTCCCATCCACCGTCCTTAAATTCCTTACAACTCTACTCCTTAGAACGTAGGAGTCTACCTTCAGGGTATTGGGGGGGTCAACGCCCCCGCGGCCCGGCCATTGACCAGGTCTCTTGGTAGATCAGGACCTGATCAACTAGGCCAGATACACACACACACACACACACACACACACACACACACACACACACACACACACACACACTCACGCACACGCTTTAGAATCCCGCAGTACACTGCTGGTCCCCCACCCCCCCAGACCCCCCAAAACACAGTGATGGAGAGGAAACTTAAGGTATGGTACACCAACGCTGACGGAATAACAAATAAGTGGGAGGAGTGGCACGAAAGAGTCAAAGAGGCATCACCGGACATCATAGCTCTCACAGAAACCAAGCTCACAGGGATGATAATAGATGCCATCTTTCCAATGGGATATCAGATCCTGAGGAAAGACAGAGGGAACAGAGGGGGTGGAGGAGTGGCACTGCTGATCAAAAACCGATGGGATTTTGATGAGCTGGAGAGAGGAGACAGAGGAGAAGCAAGAGATTACATAGTAGGAACGCTTCAGTCTGGAGGTCCCAAGGTGGTAATTGCAGTTATGTATAACCCACCACAGAACAGCAGGTGGCCAAGGCAAGAGTATGATGAGAGTAATAGAGCGATGGTTGACACACTGGCTGAAGTGGCCAGAAGGGCTCATGCGAGCAGGGCGAAGCTACTGATCGTGGGTGACTTCAACCACAAGGAAATTGATTGGGAGAATTTGGAGCCACATGGGGGCCCAGAAACGTGGAGGGCTAAGATGATGGAGGTGGTACTGGAAAACTTCATGTACCAACACGTAAGGGACACTACCAGAGAAAGAGGAGAGGATGAACCAGCGAGACTGGACCTAATATTCACCTTGAGTAGTGCAGATATTGAGGACATCACATATGAAAGACCCCTTGGGGCCAATGATCATGTGGTTTTAAGCTTCGAATACACAGTAGAGTTACAGGTGGAGGGGGAAGCAGGAAGGACTGGACGAATGAAGCCAAAGTACAAGAAAGGGGACTATGTGGGCATGAAGAACTTCCTGAACGGGGTTCAGTGGGACAGAGAACTGGCAAGGAAGTCAGTAAACGAGATGATGGAATGTGTGACAACAATATGCAAGGAAGCTGAGGAGAGGTTTGTACCCAAGGATAACAGGAATAATGAAAAAGCCAGGATGAGCCTGTGGTTCACCCAAAGGTGCAGGGAGGCCAAGACCAAGTGTGCTAGGGAATGGAAGAAGTATAGAAGGCAAAGGACCCAGGAAAATAAGGAGAGCAGTCGTAGAGCCAGAAATGAATATGCACAGGTAAGAAGGGAGTCCCAACGACAATGAAAATGACATAGCAGCGAAAGCCAAATCTGACCCAAACCTGTTGTACAGCCACATCAGGAGGAAAACAACAGTCAAGGACCAGGTGATCAGGCTAAGGAAGGAAGGAGGAGAGATCACAAGAAACGACCGCGAAGTATGTGAGGAACTCAACATGAGATTCAAAGAAGTGTTCACAGAGGAGACAGAAGGGACTCCAGAAAGACGGAGAGGTGGGGTACACCACCAAGTGCTGGACACAATATATGCAACCGAGGAAGAAGTGAAGAGGCTGCTGAGTGAGCTAGATACCTCAAAGGCGATGGGGCAGGACAACATCTCTCCATAGGTCCTGAGAGAGGGAGCAGAGGCACTATGTGTACCCCTAACAACAATATACAACACATCTATCGAAACAGGGAGACTACCTGAGGTATTGAAGACAGCAAATGTAGTCCCAATTTTCAAAAAAAGAGACAGACACGAAGCACTAAACTACAGACCAGTGTCACTGACATGTATAGTATGCAAAGTCATGGAGAAGATTATCAGGAGAAGAGTGGTGGAACACCTAGAAAGGTATGAGCTTATCAACGACGGCCAACACGGTTTCAGGGACGGGAAATCCTGTGTCACAAAACTACTGGAGTTCTATGACAGGGTGACAGCAGTAAGACAAGAGAGAAAGAGAGGGGTGGGTAGATTGCATTTTCTTGGACTGTAAGAAGGCGTTTGACACAGTTCCACACAAGAGATTAGTGCAGAAGCTGGAGGACCAAGCAGGGGTAACAGGGAAGGCACTACAATGGATCAGGGAATACCTGTCAGGAAGACAGCAGCGAGTCATGGTCCGTGGCGAGGTGTCAGAGTGGGCGCCTGTGATGAGTGGGGTTCCACAGGGGTCAGTCCTGGGACCGGTGCTGTTTCTGGTATTTGTGAACGACATGACGGAAGGAATAGACTCCGAAGTGTCCCTGATTGCAGATGATGTGAAGTTGATGAGAAGAATTCAATCGGACGAGGACCAGGCAGAACTACAAAGGGATCTGGACAGGCTGCAAGCCTGGTCCAGAAATTGGCTCCTGGAGTTCAACCCCACCAAGTGCAAAGTCATGAAGATTGGGGAAGAGCAAAGAAGACCGCAGACGGAGTACAGTCTAGGGGGCCAGAGACTACAAACCTCAATCAAAGAAAAAGATCTTGGGGTGAGTATAACACCAGGCACATCTCCTGAGGCGCACATCAACCAAATAACTGCTGCAGCATATGGGCGCCTAGCAAACCTAAGAACAGCATTCCGACATCTTAATAAAGAATCGTTCAGGACCCTGTACACTGTGTACGTTAGGCCCATACTGGAGTATGCAGCACCAGTTTGGAACCCAGATCTAGCCAAGCACGTAAAGAAGCTAGAGAAAGTGCAAAGGTTTGCAACAAGACTAGTCCCGGAGCTAAGGGGTATGTTCTACGAGGAGAGGTTAAGGGAAATCGACCAGACGACACTGGAGGACAGGAGATATAGGGGGGACATGATAACGACATATAAGATACAGAGAGGAATTGACAAGGTGGACAGAGACAGAATGTTCCAGAGATGGGACACAGCAACAAGGGGACACAGTTGGAAGTTGAAGACTCAGATGAATCACAGAGATGTTAGGAAGTATTTCTTCAGTCACAGAGTGGTCAGGAAGTGGAATAGTTTGGGAAGCGATGTAGTGGAGGCAGGTTCCATACATAGCTTTAAGAAGAGGTATGATAAAGCTCATGACGCAAGGAGAGTGATCCAGTAGAGGCCAGTGAAGAGGCGGGGCCAGGAGCTATGACTCGACCCCTGCAACCACAACTAGGTGAGTACGTTTCAATAGTTTCAATAATTTCAGTACAGCAGCGTTGAAAATTTGAAGCCGATCAGCAGCAGTGTTCTCAAGTTGTAAAGGAGTAACCATGGAAAACTTAAGTCACTAAAAGTATCCCCCTTCCTCGGGGATACCTGATCATCCCATGAAGTAATGTATACCTCAGCGGGGGACGGGGGAGGTGGGGGTGTGTTGGTGGTGGATGGGTTTTGGGGGATGGTAGGTTAGGGTGAGAAGGGGGCAGGAGGGTGGTGGAGGGTAAGGTGGGGGTGTGTGGGAGATGACAGAAGGGGGGGGGCAAGATAAGGATGTGAGGGAGATGCAAGAGAGGAGGGCGAAATGTGTTGCTCATGGTGTGCGAGTGTGTGTACTCACCTAATTGTGGTTGCAGGGGTCGAAACTCAGCTCCTGGCCCCGTGTGTGTATACTCAGTTGTGGTTGCAGGGGTCGATTCACAGCTCCTAGCCCCGTGTGTGTAGTGGCCTACTGGCCCATGCTATGCAAGTCCAAATTAAGGCACACGGAATAAGAGGAGAAATTTTTTCCTGGATAGAGGCGTTGTTGACAGACAGGCAGCAGAGAGTTTGCATAAATGGGGAGAAATCAGAATGGGGGAGCGTCACGAGCGGTGTTCTACAGGGGTCAGTGTTGGGCGTTAGCTACTGGGCCAGCTGGCTACAATAAGAGTTGTGTTAATAGGTGTGATGCCGTGCTCCTTCCTTAAGTAGATGTGACGTGACCTGACTAGGTTGGGTTATTGGCTTAAGCCGGTATGAGACTCGGACGTGCCTCGTATGGGCCAGTAGGCCTGCTGCAGTGTTCCTTCTTTCTTATATTCATATGTAGAGACAGGTCGTGTGTATTGGTCGAGGGGAGACGTATTGTTGGGCTTACAAAGGCGTTTGTTTTGGTCGTGGTGGGTTGTAACTGGGTGTGAGGATACTTGTACTGGGCGTAGGGTGGTGGTAGTTGTTGGACGTAGAAAGGTGGGTGTTGGACGTAGGTTGGTGGTAGTTGGACTTGGTGAAATACCCGCTGCTGTTGATAGAGTCGTGGGTGCTGTGCGTGGATGGGTATAAGGAGGCGAGTGCTGGGCAGGTGGTAGGCGTGCTGGCAATAGAAAGGCGTCTGATGGCAGTAGGAAGGAGTGCCCTGGTCCTAGGGAGGCGTGTGCTAGCAGTAGGGAGGCGTGCCCTGGTTGTAGGGTGGCGTGTGCTAGCAGTAGGGAGGCGTGCCCTGGTTGTAGGGAGGCATGTGGTGGCAGTAGGGAGGCGTGCCCTGGTCGTAGGGTGGCGTGTGCTAGCAGTAGGGAGGCGTGCCCTGGTTGTAGGGAGGCATGTGGTGGCAGTAGGGAGGCGTGTGCTGTCAGTACGTAGGTGTACCTTAGTCGTAGGGAGGCGTGTGTTGGCAGTAGAAAGGCATGCCCTGGTCGTGGGTGGGTCCAGACGGGTCCAAGTGGGTCCAGGAGGGTCCAGGTGGGTCCAGGTGGGTCCAGGATGGACCAGGCGGGTCCAGGTGGGTACAGGCGGGTCCAGGCGGGTCCTGGCGGGTTCAGGAGGGTGCCTCACTAATGGTGGTAGCATGTCAGTGGGCGGGTCAGTTTCTGGGACACTTGCTTCACGTGTTACCGTCTCAGAAGTCACTTTTTACCAGGTATAAAAAGCGTGTCATCCGCGCTATCAAGATAAAGATTTAGAAACATAGATTATAATCTAACGTTTGATGACAGAGATCACCTCTAAGAGAGAGAGAGAGAGAGAGAGAGAGAGAGAGAGAGAGAGAGACTTTTGACTAGGTTTTACAGTCGCTGTTTCAAGATATTTAATTTCTTAAATAAAATTTAAAATATATTAGTTTAATCGTCTTGTTGTTGAGTTTGACCAATTTATCATTAAGTTTCCAAAAAACAATATAGCTGGATATGCCTTTTTCTACTAAAGTGTCACAAGCAATGGCGTCCCTACATTTTGGGGGTCACCTGAAGCTTGAACTGTTACGGGGTCACCTGAAGCTTGAACTGTTATGGGGTCACTTGAAGCTTGAACTGTTATGGGGTCACCTGAAGCTTGAACTGTCATGGGGTCCCTGAAGCTTGAAATGTTATGGGGTCACCTGAAGCTTGAACTGTCATGGGGTCACCTGAAGCTTGAACTGTCATGGGGTCACCTGAAGCTTGAACTGTCATGGGGTCACCCGAAGCTTGAACTGTTATGGGTCACCTTCACAACCAGCAACTGCTAGGCCTACAACAACTAGACCTACCTGAAACTTTAATAACATTTTAATTTTAATTTTAACCATTATTTTGTTTTTAATTACACTATTAACATTATTAAAAAAAAAATCTTCTCGTACAGTAGACCCTAGATTTTTAAGCAATGTGGATTAGGGGCCCTCAAGCTTAAGGGGCACGTTAGGGGCCCTCAAGCTTAAGGGGCACGTTAGGGGCCCTCAAGCTTAAGGGGCACGTTAGGGGCCCTCAAGCTTAAGAGGCACGTAAGTTCCCCAGTCTTCTAATAACATGTTCATTTATCCACTATAATCTACCTTGTCCATAATTACTATCGCATTTGTTTTGTCTGTTTCGTAAGGTGAAGTCCAGGAGCTGTCCTTATTTCATGGTATAACTTAACACATCTTTGATCTTCGTCACCTAATTATTGCACATGTATCTTATATTATAAGAAAGAAATGCATGAGGAGGAAGAGAGGTACGAGGAGAAGTATGAAAAGGAGAAATATGAAGAAGAGAATTGTGAGAACGAAGAGTAGTAAGAGAAGGAAAGTAAAGAGAAAAAGATTTGACAAATT
This sequence comes from Cherax destructor, assembly GCA_009830355.1. Taxonomy (NCBI): domain Eukaryota; kingdom Metazoa; phylum Arthropoda; class Malacostraca; order Decapoda; family Parastacidae; genus Cherax; species Cherax destructor. The sequence continues at coordinate 260,796 of WNWK01000902.1, forward strand.
TATAGATAAAGGAGGAAATTAATCAGAGATCATCAGGGTTGTCACGTCTTTCATCAAGTATTCTCTGCCTGCCAGTCAGAGAATCCTCTTGGCTTCTACATGTCTCCACTTCCTTCTGTCTGACACTTGTTTGCTGGTCTCATCTGTAGTTCTGACCAGCTATTATGTCTGGGGTCAGCCTTCACCCGTAGGACTCAAATCAGCCCTCATCCGAGGTTCTGAGGTCAATTATCACCTGTGGTATTGAGTTCAGCTCTCACTTGCGGAACTGAAGTCAGCCCTTATCTGTCACATCTCAACTAATATACCATTATCAAGTAATAACCTGATAACAGTTCAGGACACACGAAAGCGGCGTCTCCCTTCATTTTGTGCGTTATCTCTAAGTTGCTCCAGCTACTGTCAATGCGTCTTGTTCTTCTATAACATCTGCAATGCGCATTCTACTAAAACTTTGTAAGCGATAGGTTAGAGGAAGTTCGCAGCGTTATGGATGCTAGGGCTCTTTAAATGGAAGCGACCCCATAATATTACCCACGGGTACCTGACCCTGGTTCCTGGTACGCTCGGGGAATTACCTTTCACGCAGGTGCTTGTTTCCGGTACCTGGTTATTTCGTAACTTGGGATGCCTACACGCTGACGCAAGGGAAGAGCTTTTTCTTAAATAAGGTAATATCTATTAGTACGATGGATATTGCCAAAGCAAATTGTAAATATTGGGGTGTGAGGGGAGGGGGAGGATGTAAACAAAGGAGGGTGTGTGTGTAGTGGAATGGGTAACGGGTGAGTGGGGGGGAGTTGGGGAGTGATAAGGTGGAGTGAATGGGGAGGAATGAACCTAGTGGTGACAACAGTGTGGTCTACGTAGCTACATTGGTGTAATAGTTCCAGGTGCTGGTGTACCCCACAACCACTGGGGAGGACGGTGTACCTGCGTTAGTTAAGAGGAGTGTCAAGTACCATCATCGTGAACCACTGGAGTTACTGTACCAATAAGGTGACTAACATGATGCATCTCATCCCACCTCGCTGCCTGGACACCTGAAGGACACCTGAAGGACGTGTCCAGACGTCCTGTAGAACAAGACGAGAGGCTGGCGCTAAGTAAGTAACTACAGAGAATAAAATAACACAAGTCACACCTAATTAATGGACTCACATTTTGATGCTAATTAATCACAGCAACATTTATTTTTTTCCAAATCTCTTCAAAAAAAAAAAAAAAGCAAATTGGACCCAACACAGTCCAAAATCAATCCACAATTTTCTGTATGTAATAATTGCCAGATTTTGAATAAGTTTTTCGTTGATTTAATTTAGAAAAAATAAATAAAGTCAACAACTGGGACTTATTTTTGACCACAAGAAATATTCTCCAATTAGTGCCAAGGTTTCGATCCCCTCCATGACAGGCGAGTAGTGCCGAGGGTTCGATCCCCTCTATGACAGGCGAGTAGTGCCGAGGGTTCGATCCCCTCCATGACAGGCGAGTAGTGCCGAGGGTTCGATCCCCTCCACGACAGGCGAGTAGTACCAAGGGTTTGATCCCCGCCACGACAGGCGAGTAGTGCCAAGGGTTCGATCCCCTCCACGACAGGCGAGTAGTGCCAAGGGTTCGATCCCCTCCACGACAGGCGAGTAGTGCCTAGGGTTCGATCCCCTCCACGACAGGCGAGTAGTGCCAAGAGTTTGATCCGCTCCACGACAGGCGAGTAGTGCCGAGGGTTTGATCCCCTCCACGACAGGCGAGTAGTGCCAAGGGTTCGATCCCCCATGACAGGCTAGTAGTGCCGAGGGTTCGATAGATCTCCTCCCCGACAGGCGAGTAGTGCCAAGGGTTCGATCCCCCCCTCCTTCCGTGTTGTGACTTCATCCATGCATTTCACAGGACGCATCAACCACTGAAGATTGATGCCATTCACAATGGTTATATTTTAATAAGAGGAAAGCACTAAACCCCGTAGGGGTCATATAGCGCCTGTGCACTGGGAGACAATCAAATCTGACCAAAGCAAAGGGATGACAAGTCCAGTTCCTTGAATCAGAAGACCCTTATCATCGTCAAAATAAAAAATAGTACACTATTTAGATATTAATATTGGCAAAACGACATCAACAGACTCCAGTAAATATACCAACTTTCTGCTAAGTGGAAGACACTGATGCTTGAAGCTGATCGGAGGGGCCACTCATACCGGGAGACAAATTTGGGAATGGCTTATGTAGCACTGTGGACAGGACGTCCAGGCATGGACACAGACACATGAGTCTTGCCCGAGATACATTACACCAGCGTTGAACATTTGTAGACGCTCGACTAAGGCGTCAGAAATACCAAGGAAGGTGAAAAATAAACGAACAATTCAAATAACGTCTTCAAGGTCCTCCCAGAGGACCTTGAGGACCTTGAGAACCTTGAAGACCTTGAGGACCTTGAAGACCTTGAGAACCTTGAAGACCTTGAGGACCTTGAGGACCTTGAGAACCTTGAAGACCTTGAGAACCTTGAAGACCTTGAGAACCTTGAGAACCTTGAAGACCTTGAGAACCTTGAAGACCTTGAAGACCTTGAGGACCTTGAGAACCTTGAAGACCTTGAGAACCTTGAAGACCTTGAGAACCTTGAAGACCTTGAGAACCTTGAGACCTTGAGAACCTTGAGACCTTGAGAACCTTGAAGACCTTGAGAACCTTGAAGACCTTGAGAACCTTGAAGACCTTGAGAACCTTGAAGACCTTGAGAACCTTGAAGACCTTGAGAACCTTGAAGACCTTGAGAACCTTGAAGACCTAAACCGAAGCTTGAGAACTTAACCTGAAACGAAGACTTAGGAAGGAGACTCTTGAAGCCAAGACGATGCGAAGTCTAATGGCTTCATTTGAGCAGACGTAGGATCAGTCAACTGGCTCATCCTTCCTTGAGGTAAAGCCGTTGCTTTTCTTTGCGTTGTATAACCCATTTGGGTTTAGGCACTTCCCCGGAAAGGAGACGACGGAGATGATGACAACCACAACAACAGCAATAACAACAACAGCAACAACAATTACAACAACAATAACAACAACAACAACAATAACAGCATCAAAAACAACAACATCAGCAACAGCCATAACAACAGCATCAATAACAATAACAACATCAATAACAACAACAAAAGCATCAACAACAACAACAACATCCGCAACAGCAATAACAACAGCATCAATAACAATAACAAGATCAATAACAACAACAAAAGCAACAACAACCTAAATTCCTCTCAAAACGTAGGTAACAACAGTATATTCTACGACTCCAGCCATACCATGATGCGCAGTTCTTGTCTCCGTTTTGCAAACTAGATGTAACTGCGCAGGAAGACGCAGCGAGAGGCTAAGATGGGCCAAGAACAGCGAACTGCTAATATCTAAGACCCGAGGAAGAGCGGACATAGGACCGAAGAAGCGTACAAATGGAAGAATCAAATAAATGGATATAAATAGGGATTGAAAATATTCACCAATGATGGAACTCACGTTAGTGGATAGATAATGGACAGAATCAGAAACAGACGGGTGGTAGGAAGTACCAGGTGACGTCAATGACGGAAATACACTCAGTAGGCAAAACAAAAAAAATCGTGTTTGTGGATGGATATGAGTAGAATTTACTTAGTATGGGTCACCATCGTGCCTGTTATACGTCTATATCTGTGTTGGTGTTCACAGCCTAGAGCAGCATCCTGAGAGAGAGAGAGAGAGAGAGAGAGAGAGAGAGAGAGAGAGAGAGAGAGAGAGAGAGGGAGAGATAGAGTACAATATGAGGCAAGTGTCAATCACTGGAGGCGGCATCCATCAAGGTCTCTATCTCCGGAGGCTGGGGTCGTCTCTGTGCTTGGGAACTGTGTGCACTCATGGTAAGGCTATTTATATCCCAGCCACCTGAGTTACTAGCACCCCCCTCTCCTCCCTTGTCTCCCCATCACCCAACTCTCCTCCTTTGTCTCCCCATCACCCCCTCTCCCTGTCTCCCCATCACTCCTTCCTCCCCCTCTCCTACAGCAGCGTAACAGAAACAACAGTACTGAGTACACCATATGTTGATCTCAGTGTTTCATACCTAAACAAACATGAGGTGGTGGAGGGAGTGGAGGAGTAGTGGAGGAGGGGGGTTTATGGCATGGTGCCAGTTGCCGAGGGAGTGTCATGGCACGGTGCCAGTTCCAGGGGAGGGGGAGACAAGGAGGGGGGAGAGGAGGGGGAAGGGTGAGGATCAACTGCATGTTGCCTTTTCCTTGGAGAGGAAGAGGGGGAGGGGAGGGGAAAGGAGGGGAGGGAATGGGAGGGGAGGGGAGGGGGGGGGGAATCATGGCATGGTGCCAGTTGCAGGGGAGGGCCGTGATGACCTCCAGGAGGTTGAAGGAGGGCCATATGATCTCCAGGAGGTTGAGAGAGGGTCGTGGTGACCTCCAGAAGGTTGAGAGAGGGTCATGGTGACCTCCGGGAGGTTGAGAGAAGACCGTGGTGATCTCCAGGAGGTTGGAGGGCCATGGTAACCTCCAGGAGGTTGAGAGAAGACCATGTTGACCTCCAGGAGGTTGAAGGAGGGCCATGGTGGCTTCCAGGAGGTTGAAGAAGGGCCATGGTGACCTCCAGGAGGTTGAAGAAGGGCCATGGTGACCTCCAGGAGGTTGAAGGAGGGCAGAAGTGACCTCCACAAACAGGCACAGTCCTGGCAACATATTTACACTAAGATGATAAACCATTGTTAGGTAAAATTTCAGATAAGGAAAGAGGAGTGTAAGGGAAGACTTAGGGATGCGTGAGGAGAGACTTAGGGATGCGTGAGGCGGGGGGCGGCAGAGGTGCGGCACGAGAGAGCGTGAGGAGCAACAGGGAAGGCGTGAGGGAGGTGCTGGAGGGTGTGGAAGAGCGTGAGGGCTGGCAGGGGATAAAGGGAAAGGGAGGTAGGGGGTCGTGAAGGGCTGGCAGGGAGGGCGGAAGGGAGGGGGGTGTTTAAGGGAGAAGGGGGGGTTGTTGGGGCAGGGGGACGTACCCAGACAGATGCTGCAAGAACATCTCAAGGTCTTTAAAGATCCCAGAACCTGCATGGCGGCCACTACCCTCTCACACCCCCCACCCACCACCAACTCCCACCCACCACCCACACCTACCCACCACCCACACCCACCACCCACCCACATCCACCCACCACCCACACCCACCCACACCTTCACCCCACCAATCCTCGCCCACACAATCACCCCACCCACCTCCACTATTACAAGTCGGGAGTTTTTATTGTACCTCATCTAGCCACGAAGTCCAGTCCTGTCTAATGAATATTACCACTCCCCCAGGATGCCACCCACATCAGTCGACTCACTGGGTACCTACTTACTGCTAAGTGAACAGGTGCTGTAGGTGTAAGGAAACTTAGTTGCGGGTTTTGCCCATCCGGGAATCGAACCTGAGTCTTTTCCGATACAATCTGAATGTCTACCAAGCTTGTAAGATTGTGAGACCTTCTCTCACTACACACCAACACACTTACAACACACTCATCACTACACACCAACACACTTACAACACACTCATCACTACACACCAACACACTTACAACACACTCATCACTACACACTTGTAATAATGACACCCTCATCACAGTACAAACAAGTATATTGTATTTTTCTGTCTCACCTGCTGTTTACATCTGATCACCTGGTCAGCTGATTAAGTGATCAGCTGCTGATCAGCTGACCATACGATTAGATGAACATTTATACTCGTTGGTGACACCTCGTCTTTTAAGTGTTCTCTTTCAGCTTACGAGTCCAGTTAAGCATTATGAGCTGACGTCTCTTATATAGCTGATGTTGTCCACTTAATAGCCATCTGCTCCAGTGTTAACCCCCCTGATATGCAGTGTTAACTTCCCCAGACATGCAGTGTTAACCCCCCAGACATGCCAGTACACCTGGTTTGCTGAATATCAACCTTGGTAAAGCGTATTTATCAACTGTGTGACATGGCGGGCCATGTTATCAAATCAGATGTAAATAACTTAGATTTAGAAGTTCCGTGAACGCCTAACAGGTGAGGGATACCAGGTGAGGGATACCAGGTGAGGGATACCAGGTGAGGGATACCAGGTGAGGGATACCAGGTGAGGGATACCAGGTGAGGGATACCAGGTGAGGGATACCAGGCGAAAGATACCACAGACGAGTGATACAATGGTTGGTATTGCGGTTTGTGAAGAGATGACAGGGCTAACTGAACGCAAGAGCTAAGGCAACGTTTCTCTGTGTAAAGCTTATCAAAACTTTGTAAAGCTCTACACAGAGCTTTGTCTCGTCGCATTAAAACTTTTTCCGAACTACAGTGAAGAAACGAAACTCGTTTCTCCACTGTTGGCGATAATGCGCTGTTTCGACCCAACGTATCTTCGCAGTTTGTATTGAAAGCCAAGACGTAAACAATTGCTTCGCATTTATTTGTCAAGTGTCTCTATGAAGTGAGCTACGAACCCGGTGCTGTAGGCCTAGCGTCAGTACACCTGCGACCACAGGGACCTAACGAGGCATTGGTGCCACCAGGCATCAGGCACCAGCCTCACGCAGCTCCAGTGACATGTGGGGGTGTGTGTGGCTCCCATGTCACTGAGGCTGGTGTTTTCTTCGTCAGGGCAAAGTGTTTCCTGACGGTGGTCTTAGTCACATGACGACCCTCTCACGCCGGCTAAGCAGTCGCTGGTGTACCAGTGTTACCGCTACACTCTTGACCAAAGGACATAAGTAAGGTTATTTAGGCACAAGTACACATAAGTACAATTATCATACATACCTGGAATTTACCTGTAAATTATTTAGGAACACTCCTCAAAGAGGTTCTTGAAAACCTGAGTCTCCTGTCTACGAGAAACTAAAATAGTAGTAAGTGAGTATTAGTTCCCCTCAGCGAGACACCGACTATCCTTCATACACCCATATACACCTTCCCATACATCCCCCACACACTACCACCCATTAATTACAGCAAGTCTACCCCCAATGCCACACCCACACCCACAACAATATGATGTTCTATGAGGAAAGTTTTCAGTAACTAAGTTATGGAAGGCGAGAGGAACTAAAAACAAAACCGCAGTACATAATTACTCAAATCACTGAATGGAGCGCAAATCTAATGTGAGAGACCTGGCAGTGATAATGTCAGATCTCACTGCTCAAAGAGGAAAGTAATGTTATGACTCCAACTGCAAGGAAAATGACGGGGTTAATACAAAGAACTTTCACAGCATGAGACGCCAAGCCAGGCATGACACTTTTCAAGTCGGTCTTTCTCTCTGGGTGTATCTGGAGTGGCTTCCAGAAGGCAACGTTCCCGCGGCCCGGCCTCAAACCAGGCCTCTTGGTTGCTGGCCTGATCGATCAAGCTGTTAGTACCCACAGCCCGCAGTCTAATGTATGCACCACAACCTGGTTGATCAGGAACTGTTTTTAGGAATCTGTCGAGTTCCGTCTTGAAGATAACTAGAGTTTGTTGGTAATCCTTCTTATACGTGAAGAGAGGACGTTGAAAAGTCTTGGTTCCTTAACACTTACTTAATTCTTTCTCAATATATGAAGCATATTACTATGTACTAACTGGTCCCCTTCAAAGCAGGTGGAATTTCAGAATTGGAAAAGGTTCAGAAAATCTTAAATTCCTGAGAAAATGTAGAGAAAACCTTAAAGTACTGAGATCCCTCGAAGTCCCTTGAATTGTACATATGAAGTCCCTTGAATTGTACATATGAAGTCCCTTGAATTGTACATATGAAGTCCCTTGAATTGTACATATGAAGTCCCTTGAATTGTACATATGAAGTCCCTTGAATTGTACATATGAAGTCTCTTGAATTGTACATATGAAGTCCCTTGAATTGTACATATGAAGTCCCTTGAATTGTACATATGAAGTCTCTTGAATTGTACATATGAAGTCCCTTGAATTGTACATATGAAGTCCCTTGAATTGTACATATGAAGTCTCTTGAATTGTACATATAAAGTCCCTTGAATTATACATATGAAGTCTCTTGAATTGTACATATGAAGTCCCTTGAATTGTACATATGAAGTCCCTTGAATTGTACATATGAAGTCCCTTGAATTGTACATATGAAGTCCCTTGAATTGTACATATGCAAACAAGAGGATTGAGAGACAGTGCAAAACACCTCCCTTCAATTACCAGCAGGGAAGGAACGAGTACACTGAGAGAGCTCAAAAGTGTAAAGGGGCCACGACTCCTCACCACCCTCTCTTTATGTACCAGAGAGAACGCAATAAATTCCTCAAATCGGTTCCTAATCAGCCGGGTTATAATGTAAACGTTGGACATGCTGGTGGCAGGTACCAACAGCCTGATCGACCAGGCCAGTCACCGGGAGGACCGGTCTGGGACCGGACTGTGGGGCTATGACCTCTGGAAGCGAATACAGGTAACCTACCTGGAGTCTACCTGAAGGTCGCTCAAGGGGCCAACACCTCCACAGCCCAGTCATTGACCAGGCCTCCCGGTGGATCAGGACCTGATCAACCAGGCTGCTACAGCTAGCCGCAAGCAACGATACCTGGAGTCTACCTGGAGGGTATTCCGGGGACCAACGCCCCCTCGGCCAGGTCCACGACCAGGACTACCGGTAAATCAGGGCCTGATCAACCAGGCTGTTACTGCTGGCCGCACGTAGTCCAACGTAAAAACCACAGCCCGGCTGATCCGGCACTGACTTTAAGTATCTGTCCAGCTCCCTCTTGAAAGCAGCCAAGCGTCTATTGGTAATTTTCCTTATGCATGATGGGAGGCTGTTGAACAGTCTTGGGCCCCAGACACTTATGGTGTTTTGTCTTAGTGTACCAATGGTCCCCCTACTTTACATTAGGGGTATTTTGCACCGCCTGCCCAGTCTTTTACTTTCGTAGAGAGTGATTTCTGTGTGCAGATTCGTGACCATTCCTTCTAGGATTTTCCAAGTGTAGATTATGATATATCTCTCTCGCCTGCGTTCCAGCGAGTACAAGTCAAGTGCTTCCAGGCGTTCTCATTAGTTGAGGTGTTTGATGGAACTTATATGTGCAGTAAAGGTTCTGTGTACACTCTCCAGATCTGTAATTTCACCTTCTTTGAACGGAGATGTTAATGTACAGCAGTATTCCAGCTTAGAGAGAACAAGTGATTTGAAAAGGATCATCATTGGCTTGGTATCACTTGTTTTGAACGTTCTCATTATCCATCCTATCATTTGCTTTGCAGTTGTGATCGTGGCACTGTTGTGATCATTGAAAGTGAGATCCTCAGACATTACCACTCCCAGGTCCCTCACATTATTTTTCCGCTCTATTGTATGATCAGAGTTTGTAGTATACTCAGTCCTAGCTATTGTTTCCTCCAGTTTTCCATAATGGAGTAGTTGGAATTTGTCTTCATTGAACATCATATTGTTCTCCGTTGCCCACTAATACTGGGAAATCCGTCCACAAAATTTTCTTCACCAACTTAAACTAACTTATTATATATATATATGATGAGAGAGAGAGAGAGAGAGAGAGAGAGAGAGAGAGAGAGAGAGAGAGAGAGAGAGAGAGAGAGAGAGAGAGAGAGAGAAAATGCGGCAATGATGCAGTCATAGCAACAGTGACACGACAGCGAAGCAAAAACACTGTACCAACGCAGTGATGCAGCAACGACGCAGCGCCGACGCGGACAGTGACGCAGCGCCGACGCAGACAGTGACACAGCAACGACGCAGCATACCACCGCAGACAGTAACACAGCGCACGGCAGACATTATCGCAGAAACTATGCAGACAGTGACGCAACAACAACAAGAACGCAGACAGTAATACAGCATCCGGCAGACCTGACCGACAGCAAGTGGCAAGCTTCAACTTAACTGTCGGGACAGACTCTACTCCATTGGAGCGATGAACCCCGTGTCTGTGGCGTATGTGTAGGTCTGTGTGGCGTCGTGGCGCACGGCTAGCACCGGGCATAGAATGACCAATAGACCAGCTTCAACTTCAAGACCGGGTCTGCCTAGACCTGTGTAGACCTGCTCCTTCAGACCGCTGACCCGGCTGCTTCAAGACCCTTGTGCTGCCTCATGACCCTGGCTGCCTTCAAGACCCCTGGCTGCCTGTGCAAGACCTGGCTGCCTTCAAGACCCTGGCTGCCTTCAGATGGAGCTGATGTGCCTAAGCAATACCCTATCAGCCCTGGCTGGTTCAGACTTGGCTGCCTTCAAACCCTGGTTGTCAGTCCTGTCCACCGGGCCTGGCTCCTTCAAGACCCTGACGCTTCAAGAGGGCTGCTTAGACCCCTGAACATACCCTTCAGGAGCCCTGGTACTAGTGCTGCTTGAAAGCCCTGGTGTCATCCACGCCACTGACCCGTTCAGCTACTACCACTGGCTCTACTACTACTAGCTCTACTACTGACTAGCTCTATACCGTACTACACTGCTCTACTACTACTACTCACTACTAGCTACTCATACTACTACTACTCTACATCTACATTACTCTACTACTACTATCTACTACACTACTACTACTTACTACACTACTCACTACTACTACTACTACTACTTACTACTACTACTACTACTACTACTACTACTACTACTACTACTACTACTACTACTACTACTACTACTACTACTACTACTACTACTACTACTACTATTATCAGAATAACTGGCCACTGACTGGCTTTGCCAGTAGGTGACTAGTGGCCTGCCTAGCATAGCCCAGTAGCTTCTGCTGCAGTGCTCTCTTCTCTCTCTCTGCTCGTTAACTACTACATATTCTACTAGCTACTGATCTACTTATAGCTACTCTCTAGCTAACTACTTGCTACTACTACTACTACTACTACTACTACTACTACTACTACTACTACTACTACTACTACTACTACTGCTACTACTACTACTGCTACTACTACTACTACTACTACTACTACTACTACTATTACTACTACTACTACTACTACTACTACTACTGCTACTACTACTACTACTACTACTACTACTATTACTACTACTCATATATCAGAAATAAAACTTGGCCCTGACTGGCTTGGGCCAGTAGGTGACTAGGGCCTGCCTAGCATGGGCCAGTAGGCCTGCTGCAGTGCTCCTTCTTTCTTGTGTTAAAGAGAGTATTGTTCACAGTAGTGATCCTTAAGGGATACGCCTAGTAACTATTGGCCAGCCTGAAAGTTATCAGCCTGGCAGTTATCAGCCTGATAACTACCAGTCTGGGCTGAAACAATTCATCCCTCAAAGGCACTCTGTTTTCTGCTATCCCCCCCCCCTTTCCCTATTACAAGGTGCCTTCGCTGGACTGGGCTGCTAGTACCAACAGCCCGCTAGATCAGTCTATCCTGGCGTGGTAACGGCCGCGGGGAGGTTCTGCGAGAACCCTTGGTGGGTTGGAGGGGCAGGAGGAGGGAGAGGTTCTCCAACTTGGGGTTCTTGATCCAGGCAACGGGATCTGACCTCCACTTCCATTGAACGAAACTGCTCCTCAGTGCCCACACGATGCATGACCCGTGCGGATTTAGCGTTTCCCCTGAATTATATAAAAAAGAAGAACAAATGTCAGTCCCTTGACTCATGGACGCTTATTCTTCTTCAGGGCCAGAGTATGGTCCACGCCGGTCCATGAAGTCCCACGGTCCATGACGTCCCACGGTCCTTGACGTCCCACGGTCCTTGACGTCCCACAGTCCATGACGTCCCACGGACCATGACGTCCCACGGTCCATGACGTCCCACAGTCCATGACGTCCCACGGACCATGACGTCCCACGGTCCATGACGTCCCACTGTCCATGACGTCCCACAGTCCATGACGTCCCACGGTCCATGACGTCCCACAGTCCCATGACGTCCCACGATCCATGACGTCCCACAGTCCATGACGTCCCACGGTCCATGACGTCCCACAGTCCATGACGCCCCACAGTCCATGACGTCCCACGGTCCATGACGTCCCACAGTCCCATGACGTCCCACAGTCCATGACGTCCCACGATCCATGACGCCCCACAGTCCATGACGTCCCACCGTCCATGACGTCCCACAGTCCCATGACGTCCCACAGTCCATGACGTCCCACGTTCCATGACGTCCCACAGTCCCATGACGTCCCACAGTCCCATGACGTCCCACAGTCCCATGACATCGTTCGCAATAACTTCTCACAATGATTCACACAAACTTCCAGGAAAGACATCTGGCAAAATGGACATAGAACACCATTATATGCTCCATTAATTCTCTTATTATAACTTCGTGTTCTCTGCATGACCTGATATAAACCATTGTGCTCTGTGTCTGGGCCTGATATTGATATATTGGGCTCTGTTTACTGCCTGATATTCATCACTGGGCTTTGTGTCTTGCCCGATGTAGATCACTGTGCTTTCAGTCTGGCCTGACACCGGCCAGTGTGTATATATCTGGCAGGATTCAGACCATTGTGCTCTATGCCTGGCCGGATACAGACTAATTTGCTTGCTCTGTCTGGCTGGATACAAAAAAATAGGCTCTATGCCTGGCCGGATACAGACTAACATTGTGCATTTTGATGTTAAATGAAGAAAAAAAATAAGCTACTCCATTATGAAAAAAAAACAATAACTAACTGTAACGACTCAATGCATCTAAAAACAATAACGTCTCAGTGTAGCGAAGAAGTAACCTGAAGGGCATAGGAGGATAACCTGCAGAGGATCACAACAGCGAGGAGAACGATGTTGAACGAGAACCTTCATAACAAGGTATTTCAAGCCAACGATGGCTCTTTTAAGTTCAATATTTTTAGGCTCCTGCAACATTGCTGGATACCCCTTTTAAGACGGAGGGCAAGTGCAGGCCTATATAATGCACAGAAAAAAGGCTGGGGCAATGCACAAATAACCCGCTCCCTGTTGGAGTGTGAGCAGGGTAATATTTTGTGAAGGGATTCAGGGAAACTGGTTAGCCGGACTTGAGTCCTGGAAATGGGAAGTACAATGCCTGCACTTTAAAGGAGGGGTTTGGGATATTGGCAGTTTGGAGGGACTTCTAAACTGTCGTATCTGAGCGCCTCTGCAAAGACAGTGATTATGTATGAGTGTGATGAAAGTGTTGAATGATGATGAAAGTATTTTCTTTTTGGGGATTTTCTTTCTTTTTGGGTCATCCTGCCTCGGTGGGAGACGGCCGAAGTTTTGAATATATAGTATAAGGGACCCAAGACTTTTCAACAGCTTACCTTCATACATATTGGGGATCGAATAAGAGTGGGTAAAATTGATGAAAGTCGATCTTGTAAGTGGATTATCTATATACTTCTTCAAAGCATACACGAAAACTACTTATAAGGGAGGTTACCAAGACAGTTGTTGTTGTCGTCAAGTGGGAATTTGGTAAGTTCCTTAAGTTAGCTACTGATCAGCCAGGTTGTGGTTTATAAATAGAACTGCGTGCGGCTAGTAGCAACAGCCTGGTTCGTCAGGGTTTGATCCACCAGAAGGCCTGGTCTGGGACCGGGCCACAGGGGCACTGAAGCCCCAAAACAGCCTTCAGTTATCCTTCTGATATCAGGAATGTGCGTCCCTTGATATAAGCCAACATTTTACTCTGTACCTGACCTGATATAGAGAAACATTGGGCTCTGTACCTGATATAGATTCATTGTGCTCTGTGCCTGACCTGATATACATAACTGTGCTGTGTGTTTGTCTTGATACACAGTAGATCATGCTTTGTGTGCAGCTTATTACTTGAGTAACATTGCTAATAGGTTGGACGAATATTTTGTAGTGGGTTTGGGTTTGACAAGGAACTGCCAAGTATGAGCCAGATTCTCCTTTCTTATATTTTTGATTACGCTCATTACGCTCACTACTTTCCAAAGTAAACATTACGTCAACACTCTCCAGTGCTACGACAGTACCTGACGTGCGACTCAGAATACCAGCAATAGTTTGTTGCCTAGTTAGCTATTACACCTTAACTACTAGGCTAGTAAGACTCAAACCAACTACCCACCTTACTGTTGAAATAACGTGTTGTGGATGAATCACTTAAAATGACTTATATAATTTTAATTCTGCACGACAGGTAGGCAGGCAGGGCAGAGAGGGAGGAAGCAGGCAAGCAGGCAGGCAGAGAGGCAGGAAGCAGGTAGGGTGGCAGGTAGGCAGAGGCAGGGAAGTAAGCAGGCAGACAGAGAGAAAGGGAAGCAGGCAGGGAAGCATGCAAGCAGAGAGCCATGCAGGGTGCAGCTAAAGTGGGCGGTGAGACAGACTTCACATTATGACGGGAGGTGAGGGTCGAGGGAGCCAGGTCACGTCTTGACCCTTGCCTGACCTGTCTAGAGGACGCCCAAGGTCAGTCAAGCAGCAGCGGGGGTGGAATGACCTCAACGTGGCCGTCTCACGCTTACCTGACTTGGAAGACGAGAAAGTCAGGTCCACCAGAAATGATCTGATAGGCACTTTCGCCAGGCCAAGGGAAGGTGGGGGGGGGGGACACGCCAGGCCAAGGGAAGGGGGAGGGACACGCCAGGCCAAGGGAAGGTGGGGGGACACGCCAGGCCAAGGAAAGGGGGAGGGACACGTCAGGCCAAGGGAAGGGAGGGGGGACATGTCAAGGAAGAAATAATGAGACGTTTACTAATAAAACTTGTTAGGGTTTTTTTGACCGGTCAGAACCCCCGGCAATGGTTCTGACCAGTCAAAAAGAGGCAAAACCCTGACTTCTTTTGTTTAGATTTCACCCAGCGTGCAGCAACTTTACTGAGCACCGCCACTCGTACTGTGAGTGAAGACTAAAAGCAACGCAGTACAGCCCAGTTGACACTCCACTCGTTAATACAAACGCCACCACTACTCAAAAATGGTTATAACTACGACCATAATTTTTAAAGAGTGGACCGGTAAGCCAGCGGAAGGCCTCGGTCAGATGACCAAAAGCTTCAACGGCGGGCCATCAACTAAGACCCGCGTCAGGAAACACTTGCCTTGTTTCCTGACGAACCTTACCTAACCTAACCTAACCAACGCCATCACTGGCTGTTACAATATACAGATATTAAAACTTTACAAATCGCCATTATCTAATTGCAACAAATCCTGTCTTACTTTCGTTGTTGTTGTTGTTAATAATACCAGTTTTAGTTAAACCATGAGTATGGGAGTGAGGAATATACGTTGTACGTGAATGGTATACAGTGCCGATAAAATGAATCAGACACAGGTACAACATCTGGGTATCTTTATTTGTAGACGTTTCGCCCTCCAGTGGCTTTATCAATACAAATTTAAGGGTTGGTGAAGAGCACCTTAGTCTTCAAGACTACGGGGCTCTTCACCTAGTCCAAGGTTGAGGGACTGATTACCTTGTGTTTTGTATGTAGTTCTACAGTCCTTTCATTATGTCCTTGAATTTGTATTGATAAAGCCACTGACTGGCGAAACGTCTACAATAAAGATGCCCAGATGTTGCACATGTGTCTAATTCTTCTTCTTTATGAATAAACGTTCTTACGCTGCTCGTATATGTCTACAGTGTTACTTTACGTTCTAAGGAATTAACTGGAAAACTGGACAGATATAACTTTAACTTGCTATAGAAGAGAACACAAAGAGTAATAATAAACAAAGTTAAGACAGAGGCTGACACAGTGAAAAGTTCTGTTCCACAAGGCACAGTACTCGACCCCATTCTGTTTCTCATCCTCATATCCGACATAGACGGAAATGTAAACCATAACACTGTGTCCTTTGCAAACGATACTAGAATTTGCATGAGTGTCATCCATTAAGGACATCAAATCTCCAAGCGGATATAAACCAAGTCTTCCAATGGGCCACAGAAAACAATGTGATGTTCAACGAGAACAAATTCCTGCTACTCCGTTATGGAAGACTTGAAGAATTAAAAGCTAGAATGGGGTATAAGACAAATTCTAACCACATAATAGAGCGAAAAACTGATGTGAAGGACCTGGGAGTGTTAATGCCAAAGGATCTCTCCATCAAGGATAGATAATGAGAACCTTCAAAACAAGGGATACCAAATCAATGATGAGACTCTTTAAGTCACTTGTTGTATTTATGTCGAAATACTGGTGTACACTAACAGCCCTTTTTAAGGCAGGTGAAATTAAAGGTCTGGAGAATGTACAGAGTACCTTTATGTTCAGTAAAGTACCTTAGTTACTGGGAACGTTTGAAGTCCATTGACCTGTACTCCTTGGAGCCCAGGCGAGAAAGGTACCTGGAATCTACCCGGAGAGTGGTCTAAGCGCCCACGGCCCAGTCCATGACTAGGCCTTCCCGGTGGATCAGGGCCTAATCAACCAGCCTGCTACTGCCGGCTGCACGCAATCCAACGTATGAACCATAGCCTGGCCTGTCAGGTACTGACTTTAGGTATCTGTCCAACTCCCTCTTGAAGACAGCCAGGGGTCTATTGGTAATCCCCTTTATGCATGATGGGAGGCTGTTGAACAGTCTTGGGCCCCTGGCACTTACTGTGTTTTTTCTTAGTGTACCCACGGCACCCCTGCTTTCCATTGGGGATTTGTTGCACCGTCTGTCGAGTCTTTTGCTTTCTAGTGAGGTGGAGAGTGGAAGGGAGGTCACATCAGTAGCAGGGTAGACAGTGAAGAGGATCAGGTCACATAGTGTGGCGTGTAGGAGGGGCCTTGTGTGGGAAGGTCACCTACCAGCTGGTGTTCAGGAAGCATTGCTAAGATGAAAGCACCTTGTTCCTGCTCGACGCTGTTATCGTGAAGAAGTTAGGGCTGGTGCAGCAAGTTATTGAGCCTAACCCTGTTCTTAACTGTACACGGCGCGAGGTGTCATAAATCAGCGAGTCAACAGTTTAATAAGGGCCGACCAGCCTCCTCTGTGCTGCAGTAGCATTTACTGTCATTACTTCTCCCAAGCTGTCAGGTTGTGTCATTCCGTATTTACCGTGTGTACAATTTTCTTATTTTTTCGAATGCATAAGAATGCTTATTTGTGTGTAATTTTGTTGTAAATGTATGTAATTACTTGTGCTGGGAGAGCCACATTTGGGGTCCTTGTAATATCTTATTATTTAAAAGTTAAAACAGCTAAGTAACTCAGCTATCTGGAAAGCAGTTATACTAGCTATGTAGATATACTAGCTATGTAGCGTTGCTGCTAGCTTAGGTACGGTTCGTCAGGAAACAGGACAAGTGCTTCCTGACACGGGTCTAAGTCATATAATGACCCACTTGCTGCTAGCACAAAGTCACCGCTGCTCTAGGAATCATAGTAATCTCCATTCTCTCCTCTGTAATTCATTTACGTCTCTTTATTATTCACCCAAGCACCATTTTATACATCTATGAGTATCTTCTCTCTCTTTCTCTGACCCATCTCATCCCAAATAATGGCAGCTAACTTCAATTCTCCGTCTTATTAAAGCACTTTATTTAAGGCAAGACTGGGTAAACTCCCGGCTGTGTTCTTAGAGGATCCATGAATGCTGGGGCGGATGATGTCCTTGATGTCTGTGCTGGACTCACGAGCGGTGGGTAGGTGTGATGTGGAAGGTTGACCATGAGGAAGAATGATGTGTTTATCACCTACGGTGTTTTCCACGAGGGATGAGGCTGTGTTGCACTCAAGGTCTGCAGTCGAAAATAGTAAACAAAGCAAGATAGCTAGTTATGTTTGATAGCTAGCAAGATAGCTGTGTTTGACAGCGAGTAAGATACTGTATTTGACAGCTAGCAAGGTAGCTGTGTTTGACAGCTGTGCTTGACAGCAAGACAGCTATTTTTGACACCAAGTAAGATAGCTGTGTTATATCGCAGGAGTCTGAGAGAAGAAGACTTGTTGCAAGTACAACAGATTCCTTCCTGAAGATACTCGCTGCTGCAAGTTATGTAGACTCAGATGAAGAACCCTGCAAGTGTGCCTGCGCCCGTCTGAACATGTCTTGGCACAATGTGACGTGATCCTTCCCCCCCTCACCTCACCGCAATGTCTATTTAAGGAGTACTTTCATTTTTTTCTGTAGGCTTAGTATAACCATGTGCGAAACATCGTCTAGAATAAGAGCAAGATTTACTCTACTTTCACCTTATTACCCTAATCAAGGACCGGGCCGCGGGGGGCGTTGACCCCCGGAACACCCTCCAGGTAGACTCCACCCAATTTAGGGGAAACAAATGTGCAGCCTACACAGTAGGCTTCTTCAGTCAAATACAGAGGCAAAAATGAAGACAAACTCTTCTCCAGGGTGAGGGACTGACCACCTCAGGAGTGATGGATTGATTAAATCATCTTCATTTCACTACCACACCTGCTGCCTCTGTATTTGACTGAAGAAGCCTACTGTGTGGGCGAAACGTGTGATATACTCACCAAGTTCTCGGTATTTTATACCATTTTCGTTCCATAAACTGAAGACAGTATCCTTTTCTTCAAGAGAAAAAATATAAAGTCTCGTGGCGCATATTTCAGTGGTTAAGGCAACCAGAGGCGTACCAGTGCAGGAACTCCAGTCGTATAGAGAATACAGGATGTCCTCTTTCTACGTCTAACCCGAATTTCTCTAGCAATATATTCCTACCTTTTTGGGATGTTGTTTTTATTCTCTCTCTCCATATCGATCACGCACTTACATTCCTCCTGCAGTGAAGAGGAGGGGAAAGTCCTCTCTTCACACCTGCTTCACTCATCACCTACGTACGGTAACCAACGTACTGTACAGGGCATGTATACAGTGAGGGAATGTTGTAAGGGTGTACGAAGCAATGAAGTAAGCGTAGGGGTACATGGGTTAAGCAATGGGAGGGGTTAACAGAATACAGACATTTAATAACCTTGGTGCCACCCACGCCCTCGACCCACGCCCTCCCACGCACACCTGGCGCGCCCTGCCACTCCCAGGTGAACGCACAGCAACGTTCTCCTATTTATACTCTCAGTAGAAGTCCCCCTTTTCCATTATTTTATAAGCGGCACGTCGCAACGTGTCCGTACAAGTTGCACTGTGTAACTTAAACGAAAAGTGCGATAAACGACGCCACTCTACACTCGTCCACGACAAACACAACAAAGAGACGAGTAAAACAAACACTCGCCATGAACAGATAATACAACGGGAACAAACATTATTGTTTACAAGACCCAATACTA